>CM022084.1:5704011-6029510 GCA_011114355.1 Carex littledalei | reverse complement strand
CCTAACAGAAACCCAGACAGTAGATCTATGCAACATCTTGTGGTGCCTATGGAAAGCCCGAAACAAAGAGATCTTCTTAGAAAAAAAAATTGAGCCGGGAGAAATCCTAGCTCAGGCTAAACAGATGGAGGCACCGCAGGTCAACCGAACTGAAAACTGACGGGTGCAACTACAGCAAACGATCCGCATTCCTACAGGTTCAGAAGTCATTCTCGTTGATGGATCCTGGGACGTGACTACCACAATGGGGGCAGCAATGATACACTACGGGGTGCAAGGAAACATAATAGAAGCAAAATGCACGACTGATCAGTTGAACGACCCATTCCATGCAGAGGCGGCTGCGATGCATCAAGCACTCGTATATATACAAGCACAGGTAGAGCAAGGAAAACAGGTGAAGTATGAAATACATACGGATTGCAAACTGTTAGCAAATTTGCTGACAAGTCGGAACATGGAGGGATTGCCATCATGGCGAGCCACTGACACGGTAGCAACATGTTTTGAATACGCGGATAGAATGCAAGATAGAATAACAATTGTATACACGACAAGAGAGGCGCTACACCAACCACATCTCCTTGCAAACTGGGCTAGAAAACATAAGAGAGGTTTCCAATCGTACCGGGATCGGTACATACAGACAGCAATACATCTGGAAGAGAACATTGACACCGATTTCTTCATTATGCAAATCCCGGGAGGTGCTGCAGATGAAGCCAACATAAATGAGATTGGGTAGAGGAGACTTTTAGTTATCTTACTTTCGGATGTAATGAGCATGAACGGGCAGAATACAAGCCCTGTAATAGACTTTTATTTAGTTAATGATAGAAACCTACGGGTCATTTTCAAAAAAAAAAAAAAAAGCAAAGGTATTGCTTATTTGCTTTATCTAAAGGTGGTAAATCTGACTTTTGTCCGATCCGATTTACTCAGATATTAATTCAATCCAACTCAATAATTTCAAAGGTGCTGATCGGCAAAATTTTCTTAAGCTCTTCGAGACTAAAGAAGTCTTATTTAGTATTTTTAGCCGCTTAATCTTGTCGAACACCGGCAACACTTTTTAACCGCTTAATTCTGCCGAACACTGGTTTCTTAGTATGGATTAAGATCACCTTATTTAGCCTCTTTTTATTCGGATCTTAATCATCTGCCTGGATCTTAAGGCACCTCTACTCCTTCCTTTAGGAATCATCCACATATTAAGACAACCAAATATCGGTTCCTTAAGTCTCCTTAAGACTTAATCCTAATACGGATTAACACCTTGTTTGGATGGAGAGTAAAGGAAGGGAAGGGAGGTGAAGAATATAATGGAAAAGAATGGAATAGAAAGAAAGATTGACATAATTAATATCTTAATGTTTGAATGATTAATGAGAGAAAATAAATTTAACTTTTCTTTTCATTTTATTTCTTGTTTGGTTAATTACAATTTAGAATGTTAATGAACAATTTAGTGGCTATTGTAGGTTTGTGACAAAGAAATTTGGATGATAATTATATAGGTAAGATATAAGATTGGAGCATTTGTGTCATTTTTTCTGAAAATATTTGTAACAAAATTTATTTTTACCTATTACACCTCAAATTGGAAGGAAATCGATTTTATTGATTATAATTATGCAAGATTAAACCTTTCACTTCATGTACCTTTCATCTTTGACATAATTTTATCAACCAAACACGATTCGAGAGAAAATTTTCTTTTCTTTTCATTCCCTCCCTTCCTCTACCCTCCATCCAAATATGATGTTAGCTTTCTTATCACTCATGGATTAAGACAACCAAACATTGGTTTCTTAAATCTCCTTAAGATTTAATCCTAATGCGGATTAAGAGATGTTGCCAAACAGTCCAAAAAAAATTAATTAATTCATACTTGACCTGTTTTGGAATCTGAAGTGATTTCAAAAGTCCGGGTTATTGTTTCATCTACATATCGTATTTAAAAAGTCCTTCCGATTTAATCTGACCCGATTTGATAATTAAAAATATATATATAGAGAGAGTGGCTAATATCAAAACGTTTGCATCAAGGTCCTCGTGCAACCAAGTCGTTTTCGGATTTTCAAAGTCTAAACAGTCGATCCAAACCGTTAGATGTTCAATCTATATTAAAATCTGCTTGGAGACCAAATTTTACATTTTTTGAAATTTTTTTACTATTTATTAAGCCACTTTGAAAATTGCTGATCCGGGTGAACAGTAAAAATAGTGCAACCAAATTCTGGATCATGTGATCAGCAATTTTCAAAGTGGCTTAATAAATAGTAAAAAAAATTCCAAAAAATGTAAATTTGGTTTCCAAGCAGATTTTAATATAGATATCACATTTAACGGTTTAGATCGACCGTTTGGAATTTGAAAATCCAAAAACGACTTGGTTGCACGAGAGCCTTGGTGCAAACGTTTTGATATTAGCCGCTATATATATATATCTGAAGTCTAACTCAATTCGTTCTAAGATAACCCGAAATATCGAAACACTAATTTTCAAAGCAAGCATAAAAAATTTTGAGATGGGGACAAGTGCTTTTGTTCATGGATAATATATAAAAAAAGTTTGTTCCTTGTATATAATTATAAACTGGAGCAGAAAAAAAAAAGTTCTTCCATAGCCAGGTCAGAGGGAGGTCAATTTGGATTCGATGTCCATCGGACTCAAAGTGAGTTCGATGGGTTCGATGACCGTTTGATCTGTTTTAAAATTTGTGTCCGCATCTTTCGAGTTTGCTTTAAAATTCGTGTGCACGAATCTTAAAGTGGATCAAACGGTCCCGAACCCATCGGACCCAAGCTGTTCTCCGTTTATGTAAATTATAAGTGAACGGATATTTTTTCAAATAAACTCATCCTGACTCGTCCATTAATATGACATTACGTATGTAAATAGTATAAATTATTTATAAAAGTATAAATTATGTTAATATACTAAATATCTATTAGATATTTTATATAATATTCATATTGGTAACAGCGAGTTCCAAGGGACTTTGCTTCAGATAATTCTCAGCATGCCTCTGAAAAATTTACCTAGTATTAATACTTAATATTTAGCTTAATCTAATCTTACTTAGTATTTTATACTATAGTGACAAGATTTCTGAATAATATTCGAATATACCAAAAAATTAGTTTTCGTTACTTCTCTGAATTATATAAACTTTGATGAATTGTGCGACAAAATGATATTTATCTCATATAATTTATAAAATTTACGAAGATCTTCATTTATTTGTACAAATATTAATACTTGACATATAATTTGAAACAAAAGACAACAAACATCCGAATTATGTCCGTACTATACCCGAATCGATTCACTAAATGTAGATCTCATCGAATAATTTTTGAATTTTAAAGCTGTCAATATGTCCAATACTCCCTAATGTTATATTAAAGATGTACTTCGAACATAGCTGTAGTGTTCATGCTATTATTAAAATAGGATCGACATTACTGCTATCATGATTGAATCATTAGGATCGAGATTATCGTTATTGTCATTCAATCAAACATGTACTTCAAAATTGCATGTCAGGTGGCACTAACATGTGCAAGGAAATTGAAGGAGAAATCAAAATATACAACTCGGCTGTTGCAAACAGAAATCTTTGATTGGGATAATTTCTAGTCACAAGTCACAACCGACTAATATCAGTGGGCCTAAGTTATTGGGCCACAATATTGGAAATGGAAAGATTTGGAATTTATTTGGAATATAAGGAAACACTTTAAAATTCGCACAAATTTATTCTGGACGGATCGGATCTAACCTGACGGAGTCAAGTACCTTACCTATCCGAATTCGGTAAGCAGTTGCTCCTCTCTTCAGAATTCGCATCCGCTGAGATATCTCATATTTTGCGTGACTTTTTGGAATATCTCAACCGTTCAAATACATTCTACACGAATCTCAAAGGTCAAATAATAATGGCTCCCGTGCTATCTCCAAATAGGAACCGAACATATTGGTCAAAATATGAGATATTTCAGAGGATTCACACTCCTCTCTTCAGACCATCCACTGGGGCATGCATTCGATCACATAACATTTTTTTTAGATAAAAGATGAGATGAAGTCTTTCCATTTTAAAAAGTCACAAAAAATATTCTATCGAATTTTGCTTATAACTTCGTAAAAAAAAACATTATATATTTTAATCAGTATTGGATCAAAAACTAGTTCTTATATAAAATGTTCCTTTTAGATTAACTCATAAATTAATTTATTGAATAATTGATGTTGACCGTTTGCTCATGCACATATCAATCTTGATTCGTGTATGAATGCTCACATTCTTTTTTATGGTTAGTGGCTTTAAATGCATACTAACAATTTTATTGATAAAAAACGGATCCATTTTCGTCCGATAGCCGCCGCGCTCCGACGGCCGGATTGCTCACTGCCATGCTCCGATCAAGATGAGAATAAAGACTCTACACTTCGAGCTCTGACGATACCGCACTCTCAGCTCTGATCGGCTCCGCTCGGCTTGGCTCCCTCGCCTCTCTCTCATTATCTTCTCCGTTTGAGGAGATAGAGACGAGAGAGAAAGATATCGCTATGCCGAAGAAGAAAACTAGGAGTGGGAGGAGTGGAATGGAGAGAGATGGAGGAGAAAAAAGGAAGCGACAACGGCTAGGGTTTCTCGAATGCTCACATTCTAACTGTGAATTTGTACATTGTCATGCTTTTATTCAGTTTGGCTTGTGGAAGTTTCTCTTCAGCTACCTGCAAAGTAAGATTTTTGCTTTTTTGGTTTCTTTTATTTTTACCTTCTTTTTAATTTCTACTTAACTACTTTTATTCTTTTACCTGCGTATTTAGAATGGGAAAAAGTTTCATGGTCTCACCAAAAGACTTCTCTTTTGTGTGATTTAAAAGCTTAAAAGATTACTGCTTTTGGATGGATGTGTACGATTATGAGACACTGAAAGAAAGAGGTTGAGTCTGGTTTACGGCAACAGTGCTTGTTGCATTATATAAAGTACCTTCTTTCCTTCACCTTTCACAAAACCCACACTTCCTCTCTCTATCTCTCTTTCCTAAAAACACACACACAAAATAGAGGCAACAACTATGCACCAACACTAGTTAATATATATACCTAATATATGCCTTCATAGAGGTAGAGCACAGAAACCAAATTTGCTTGCTTGCTTAGTTTCTAGTTTCTAGTTTCTACTATTCCAAAAGATGGAGAGGCAAGGAGCTGTGAGGTCTAACGAAAAAATTAAAACAAGATTACCACCGGGGTTTCGATTCGACCCAACCGACCAAGAGCTCCTGCTTTATTACCTGAAGCCCAAGGTTTTCTCCTTGCCTCTGCCTGCTAGCGTTATTCCAGAAATCAGTTTGAAGAAATATGATCCCTGGGACCTACCAGGTAACAGGTTTCATTTTCTTTTCAAAATTAATTTCCCTCTTATTAGACACTATTTTTCTGACATTTTCTTGAGGTGTTAATTAATCCTATATTTTCTCTTGGCTGTAATTAATTAGTACAGATGTGAGTAGTTGCTAATATTGATTTATTCTGTCTATTCTTAAATTTAGGTGTTGGTCAGGGGGAGAGATATTTCTTCAATATGCTAGAAGCAAATTATAGAAGAAACAAAATGTACAGATTAACTAGTTCAGGATATTGGAAAGTGACGGGCAAGGATCGACCTGTGACGACTAATTCGCAAAGTAACCGGCCTATAGGAATCAAGAGGATTCTGACCTTCTACATAGGGAAACTGCCATGTGGGTCCCAGACTAACTGGATCATGCATGAATACTGCCTCATGGATAGCAACACTGTTGGTGTATGTCAAACGAGGAACACAACCAATGTATATTAATTTGATACTTGTATAATTTTGTTACTGTTAAAGACAATTAATATAACCTATTATCTGCATGCATAGCCTTTTGGGTATAGATTTTAACAAAACCTAAGATAATTGCAAATATTTTTCAAATCCTGGCCAATCCATGCATGTTGAGTTAACTGCCACATTTCTCATTGTTTGATCGAAATTGGCTATGCTTCTCACCAAGTAAAACTTAGAAAGGCGATGAATGTTTTTGTTCCTGTTATGTTATTTCAGTACACTTATATGTCTCACATGAAATCATTCTCATTAGTCATTTCATGCAGGATTTCAACTCCAAACCAAAAAATTGGGTGGTTTGTCGCATTTTTGAGAAGAAAAAATACAAATATCCAAATATGAAGACTATAAGGTCATCATCTTGCGACCGAGTTCTCAGACAACAGAGTTCGCTTCCTTCTTTTCAATCTGATCTGGCTTCTTCTTCGAGTTGCATAACATCTTCAGATGAGGTTGAACAAAATAGTACTTGCACCTCTAATCCAACAAAATAAGAATTTTAATTAGGCAAACTCTTTCTGATCAAAGAAAGTCTGAGCTCTAGAAAATGTGGAGCTACTGGTATTTAGTACTTAATTAGATACCTACTTATTTTTTCTATCTGCTGGTCATTGTATTTTAAATTCTGAATTTTTTTAACTTTCCTTCATGTACTTTTATATTTAATCTACAAGTTCAGCTAACAGTGTTTGAGTTCCAGCTTTCCATAGTAGAATTTGTGATTTTTGTAATTGTTTACTGAATAAACAGGGGCGGATCTACAACCAATCACAGAGGTGCTGATTTTAAAATATTAATTATGTATAATGAAATTTGATTGATTTTTTTTAAATTATATAGTTCCATGCGGCCTCCTCATAAAATATTAAATGCTTGCATGCAGTTTAGTGGTTATTAATTCCATTTTGTGGTTGTGTAGACTTTGGTTCAAATCTCATCTACCACATATAATGCATTTTAAGTTTCTGTCCTCAATCTAAATTTTCTAGTTCACTACTGTGTGTAAAATCTGATTTGGAATTTAGTAATACTGCCTACAGCACAATTTTACAAGGCGGTGAAAAGAGAGTTTGATTACAAAGCACAAAGCATCTTTGATGGAAAGAGAAATATAAATGTTGAAAAGCAGAATCTTTCCCCAATCCTAACGCAAAGGGAATCCTATGCTGTTTCAAAGCAGGGAATACAATCCATTCGTTTCAAATCGAGATCCCTTTTTGAGTGGCCGCTTTATTGAAGAACAAGAATAAACTCGTGCTGAGGTAAATATTCTGATGAAAAAAGCACACAAATTATCAAAATTTGCAAAGTCTATAAAAATGCTTGTACAATACTATCATTGGCTTTTACAATACTTATCATTCGCCTTTACTTTTTTAATGGGCATGTATGCATGTGTTGTGACACAGTCATCTCATGATATAGTGCACAGCAATCGTAAATAATTTCTGACTTGGAAACTCGAAAATTACACAAAAGATAAAGGTCCTTATTTAGAAATTGTCAGGAATGCGATTAGTAAATAACTTGAGATAAAAAAAAAAATTGTGTTCGGCCATATATATGCCTATTTGGATGCAAAGCAAGGATACAATTATGTACCTCTGTAGTACTGTGAATACAACAAACTTATTATCTGACAGCATGCTCATAGTTCACTGCATGGACAAAAGAAAGTGTAAAGGCAGTAACTGGGCTTGAGACGTTGGAAAAAAAAAGGTTCCCAAAAACTTTTTGTGAAAACTGAAAATATAAAATTATTACACGATTAAAATTTTGGTAAATCAAAATTAGGTGCTCCTTATCTCTTTTTTTTTTTCATGTCCGGTATTTTAATTTTTTTGCGAGAACTTCATGTATATGAATAATTAACCCTTCTAAATTTCAAAAACTCATAGATTTACCCAATTTTTTGCATTTTCTATTAAGACCTTTTTTAAATTCCCACAATTTCCTAATGGTGGTAATTAAGTTGTTACGTGTATATCAATAATTAACCTTTTTTTTGGTATTAGCAGGAGCATTATGTCTATAAACAGAGTTGAAAATGAAACGAGGGAATAAGAGAACTATATATCAATTGTCTAGGTTCACAGAACTATCAATTTTTAGCTAGCATTCTTGACAATGTCTTTGTGTGTTTATAACCTGCTTCTTATTTTTGTTGGTTGATAAAATTTGAGAGAGATAGAATATAATGAAAAGATTAATTTTTATTATTTTTTTCTGATTCTTACAAGCTCTCTATACAAGGTTACTTATAGCCTATTCTATTCTATTAGCCGTTGGGTTGTTTCCTAAATAACATATTGCTTGATCTCTTGTCTAATTACATCCTAAATACAAGCTAGGTAACAATTATAGCTTTGACAGTTGTACTTTGGATGCTTGCCTAATTTGTTGCCTATTTACAGCTTATGATGAATCTTCTGAAGCTATTATATTTCTCAACACTCCCCCTCAAGTGGGGTTCGAATAAATTGATTGAATCCAACATGTCAAGTATGTTTAGATGACTGACATTGTCGAGTGTCTTTGTGAAAATATCTGCCAGTTGCTCTTTGCTTCTGTTAAATAGGATTTTTATTTCTCCTGACTGCACTTTCTCTCTGACAAAGTGACAGTCCATCTCTATATGTTTTGTCCTCTCCTGGAAGACCGGATTGAATACAATATGTCGTGCAGCTTTATTATCACAGTACATTTGCATGGTCCTTGTGTGCTCTATCTTCATATCACAGAGTAATTGCTTAATCAAGATAAGCTTGCTTGCTATGGATGCCATGGCTCGATATTCTGCTTCTGCACTTGATCTAGCGACAACATTCTGTTTCTTGCTCTTCCAAGTAACCAAGTTGCCACTTACAAAAGTACAAAAGCATGTGGTTGATTTTCTGTCACAGCTCCTGGCCCAATCTACATCAGAAAAACCAACCACATCATTAGAATAATTTTTTTCATCCAAATTCCTTGACCTGGAGTGCATTTGAGGTATCTAAGTATCCTATCAATTGCACTCAAGTGATTGATACGCGGAGCATGCATAAATTGGCTTACAACACTAACTGTAAATGCAATATCAGGTCTGGTAACCATAAAATAGATTAATTTTCCTATCAGCCTTTGATATTGTCATATGTCAAGTAGTAGTTCACTATTTTCTGGTCAAAGTTTAACATTGGTTTCCATTGGAGTACTAGCTGGCTTAGCTTCTAGTTTATCAGTTTCTTTTAACAAGTCAATGACATATTTTCTGTGAGATAGAAATAAGCATATGCTAGAATGAGCTATTTCTATTTCAAGAAAATATGAGAGTTTTTCAAGATCCTTAATGTCAAATTCATTTTTCAAGTATTGTTTGACTCTTTTAATTTTTTCATTATTATTTTCAGCAATGATAATATTATCTACAAAAACAAGGATAATGGTGATAGAGTTTTCTGAATGTTTAACAAACATAGAAGAATTAGCTTTACTTTTGATGAAATTATTTTTCAAAAGAGAAAGACTTAGCTTGGCATAATATGCTCTTGGAGATTGTTTTAGCCCGTAAATTGGCATACCATGCTCTTGGAGCTTACATACGTGCGATGGATCCGATGTACTTTTATGGCCTGGAGGAAGAGTCATGTAGACTTCTTCTTCCAGAATTCCTTGAAGGAATGCATTTTTCACGTCCATTTGAAACATATTCCATCCTAAGTTGGTAGCTACCGATAACAAAATCCTAACTGTGCTCATTTTGGCCACTGGTGCAAAGATCTCTTGGTAGTCAATACCATAAGTCTGGGTGAATCCTTTGGCCACTAACCTAGCCTTATACCTTTCAACTGTACCATCACTATTGTACTTAATCTTGTATACCCATTTACACCCTATGGGTTTTTTTTCTTTTGGTAAGTAGACAATGTCCCATGTATCATTTTTTTCTAAGGCTTGAAGTTCTTCTTTCATAGCCTTATGCTAAATTGGGTTTTGGTTGGCTTCATCAAAACTGGTTGGTTCGGTTTGATTGGTTATGCTATCCAAATAGGCCCGGTATTCAGGAGATACCTTTTTATAAGAAATAAAGTCTTGAATTGGATACATCACCTGATGGAATACATAATCCCTTAGTCTGGCAGGAGGCTGAGTTTGTCGTGTGGATCTTCTCAAGACAATTTCTTCTTGAGTTGATTCTTCAATTGACTCATTCTCCTCATTTTCTCCCCCTGAAGGAATTGCACTTGTTTCACCATTTTGTTCTTTATTCATAACATCTTCATTTGTTTCTTCGGAAAACACAAAACTAATTGGAGGTAACATAATTGGTTGACTTGGTGCACTTTCTTGTTCATTTGTTTGATAATAGGGTTTGTTTTCAAATAATGACACATCTCTTGAAAAATAAATTTCAAATTTTTTGGCATCATAATACTTATATCCCTTTTATTCAAAAGAATATCCTAAAAATATGGTTTTAACAGAATTTTTGTCTAACTTGTCATGTTTTTTTATGTGTACAAAACATGTGCATCCAAAAACTCTAATGTGATCAAGATTAATTTTTCTACCTTTAAGAATTTCTAAAGGACTCATATTTTTTAATCTTGCACTTGGTAATCTATTTATAAGATAAGTTGTTGTTAACACTGCATTTGATCAATAAATTTTTGGAACATTATTTTGAAAAAGAAGTGACCTAGTGACTTCAAGTAGATGATGATTTTTTCTTTCTAAAACCCCGTTTTGTTGAGGTATATTAACACATGTAGTTTGATGCAAGATTTCTTTTGACCTAAAGAACTCTAAAAAAAATTTGTTTACATATTTTGTCCCATTATCTGATCTAAAAATCTTAATTTTTGCATTATATTGATTTTCAATAAAATTAAAAAATTCTTGAAAACATGAAAATACTTTGTTTTTTTTCCTTTTAAAAGGTAAAGCCAAGTAGTACGAGAAAAATCATCAATAAATGTATCAAAATACTTAAAATTGTTATAAGAGTTGACAGGAGCTGGGCCCCAAACATCAGAATGAATTAAATCAAAATAATTTTCTGATACACTAGTAGATAAAGAAAAAGATAATCTAGTTTGTTTTGAAAGCTTACAAACATCACAATTACTTGAGTCTAAGTTATAACAAAAAAGTTTGTTTAAAACTTGGTCAGATGGATGACCAAATCTCCAGTGCAGTAACTTGTCACGATCTACCGGACTTAATGACACAAGACATCTATTGATGGTTTCTTCAAGATAATATAGACCATTTTTTAAAAAACCCTCACCAATCTTCTTCCCTGATTCTTGATCTTGAAAGGTCACTTTATTTGGTGAGAATATTACATTGCAATTCAAATCTTGTGTTATTTTACTAGTCGATAATAGATTTGAATTAAAATCTGGTAAGTATAGAATTTTTTTACATTTTTGAAAAAAAAAATTGTGGTACCCAAACCATCAACTTGGACTTTATTTCCATTTGAAACAAGTACATGTTGTGATTCTTTAGTTGGTATAATATTTTGCAATTTATTTTGGTCCTATGTCATATGATCCGTAGCACCGGAGTCAATAATCCATTTACTAGTATTATGACATAAATTTGCAAGTTTTGGACTACTGTTATTATTTTTAAAAGAAGATAAATTTGAATAGTACAAAACATGTTGTCTGTTGTTGTAACAGACTGTTCAATTGAGTCAGAAGCTAAGTCAACTGCATTGTTGATGCCACATAGGATCCTGAGGGATCTGGAGTCGGTTCGTCTTGGATTAATTGTGTCTCTTGCACTGTTGCGTTTGAGTCCGGCCCTTGGCTTACTCCCCCAAATTTCTGTTCTTTTCCTCCTTTTCTCGCGCCGCCCCAAGTGCCCTTTTCTCCCTTGTTTCAAGCCGACCGGAGATGAGGATGGAGTACCTACCACCCTTCTCGGTTGTGCCCTGCACGCTTGCAGTGGTCGCACCAGTCGGCTGCTGTGGTCCCCCTTGTCCTAGCCGTGTCTCTAGGGTTAGGGTTAGATGGTTGTGGTCAGAAAGCTAAATTCTCGGTATTGTCTGGTGATTGAGGGTTCATGAGAGCTCGCCTTGACTCCTCTTGTTGGATTCTTGCAACAACATCATCAAAACTTGCCATTTCAGCTGAAGCCAAGATCTGAGACCGAATAGCTTCATAGCTTGGCTCAAGCACTCCCAGATAAGTAAAAAATAAATCTTGTTCGGCTCTTTTTTGGGTTTCATTTGGGTCGGTTGTTGGTGGAAGGTAAACTTCAAGTTCTTCCCATTTTGACATGATTTTTGTCACTAATTTGTTGTTGCTTTGGGTACTCTGTTTAATTTGGGCAAGCTCTTGTTTAAGGCTAAAGATGTGAGCAAAAGTTTTTTGTTGGCCATACCTTCTCTTGGCTTTGTCCTAAACCTCCTTTGATGTGTTGGAGTACGTGAGTACGTTTGAGATCTGGGATTTCATTGTGTTGAGTAGCCATGACATGATCATTTGATCGGTGGTCTTCCATTCTTCTATTTTTGTTTTCTCTTCTACAGTTGTCTCGCTTGGTTTTGTTGCTTTAGGTTTTTCTTTGGTTCCAGTGGGTTACAGTGACAAAGTATAATTTCTCTTTGCCACCGAGACCAATCGTTTACTAATCTGGACTAGGAAATGTAATTTCTACTCTCATGCATTGAGTATGATATTTGTGAGTTTAGTGTTGTCGGATTGAGACATGGTTCTTGTTGCTGGTACTGGTATCGATTTTTTGTGAAAATTGGCTGCAGTTCTTTATTATCTGCAGTTTTTGGTGTTATTGCAGAACTTTTGAGTCAGGATTTACCTTGCTCTGATAACATGATAAAATTTGAGAGAGATATATAGGATATGATGAACAGATTAATTTTTATTGTTTTTTTTTTCTAATTCTTACAAGCTCTCTATACAAGGTTACTTATAGCCTATTCTATTATATTAGCCGTTGGAATGTTTCTAGCATATTGCTTGATCTCTTGTCTAATTACATTCTAAATACAAGTTAGGTATCAATTATAGTTTTGACAGCTGGCTTAAGATGAATCTTCTGAGGCTATTCTATTTCTCAACATTGGTAATATTTTTTTTATGATGTTGATAGAACGTAGACAATTCATCTAGATATTGGTCGGAAAAAGAAGTGGTTTTAATGCTGCGTGTTCATACTACCATACATACGAATTCAGATTCCAGAAGGTAATAACTCAAACTTTGAATTTTGGATCCGGACCGTTCGATTCGAATCCACACGAAGAATAAAGAGGTCCCGTGAACGGTGCACGTACTGTGAGGCAGAGAAGTTTTTGCGAAGAGATCTGGTCATTCACTGGCACCAAGTTCTGCGCGAGATCAAGATCCAACGAATCGAATTTCTCTAAAAAAAATTGGCTTCACTTTCCCAATAGCGACCCCTGTATATGTAATCATAATCAAACAATAAACGGGTTATTGTCTTCTTACAAAAACACGAGTAAACTAATATTTAACAAAGATTTCATACAAAAACACCTTTACTTGCATACTTTTTCATCCATTGACGGCCCACAGTTATATCTGTGACACCTATATTAATGGACTTCACAATTTGGTGCACAAAATTTAAACGCTTGTAGAACAAATCAGATTTTGTGGAAAAACAAAATGTATAATTAAGTGCATCACAAGTAAAATAATTTCTTCCCTTTGGTTGATAAGTAAAATGGTTGTCATGCACCAATCAACAAGAAACAGAGAAAGACACTCGGAATGGTTAAGTTGTTTAAGTAAACTATATTCAAAGCAATCATCTTATAATATATTAGCATCAATGTGCTTCAACCCATATCTAATCCTATTAGGTTGCTCTTAAGTACGGTTATCTTTTGAATTCAAATTAATTAAGCATTTGATTAATAGGGAGATGCAAAGATTTAGAGCACCTACATTCTTCAAATCAGACTGAAATTAATTTAAAGTTAATTTCAAAAGCATTGCACTCATGCAATTAATGTTGATTGTTTTTGGCGTTCATAAAGTGAAAAAAAAGTCTCTTACAACCCATAAAATTAATTTCTGAAATGAATGAGTGCATAGGAATTAATATTTTTGCCAACACGATATTTTGAAAATAGTTTCATTAAAAGAAAGAAAATTTTCTATTTATTTAGAAAGCTGATAACAGTACCCGCACTGTATCCGCATCATAACTACCATAACTACCATAACTATCTGGGGGACCGCAAAAACTCCAGCACAATTTTTTTTCTAAAGTATTAATACATATGCAATGAAGTATTTATATCTATGCACAGAAGTATTTATACCTGTGAGGTGAACAATTTTTACGTAAATAATTGTCTCCCCAACCAAATCTCCCAAACGTACCCGCACCATAAATACCTGTGGGGGACCACTCAAACTACATGGGGAGACCATACACATTTTTAGAGGTGGATTTTTTTTTTCGTTCAATCTCGTCCATATTTCTGACGATCTGTGAGGAATTTTGTGAATCTAAAACCACGAATGTCTCTACGCAATTTTCTCTTTCAAATGAGATCATTTATGACGTACTTTTGGACTCATCGCCACACAAGTATTTATACCTCGACGTGCAAGTATTTATTCCTATACTTGCAAGTATTTTTTACATATGACACTAGATGACGTCTGAAAGTATTAATATCAAGTACTGCAAGTATTTATACCTCTGCACTGAAGTATTTATACTTATGTGGTCAACTATTTTTGTTAGAGGAAGGTTGACGCGGGGACGATTGGGTAAGGTTGATGCAGTGATACGGGGTCCCCACTACTTAATTAGAGGAAGGTTAACACGGGGACGATTGGGAGACTGGAAAAGGAATGATCATAACAAGTTACGCATCAAAGTATTAATATATTATTTTTCAAGTGTTAATATCTTATCTTCCAAGTATTTATATCTATGAAAGTTGACGCGGGAACGAGTACGGGAACTGAGAAAGGGGGACCGTATAATTAGTGGAGACCATATAATTATTGGAGATCATAGAGGAAGAGTGTTGCAGAGATTTTAGAATAATAATTAGTGAGGGCCATATAATATATTTTTAGAATAATAATTAATAGAGACCATATAATTAGTGGGGACCATAGTACATAATTTCTCTAAATAGGGCGGAGATTTTGAGGGTACAGGAGTGAGGGTACTCAAATAATTATTCATTTATTTAACTATCACACATCCTGAAATTGTAAATGAAATTATCATCTAAAATTTGAAATTGTAATAAAATTATCAATGTAGATACTCTTTGTTAATTAATACTTAGGTTGCATCCATGAATTAATTAAGGTTTAACATGAAGGTAATGAGCACGTTACCTGATTGCGCCTACACAAAGTTACTTGATGCCTTGGTCTTTAGATTACATACAACAAATGAAAAGATTTGGAAGTTGCACTAATGTCAATGTGTCATCATCATATTTTGACTTCTTTTTCTTACAACGTGCTATGAAAAATTATGCAAAAAGGATAATAAGTTCAACAACATATTTATAGGGACTAGATTCATCAGTATCTCAGAAATAGTTGATCTGAACCACTTACTTTTAATAAGATTTTTTTTCTGACAACTAATAAAATACAATAGAGTGGTCAAAATAAAGACAATTTTTATTCTTAGAAATTAAAAAAATCAAATTATTTAAAAACAAGATGAATTACTTTTTTTTATTCATTCACCACTTAATTTTAATAAGAATTTTTTCCTTTTCTGATAGCAAATACAATATAAGAGCATCTGCATTGAATTTATCTTTATTTCTAAAATACACGTGGCACTTATTATTATAACTTTTGAGATGTAGCGTAATTTCGAATTTAGAAAGTTTTCTTTTAAAAAAATTGCTAAAAATAAATTATTGACGTAATCACTAAAAATAAGTAAACGATAATTTTACGAATTAAAAAATTAAAATTAACTTAATTTTCATTTAATACTTAATTGTTTTTTTTTTAAGTTTTACTAATGTAAATGCTCTAATAGAGAGGTCAAAATAAAGATATTTTTTTCTTTTAGAAATTAAAAATTAAATTACTAGAAATAAGATGGATTATTTTTTTATTCCATAGATAAGACCAAATCAATGGTTCATTCTCATCAATCTCTGTAAGTTGCAACGTGACTTCACCACAGAAAATCAAAAACTACTAAAATCAAACCATTACTACTGTCTTGGTAAGAGATGTCCCTCATTGGGAGAGGTCAATCCCCAATTGAACCGAATCATTAAATTTTTCACACCATATAGTTGTTATTTTTTAAAGCCTGATAGAGGCTATCAGGATATTTGCATTAAAATTAGAGAATTTACGTCCATCTATCTTACAAGATTTACAACATGAGACCTTAGTCTCAACCCCATGTGCGTGATTCCCTACATCCTTCTCCAACATAAAATGTACCATGCTCATGCATGTACCAGTATTACACTTCTTACAACCCTTCAAGTGTAAAGTTAAAAGTAAATTTAGAAAACAGTATAGAAAAGACAACAATCACCAAGAAAAAAAACATTTATGGGTTGCAGTAGCACTACTCGCCCAAATCTTTGTTATTTCTATAACTTGTACCTGTTGTTCCAATCTAACAAAACTTTAGTCATAATCTCATTTCTTGAACGCACCTCGCAGCAAGCATCCTTGAAAGGATTTCGTTGAAAACAAACACCACCATATTACGTTGTTTCCAGAGAAGCCAGGATGTGCACATAAATCTAACAGTCCACTCACCTTTGGCATGCCTCTCACTTCTTTTTCCGAAGCCCATGATACATCCCATGTTTCTTATAACGACCTATCCAGTACCATGATTGTTTTTCTCAATCGTCTTCTCATTTCTTATCACACCTCGGTTGCATATTCACATTGGTACAATAGGAATAATGTTGTCTCATCTTGGCAATTGACACATATGACGCATTCCTGATCATAGATCATCCCTCATTTTCTCATGACATCACGAGTCAAAATTTTGTCTTGTAGAAGTAGATAAGTGAATATTTTCATTTGGGGGAATATGACACTTCCATGTGTAGGCATACCTCCATTTTATCCTCCCCCCACGCAAACACTTAAAGTTCGGTATGAAGATTTGGCTGTGTACATCCCTAATTTATTCCAGCGCCTAGAAATTACATCTTTTTCTTGGGAGAAATTAATTACAGTCATGTCTGATCGGCCACGCATCACAAAGTGAAATAGCTGATCTGTGGATCCTTGAGCTTGTGTTATCAGCTCTAGGCATTCCCTGCCAAGAATCGTGCCAGTAAGAAATGGATTCCCCATTGTCAATCATCCAATATGCACTCCAATTAAATATGAATTTAAGTCATTGTAGCTGCCTCCCAAAAAAGGATCCAATGCCAAATTAAAGAACCTTGCATGGATACACTCCTTTTTCTAATCATGGATATAGTTACTGTTCAAAGACTCGTTGTGTCATGGTACATCTTTCATCATCATCGCAATAATAATTAAATGTTGGTTAAGTTGAGAACTGATAACCCAAGGCCCCTCCAAGATCGCGATATACATGTGGCACTCCAGTTTATTAAAGATATTCCTCTTTGTTCCCCTTTGGTTTTTCCCCATAAGAAACTACGTCTTATTTTATCAATTCAGGCTATAAACCATTGAGACAATCTAAAGCAAGACATGTAGTACACCGGAATGCTCGAGAGTATCGATCTTACAATTACCAATTGTAGTTGGCCCCCTCGTGAGATAATTTTTCCCTACAAGTTTTCTTTCAATTTATTCAATAAGAGGTAAGTATTGCTCTTTTGTCGGCTTTACAATAGGTAGTGACATGCCTAAGTATGAAACTGAAAACTGAGATCGGATACACCAACAGAGATCGGCTGTTGTTATTTGTTGGTGTGGTAAATTATGAAAATCAGTCTATTAAAGAAAGAAAAATCGTCTTTGCATGTTTCTGATAAATTGGTTTTTTTAATTTCTTAAAATAAAAAATGAAATAAAGAAATTGTAACATCTCTAGCTAGGTTTTCCGGAATTTTTTTTTGCGCCTCCATATTTTAATAAGCTTTTTCCATCGAATTTATATTCTTTTAATGTATTACCTATAGATTACGTACAGAGCATGACGTAACACTAGTTGCGCGTTTAGGACCAGATTTTAGACTGATATGCAATCAATCGCACCCCTGGACCATACAATATCCCTCTAAATATCATCTTTTTTTCTTTTCTGTTTTTGACAGACAACCTAATTTCCTATTTTATTTGCTGCATCTTTAGGAATATTTTATGTATACCCTCTAAAACCTCCGAATTACATATTAACCCTCCTAGAAGTATCTATAATTAAAATCATGCTGGCCTTTTCAAACTATAAAAAACTATGGACCAGATAATTATCTTTATAAACTAATTAAAATACTCAGTGAATTCTTACGTATCTTTGAATGTACACTTAACTATTACACCATACACTTATTTATTTTAAGTTTAGGATTGCTTATGACACCTGACATGCATTTTTAACCCAGTAAAAATGTGTTTTGATAGTTTATGATATATACTTTGAGCTTCCATACTCATCATCCAAACCACTCTACAATGCACATTTGTTTATAATAAAATACAAACTTCAGTCTTCACTATTGCACGATGCACGTTTGACTATTATTTATTTATTTATTTTGCCAAAGTTAGCAAAAGACATAATGTCAGTGATGATTTTAATCAATTTGGGTCACGTTTGTGATCTCAATATCATCAAAACTGATGATATAATTAACCTCCAATATATGTCATCTACAAGTGTATAAATTTATTTTGCGCAAAAATCAAGGAGAGAGAGATTAAATATTATGCATAAACTAAAATGCATGTACAATGCATTGTATGTCTGTTGATGTTTTTAATCAATTTGGATCAAATATGATTCTTATATCATCGAAACAGAAGAATAACTTCTAACATTTTGTATTCCACAAGTGCATGCATAAATTTACTTGCGTAAAAATCAAGCTATAGAATAATCGTAAACAATTTTTAAAAAATGCTTTACGACAGACTTTAGTGCAAAATATTGATGTATCTTTATTATTTAGCACGAACACATTCACGAGCATGTAGAAGATAATATTTAGAGATAAGAGTTAGGCTCTGGTAATATGCATATTGTGAGTAGACGTGTATTATGGATCTGTATCTCTATTTTTAAATCACTGATTTTGGATGGTTCAAAATGTTTAAATTAATTGATTTTCTATCCATCTTAAAAAATAGTAAACAAAATTCTAAAAAATATTAAATTTGTTCTGCAAGTACATTTTCATATGAAGATTATGTTGAACAGTTCAGATCAACTGTTTGGATCTTAAAAACAGAGATATATGAGTCGTTGTATAATATGCATATTACGGTGGTCTCACTCTAGAGATGATTTGTCGATTTTGATGATTATACGACTTGAAATGTTGCGTATCATTGATGAAAAATATGAATAGAAGCATACAACGCTCTGCAAATACATTTTAGATAATTTATGTGCGTAATATTTGTCTTGTATCACCGGCTTTCACATAAATTTATTCATGCTTAATAAATAAAAGACACATAAATTTTATTTTATTTTCATAGTTTTGGGCCTTTCAGGACATAATAGTATTCTTGTTAAGGGCTTTCTTCCTGAATCTCAATTTCGATTGTATTTGTAATGCCAATTTGTTGGCTATTCAATTTAGACATAATTTTATGCTATAGTAACCGCCAGAGGCGAAGTCAGAACTATAGAGGTCAAACACACGATGGAAGTAAATCATATAAAATTTTCATACTAAAATTGGTGATCCATTTTCTCATAACATTTTATTCTAAATTATATAAAAAAATCACCCATAAATACAAAAATTTCCAAAAAAAGAAAAGAAAAAATGAAGGTCAATTAACTCCCTTTCAATATGAATGAATCTGCCCATGGTAACTACTAACTATTAGTATCACTAGTATCTCAACGAGACCGAACCAACAATGCCAAACTACAGACGAAGACAACTCAGGACTATTGACTCTATGAGGCATGAACATCAAAATGCTAAAAGGGGTAACATGGGAGAAATTACTCCATCATTTTCCGGCTTCAGCTCTCTGCCTTTGCTAGTGCATATCAGCCGCACAAGCTCACGCAGCTTGTTAGCCGCCAGCCTTGGTCATTGGTCAACCCCAATTCTGTTGCATTTTTTCTGCCTCAGTATATTTGTTTTCTTTTTGTACGACAGCTATATCATCTTTTTGTTTGGTTATTTCTTGTATTGCTTTATTATTATATTTTATAAAAATTGATGTGCAATTAAGATTTTGATTAGGATTGGTTGATATAATGAAACTGACTCAAGAAGAGAAGTACGCTCTCGATAAAGTAGCGAGAGGTTGTGGATGAATATAGACCAAACTGTTTAATTGTATAATTGTACCCCGCAGGTATGGTTATTATATTAAGATTTTTGAACTGCCTGACACTTCCCTTTAAGAGGCCTATTTGTACAATTATGCACCTGCGGGTAACTCGTTACAAGTGATTATGGAATGCGAACAAAAAGGGACGAAATTAAAAATAAAAATAAAATACAAATACAACTCTAGATACATATAATATAAAACTCGAGTTATTTTGTTAACATGGACAGAAAAGAGAGACTGTACATGCAAAATAGCATCTCAATTTACATAGCTCTTCTTGATAATGCAAAAAGAGAAAAACAAAGAAATATTTATTCGGTTGGAGTTGAACCTGGCCAGGAGCCCAATCAATGGTTGACACCTGTCATATTAGTTAACGAAGCAGGTGAATACCCATATGCGTATACTCCCATAGGTGTTGCCATAGGATGATCAAATTTGCAATTCGGCCCAAACTTGCATATGCCGTACCGAGAATAGAATTTACAGTGTATTTCACCCTGAAAAGAGAAATTCATAAATGATACAGCTTTTTTTCCTCAAAAAATTTGCAAACAGAGAGAGAATGTGAATGGCCCAAGGTATCAATTTTTCATGGTAAAGCTTGATACAAGCAAAACCAGCCAGGCATCTATTTTTTTTTTTTTTTTTTTTTTTTTTTGCAAATAAACACACTCCTAGTTGTTTTGCTTCAGGCCATTTGGCACAGTTGAGGCTTTGTAAACCTATATGAATATAAGGCCAGAGAAACTACAACACAACAGCAAGAAACAACTAAGGCCATATAACAACAAAACTATTAAAAAGGAACAAAATACCTCAGGAGACCTCATACAACAGCATAATAAATTATCCAAAGCTAGCAATATCTTACTTAACCTTAATATCAACGCAACCGCCTGAACAAAGTTATCTGAGAAATAAATGTGCTGACCGAAAACCCAGTCTGACCCAACACAAAGTAAATAAAAACACCAAACAACCTCCCGCAAATACCCCAAATTGGAAAATTGAAGCATAAAATATGCACAAACAGAAGATAAGAATATCAGGAAAAATAATCACCATACCTCAACTAAAGGCATATTTTGTAGTTACTAAAAAGAAAAAGAAAACACATACTGTACTCTGTACAACTGAAAAAATAAACCTTATCACAAGAAAGGTTTTAACATTGTTTCCTCGGTAGAGACGACAACAATATCGTATGCCACAAGAAACATTCAATAGTCCCACAAAACAAGAAATACCAACTCTCCCTCCAATAACAACAGACTAACGCCCATATTACCCTCTGTTTCCCTCACACCTTTAAAGGGGAATTAATAATACTTTCATAATTTCCAAAAGCACACAAAACTAAACCAAGAGAGAATGAAAAAACACTTACAGGTCGGAGGGGAAGGCCAAGAGGGCTAAGAAGGCAGTCAGGAGGAGGAATGCGGCGCTCACTGGGGTGGTGAAACTTGCATGTAACACCAAATTTACAATCACCTGTTTTCATATAGTACTGGCACTCAGGCTGGTCGGGCTGCTCCGGGAAGACATTTTCTCTGTGAAGTGCTGATTGGTACTGTGGAGGAACCGAAATGGAAGCAGTGTGGTTGCTTCCACTGGCTTCTCCCTGGTGGGAGGTCATGCCGCTGTTGGGACTGTACAGATGGTAGGCGGCTGAATGTTGTTGGCTGCTGTCGCCAGATGACACTGGCAACATTTGTCCCTGCACTCTCAAAAATATTTGCTTTTAGTACGGTTATTCTGAGTGGATGGGTCTGGGTGGTTCAGAAATATTCTCTTATAATATGTTTCCGCCACTAGGTAAGTGGGCTTTTCATTTTCTTCTTCCTCCTTTTCATTTTCTTGTTCCAAAAGTCATTACTGAACCAGAAAACTCATACAGGTATCGTGCCAACTACCGTTTGACACCCTACGGGATAGTTTTGAGCTGTATGTTTTAGGTGCATCATATTAAATTGCCGCTTTTCACCGAATAAATAAATAGTAAATGAATTAATCGCCGCTGTTGCCAGATGGTTACAACCCAGTTTGTGAATCTTATTTCTCTCTGGTAGATAAATAAGTATGAGCGCACGATTAATATAAAGATCTACGATTGTCTTATGTACTAGTTAAAAGAACTTCATCAAAAACTCAAAAGACATAAGATGTATGCTTCCTATATACAAAGCTTTTCATGAGAAAAAGTATCTTACTGCATAAGCATTCCAGCTAGGTAAAGGAACAAGGCCTTGAGGTACCATGAGCTGTGCATAGCTAGAAGATGCGCCCTGCTCCCATCTAGGGCTGGCCATAAAAGAAGACTTAGAAACGGGCCAGCTCGTCAGACCACCTCCAGTAGTACTATATGAACTCTGGCCAGGATTTATACTAGTAGGGGCAGAATTGGAATTTACAGAAAATACAGAGGCAGCGTCAGAGGAAGGGTTTGGGTGGTGGAATTTACAAGTCATGCCGAATTTACATTCTAGGGTTCTTAGGTAATATGCACACTCCTTCTCCCCCTACAAAATTTGAGGAAAATAGAAGTTAGTGTCCAGATGATCATCATTAGTATCCGTCTTCCTTCGATCATTGGGCACAAATTATGCGGCAGCCTAAATTATAGGAACATAACAAAAACTTGTGCCATCTCAGGTACTCTTCACATTGCTGTTCTCACATGGAACGGTAGAAAATCCCATGTTGGTATTTTGCCCTTGGACCATGTTTAGTAGTGGGATAAGAGTTTCTACTTATCCCTGTTCCTCTTCCAAACATAGTCTTGAAAGTTTAGTAAATATCATGTTAAATAAAGCGAGGAGAAGTAAGATTAGGGAAAATAAGAAAATTGGTAGAATGAGAAGGAAAGAAATGACAAACCGGCCGAAGAGGGTAGCCCAAAGAATTTAATTGAGCTCTCCCAACGATTCCAGCCTTATCTTTCGGGTGGTGGAATTTGCATGTAGGCCCAAATTTACATGTTCCAGTCTTTAAATAGAACTGCAAAGGCGACAAAAAATTATGATTGAAGTCAAGGACCTGAGTGACCTACTATCACCACGAGAAATTAAAAAAATAAAAAATGAAAATGCAAAAGTACCTGGCACTCAGGTTGTCCCACTCTCTCAGGATATTCTTCCTTGAGTCTAGCAGCTGCAATAGCCTGCAAAATTAAATGAGGTTGGCCAATTAGAAGTTTCTGGATACAAAAAAACAGTCCATAAAATATACTTTACAATAGTTTCTATTCCAGATTTCAAATTAAAATGTTAATGTATTAATGAAAGTATTTGACGTAAAAAATAAAATAACAGAAAAGTTCAAGGTTGTATGCCTATATCACATCAAAACACTATGCAACCACCCCAAATTGAGAAAAATCCCACATAATACTTAAAGAAAAATTAAAACAAAGAAAACAAAAGGAAACATCATGTGCAGAGTATATATTTCTCATGCTATACAGGGATGTACAGAGTAGTTACTATCATTCCAGATATACATAGAAATTCCCTTCTCCAAAATAATAGTAAAAGATTCAGGAGTGTCATACCAATTTCCTATCAGGAGGATGGTTGAACTTGCAAGCGGTACTGAACCGGCAGAGACCAGTCCTGAGATAATACGAACAGTCTGGCTCACCAGGTCTTTCGGGGTAAGAGTCAGTTGCGGCACCAGTATCCATAATTGCACTCGTGCTACTGCTACCTGTCATGCTCAGTTGCTGCCAAATGGCACCTGAATTGTCATAATCAATAACTAAAGTGAAATTTCATGCGAGTTGCTGCCTTCTTCTTTAAAACATAAACTTCTTCAAATTAGGGAAGTTTTCTAGCCAAGATAATGAAGCCCTGATAGATGCATTTAACCCTCAATTTTGTCAATGAAGCCTCAACTTATGTATGAGTTGTGTAAAATAGTTGTAATGTGATATACTTCATAAAAAAAAAGGTAAAGAGGTACTAGAACCAGCACTAGTGACGCACCAGCTTCAACACATTATGAATGTAAACAGTATAGGACAACATCGGAAAGCAAATTATTGTTGTTTTATTGCCAGAACAGAAGAATTAAGGGAAAGTAAAAAAAAAAAAAGAATGGGGCATAGGGGCATTTTCACTTGTCTCATCAAAGGAAACCCTTGAAATTCTCAAATAAAATAAAAAAGGAAATATGTCATAGTTTCCAAACTTGACAAGATGAACCAGATGATCAAGCAAATATAATACAAGAATTCTGCAGTAAAATGTACAAGGCATAATAAAGAACACATAACAGATGGTGGCAATTAGCGGTAAACATCACTAGCACAAATTGCAATGACGGATCCACCTTAAGTCAATTGAACCCCATTTATTTTCAAAAGTTTTGTAATTATACATGATTTTCTATAAAATTAAGAGTAAAATGCTATGGGTACTGTAGAATAGACCCCCACACGCAGCATGAAAATTTTATTAATTGACCCCCATTCACGATTGACACCCATAGCTTGAAAGTCTAACTCTGCCTCTGACAAATTGACTAAACCTCAGTGCTTGAACAGTCAGTTGAACACAAAAGGCATGTAGTATTTTTCTATTTAGCTGTATGTTTTTTTCATAACATACAGTATTATGTACTATATGTTAACAAAATTCCAACGGATGTGTCGACACAAGTGAACATTCCCAAATAACAGACTAATCATAAACCCACTCGTCCCATCTATTATGCCACTGGATTGAAAAAAGAAACCAAAGGGTTACTAAAAATAAGAATTCCACCACAGTCAAATGGCGACTCTATTGTTTCAACCATACATAAAAAAAAACCCCAATTTGTCATATTACCATGTGATTATGTGAACACCCACAGAAATGAAAATAACATAACAACAAGCAGCTCATAAGAAAACCACTTTCCAACCAAAACCCTAACCCTAACCAAAATAAACACAGACCTCCGTGGATGAGGGGAGCCGCAGCGGGCAGCGACGGCGAGGCGTCGAAGTCCATCGTCGGCGACATGTGGCGACGACGGTGGCCATCACCAGATCATCCTAGCCACGTCAGCCATTATAGGAGGCGAGAGGGAGGGAGACAGAGAAGCGTACGGTTTGTTTCCTCTCTCTCTCTTTTCTTTTTCTTTATGTTTTTTGGTTGTTTTTTTCTCTCTCAGTAGCGAAAGGGGTAAGTTAATGTTGGACAGGTTCTAGGAAGTAGGAACAGGCCAACTCAATGATATTGGGTCCCACAAAAATAAGGACCACCATTAGCAACAAAAATAATTTACCCATTGTGGACCCTGTCCAAATACAACTTATCGCAAAAGAGAGGTGAGTGTTTAGGTGCGCTCCGTGTGTGAGGAGGGGAATGAACAAAACAGAAGTCCATCCATTATAATAATTTTCTCTGTAGAATTTATTTGTGCTTCTCTTTTTGTAGCGAGTGACAACCGATTACAAACTCTCATGTTTCTTTGGCTGTCAGTGACTGGTGACATATCCTACCATCAGATAATCAGCCATACAGAAACTTCATATTTCATCCGATCGGATTCGGTTCGACAGCCAGTCGTTCGTTTGAAAGGATTTGTTTAGTTGCCGAGTGTCGAGTCCGCTGATCCCAGACAGCGGCCCAGCCTAATCTGCGCGCACGAGCACACGTGTGCATTACATGGGGAATTGCAAGTTGGCTTTACTGCTGCCACTTGGGGTCTGCTTTAAGATTCGTGTTAAGTTAAAGAACGGTCCGGATTTATTACTTGCACCTCATGTATTTGGGATACTGGCTCCTCCTCCTCAGAGGCAGACCCAGAGCCAGAGGCAACTGTCTTTCTGAATTTTGAATTTTTGTGAAGATTTATAGATTTGGACTAATTTTGTCCTCCTCTATAATTTTATTTGTCCTCTTATGAAATTTTGATTTGTAATTTGGGTTAGATTTAGAGTTAAAATTAGAATAGATTTCTTGAATTCTGATTAATAATTATGATTAGAAATTAAAACAATGAAAATTAGAAATCATAAGTTAGAGTATTTTTTTCTTATCTAGTATCCGATTAGTTAAAGATTTGAACCTGATTAGCTATATAAACTCGATTCGTTATTTTCTTGCCCCCCTTCTCCAATGAAAATCCTACCGCCTCTGCTCCTCTTCCATTCCATCCCTCATCACCCCTTATAGGTCTCACTCCCAATACAACGATACTCTCCTCTCTCTCTCTCTCTCTCTCTCTTGTCTCTACCTCCTCGAACTAAGAGGAGAATAGGGATGTCAACAGGTACAATAAGGGTCGGGTGGAAGCATTTTCATACCCGTACCCGTTACAAATTGTTTTTTCCCGTACCTTGCCCTTACCCGTTTTGAAGGTCTAAATTTTATTGGAATTTGTTGGAATTTATTTATGTGTTTTAATAATAATTAAGTGGGAGAATATAAATATACATTGCTCATTAATATAATATATATATATATATATATATATATATAGAATCTGGCTAATATGCTTCGCGTAGCATAGAGCCCCTCCGTGCTACGGCTCAATTTTTGAGTTTTCAAAATTGGAACGGTCGATCCGAACCGTTCAACATGATCTCCATATGAATATGTACTTGCCAACCAATTTTTACATTTTTTAGAATTTTTTTACTATTTATTAAGCCACTTTGAAAATTGCTGATCCAATGGTCCAGAAGATTTTACTGTTGTGTACAAATTACTGTTTTTTCAAGGTGGCTTAATAAATAGTAAAAAAAATTTTAAAAATGTAAAATTTGGTTTGCAAGTACATATTCATATGGAGATCATGTTGAACGGTTCGGATCGACCGTTAGGATTTTGAAAACTCAAAAATTGAGCCGTAGCACAGAGGCCTCTATGCTATGCATAGCACCGTAGCACTGTCCATATATATATATATATAGAGTTGGGCTACGGTACTTCACGAAGTAAAACGAGTGTTTTACTTCACGTCTATATCTTCAATTTGAAACTTCAAAACGTCGATCTGAACCGTTCAAGTTGATCTCCATATTAAATTGTGCTTGGAGACCAAATTTTACATTTTTTGGAAATTGTTTACTATTTTTTTAGAATTTTTGAAAATCGCTGTTTTTCAAAAAATCCTGGACCATCAAAAACAACAATTTTCAAAAATTCTAAAGAAATAGTAAAAAATTTCCAAAAAATGTAAAATTTGGTCTCCAAGCACAATTTAATATGGAGATCAATTTGAACGGTTCAAATCGACATTTTAAACTTTGAAATCGCAAAATATGAGTGTGAAGTAAAACACTCGCTTTACTTCGCAAAGCACCGTAGCCCAACTCATATATATATATAGAGATGAGCTATGCTACTCCATGGAGTAAAACGCGTTTGTACTTCACGCCGTATTTTTATTTTGAAAGTCCAAACAACCGATCCGAACCGCTCAACATGATCTCCATATTGAAATGTGCTTGGAGACCAAATTTTACATTTTTTAGAATTTTTTTACTATTTATTAAGCCACTTTGAAAATCTGAAAATCCGGGTGAACAGTAAAAAACAGTAAAAATTTCTGGACTGCCGGATCAGTGATTTTCAAAGTGGCTTAATATATAGTAAAAAAATTCTAAAAAATGTAAAATTTGGTCTCCAAGCACATTTCAATATGGAGATCATGTTGAGCGGTTCAGATCGGTCGTTTGGATTTTCAAAATAAAAATATAGCGGCGTGGAGCACCAACGCGTTTTACTCCATGGAGTAGCATAGCTCATCTCTATATATATAGGACAGTGCTACGGTGCTACGCGTAGCATAGAGCCCTCCGTGCTACGGCTCACTTTTTGAGTTTTCAAAATTCTAACGGTCGATCCGAACCGTTCAACATGATCTCCATATGAATATGTACTTGCAAACCAAATTTTACATTTTTTAGAATTTTTTTACTATTTATTAAGCCACTTTGAAAAAACAGTAATTTGTACACAACAGTAAAATCTTCTGGACCCATTGGATCAGCAATTTTCAAAGTGGCTTAATAAATAGTAAAAAAATTCTAAAAAATGTAAAATTTGGCTTGCAAGTACATATTCATATGGAGATTATGTTGAACGGTTCGGATCGACCGTTAGGATTTTGAAAACTCAAAAATTGAGCCGTAGCACGGAGGGGCTCTATGCTACGCGTATCATATTAGCCAGATATATATATATATATATATATATATATATATATATATAGAATCTGGCTAATATGCTACGCGTATATAAGGGCCTCTCCGTGCTATGGCTCACTTTTTGAGTTTTCAAAATCCTAACGGTCGATCCGAACCGTTCAACATGATCTCCATATGAATATGTACTTGTAAACCAAATTTTACATTTTTAGAATTTTTTTACTATTTATTAAGCCATTTTGAAAATCGCAGATCCAATGGTCCAGCAGATTTTACTGTTGTGTACAAATTAGTGTTTTTTCAAAGTGGCTTAATAAATAGTAAAAAAATTCTAAAAAATGTAAAATTTGGTTTACAAGTACATATTCATATGGAGATCATGTTGAACTGTTCGGATCGACCGTTAGGATTTTGAAAACTCAAAAAGTGAGCCGTAGCACGGAGGGCTCTATGCTACGCGTAGCACCGTAGAACTGTCCTATATATATATATAGAGAGAGAGAGAGAGAGAGAGTATGGCTAAGTTGCTGCCGGCAGCATTTCGGTGAGGTGCTGCCGGCAGCGTTTCGGCCATTCTGTTGTTCAAACAGAAAATCCGAACCGTTCAACGTGTTCTAAATATTAAAATCTACTTGGAGACCAAATTTTACATTTTTTGGAATTTTTTTACTATTTATTAAGCCACTTTGAAAATTCCAGATCATATGGTCCAGACTGTTTTTACTGTTCACCCGGATCAGCAATTTTCAAAGTGGCTTAATAAATAGTAAAAAAATTCCAAAAAATGTAAAATTTGGTCTCCAAGTAGATTTTAATATATATTGAACATCTATATAGAAAAATTTATTGTTTGAACATCGGAATGGCCGAAACGCTGCCGGCAGCACCTCGCCGAAATGCTGCCGGCAGCAACTTAGCCATACTCTATATATATATATATATATATATATTATAAATTACCCGATCGGATAACGGGTACGAAATAGGTTTTACCCGTACCCTTATGATAATGGAAAAAAAATATTTACCCGTATCCGTACCCGATAAGTTTACGAAAAAAAATCTTACCCGTACCCATCTTATCGAATACGGTACGGGTCGGGTAAATGGATAAAAGGGTGCCATTGACACCCCTAGAGGAGAATGAGGGAGAGGAGAGGGAGCCGAGCCGACCGGTGCCGAGAGCACAGCTCGGAAAGTAGAGTCTCTACCTCCATCTCAATTAGAGCGCGGCGGCTATCGGACGAAAACAGATCCGATCATGGAGAGATGAAGACTAGAGTAGCATAGTGATTAAAAGTGTAGATAAGTAGACTTAGATGATTAAAGTAGTTTAGATGAATTTATGAGAGTAAAAGAGTTTATATTTATAAATGAAGGTTATTTGACTCATTATAAATATTGAAGGCACTAACTTAAAAAAAATTATCTCAGACTAGTAATATATTATATTTCTAATTTAAAGTAGATTTTTCTAAAATAAGTAGTACATAAATTTTGGAAACTCTTTTAGAACACTCCGGAATTCAATTATTATAAACTCTACCGTATATGCATGCATATTAAAAATTGAATTTTAAAACACTGGTGTATGTAGGTACTTTGTTGATTATGCTTGGACATCGAAATGGAACAGAAATGGAAGTGACATTAATTTAAAGCAAGTGGAATGTTACATGAGTGACAGGGAACAGACCTAGTGACAAGTGACAACCATAATCTAAAATTCTAAATAAGTGATGCCGACATTTTTATTAATATCCAAAGTTTAATACAAATTATTAATTATACCCAGAGTCGGACCAATTATCGAAATCTACCCAAGCCGGCCATTTTCTGGCCGGCCATGTACCCTCCCTAAGCCGGCCAGAAAATGGCCGGCTTAGTACCTTTTTTTTTTTTTTTTTTTTTTTTTTTTTTTTTTTTTTTTTTTTTAAGAGAGACTATGAAAATCAAAATATTGAAATTTAACACTGAAAATTTGAAATTTTTTGTTTAATTATTTGTTATATTACTTCTTTTGATATAATTAGCATATTTATACTAAAATACGCTATATTAATTGAAATTATGTTGAATAACACTATATTATGTTAAATTACGCTAAATTACATTACATTACATTACAATACGCTATATTAATTGAAATACGCTATATTATTTTTTATGTTGTGCTACTATTTTAATGTTGTAATATTTTCTGTTTAGCATTATTATGATAATTTATTTTGATCTGTAAAATATAAAAATAGTACCATAAAAGCACACATACACAAGAACCGAAATATAGGATAATCCAAATATACCAAACATAAATAGTATATGAAATAAAATAGTACAAAACTAGTAAAAATACAACTAAAACGGAGAGGGGGAATATCGCTGAGCCGGTACTCCGGCGTTCGCCCGGCGCCAGCGCTGCGGCCAGGCTCTCTCTCTCTCGGCCTCCTCACTGGCATCGGCAGACCTGAGTATCTGGTCGGCACTATCCCATATGGCATCGCCCGTGTAGACTGTCGGTACTGGCGGAGGTGTAGCGAAGGTAGATGCGGCAAACCCAGTCCCAAAGTCAGGCTGAGTATGAGACCCGCTACCACTAGCCTCTCCATCATGCGGCATCTCTGTGCCATATCGGGGCCATGCCGGTGCCGACATGAAACTGTCATCGAATACCCCGATGTCCTGGAGACTGCACGAGAGGGACTCGTACTCAGAAGTATCGGTCTCCGCAGGTGGTGGCTGTGGTGGCATCTCTGCTGGACCCTGCAATCATACACATAAATTATTAAATTTGATATGAATGAAGAAATTTATTAAAACCTGACAGATACTGAAGTATGACATACATGAGGCTGCACCGGACGTCCATGCTCGTCGTACCATGACGTCCACCCAACGTCGGACAATACCCAACGATGGTAGTCCCACTCTGGATGTGAATCGGGGGAAGATGGCATATCATCCATCAGAACCGGGGTCGGATCGGGCTCCTGCGGATTTATCTCACGCCAGTTGATGTTCTCTCTGGCATCTCGCAGCATACCGATGATCTTTCCACCGTGCCCGGCATCCTCAACCACATTCGCATTCTTCTTGAGTGTGCGGTACCCAAGCCGTCTCCAGTTCTTCCTTCCTAGCATGCGGATCCCATGCCCGCACTCCTTGATCGCGGCCAAAAGCTGAAAAAAAAATTGGCATGTCAGATCAAACCTTGATATACTACTAAGTTAGACCAAAACTATGTGGTTTTAGGTGCTTTACCTGGCGAGCCCATGCACGACCGTTGGGATGGTAACCATCATCCGTTTTGATCCTGTCGCGAAGATGGGCACCGTAATCACCCTGCAGATAGACACTCGCCATGCAGACCTGCGTGTACCATACATCGTACCTCAACTGGGGATCCCCCTGGGTCTGCTGAAGCACATCTGGCTCGTGATAGAAGTCTGCATACTGAGGATCCTGGGCCGTCTCGTAGTATGCATGGTAATGAGTGCTCCAGTCCTTATCCAGTCGTGATCGGTGGGTAACGCTGTAAGGAAGACGTTAGTTGCAATAAAAAGCTATCAAGTAATATGATGTATTTAACAATAAATACAATAGACTACCACATACCTGTGCAGGGCTCTGTGCGTGGAACTCGGCAGAGATGGGTCTGCGGGAATGAACGCCGGTCGACCAAACTGGCGGAGCACCCGATCTGGGTAGTGGTGCTCCACTGTCCAGAAATGTATGAGTGGCCCTCGATAGAACCACATCTCCCGCTCCTGCTCGTCAGTCACACTGCCCGGTAAGAGGAACTCCTCGTACAACTGATCGTACGGCATCCACTCAACAAGAGGCTCAGGCAAACTCTGAAGCTCTGACCGGACTGGCCTGATCCCAATGGTAGCACCGTGGGTCCGATCCTGGTAGTGGTGGAAACCGTGCCACTTCTTGGCGTATGCCGGGCAGTGAAACACATCTGGCGCTCCCCAATCCGGCGCCTCATTGGGGATAGGACGACCCACCGGTAGCCGTGACCACGACCAGTGCTGAAGCAGGAGTACCGGCCCGTACATCTGCTTCGCCGTCGGCTTCATTTTCAAGAACATTACACGTCAGTGTATTTTGATGGATTGATTGATTAAATAATTTACACTAAAATAAGAGTTGGTGACTTACCTCACTACTACGGCACAGGTGGTAGTACAGATACGCCAGGACAGCTCCACCCCAGTTGTACGACGACGGCTCCTCAATATTCATCAGCAACGGGAGATACATCATCGGCACCTGATCACCGCTGGAATCAGGAAACATGACAGAACCAAAAAGGTCCATCACGTAGCCCCGTGTATATCTGCAATACAAAACATATAAAAATTCTAATAGAATCATCGTATTATAAATTAATTAGTAGATATTAATAAAAATTTACCTCTGAATCTCCTGCTCGGTGGAATGTGCCGAGAGACCCGCGATGAAGTGCTGCCGTAACCTCGTCATCCGTAAATGGAACTTCGACCTCCCATGTTCCCCAATGATATAGGAAGGCTCCGCTCCCAATAACTCCTCGACATAACCTGCGAAGCTGGTGCTGTCAGAGACGCCGCCGACGGGTGTGCCACGGATAGGCAAACCCCAGAGAGCACTCACATCCTGGAGAGTCACTGTCATCTCTCCAAATGGCATGTGAAACGTGTGCGTCTCGGGACGCCATCGCTCCACCAGTCCAGCGATGAGAGATGCATTGATGATGCTCTTCTCTGTCCGCACGATGTCCACAACCTGGTAGAGACCCAGGTTGATGAGGTACGGCTCCATCACCTCGTAGTATCTCATGTGAACGCACCTCAACTTCACATCTAGAAGATCCGTGTCCTGCGTTGAAAAATGTAATCCGCATGGTGACAACATAATAAAATTTCAATCCAACAAAATTTAATGAAAATATAAGAAAAGGAACGTACCTCACGAGAAGCCAGTGAGACTCGGTGCTCGCTGTGGGGAATCCACAGGAGAGGACTGATGTGCTCTGTGCTGCTAGTACTGATCGGCTCGTCCACTACTGGACGCTGGGTAGGCCGTGCTCTAGGCATCCTGATATCTAAAATAACCTAAATTCGGTGAAATTACGCTTGATCAGCATAATTCTGGTAAAAAAGGCCAAAATATTGGTCATCTCTGCTAATTACACTAAATTATGCTTAATCAGCCTAATTATGGTAAAAAAGACCAAAATATCCTAAAAATTGGTTATCTGTGCTAATTTCGGTAAATTACGCTTAATTAGCCTAAATATGGTAAAAAAGACCAAAATACCCTAAAAATTGGTCAAACATGCTAATTTCGGTAAAATTACGCTTAATCAGCATAACTATGGTAAAAAAGACCAAAATACCCTAAATAATGGTCAAACGTGATAATTTCGGTAAAATTACGCTTAATCAGCATAACTATGGTAAAAAAGACCAAAATACCCTAAATAATGGTCAAACGTGATAATTTCGGTAAAATTACGCTTAATCAGCATATTTATGGTAAAAAATGCCAAAATACCATAAATATTGGTTATCGGTGCTAATTACACTAATTGCGCTTCATTAGCCTAATTATGATAAAAAATACCAAAATACCCTAAAAATTAGTCAAACGTGCTAATTTCGGTAAAATTACGCTTAATCGGCATAATTATGGTCAAAAGGACCAAAATACCCTAAATATTGGTCAATTGTGCTAAATACACTAAATATTGGTTAACTTAGCTAATTACACTAAATTACAACAATATAATCTAAATTATAACACCTAAAACCTAAAATAAATAAATTAAAAATTAAATTAGATAAAAAAAAAATTTACCTCAAAGAAGAAGAGAGAATTCGGATGGAGGATGGAATGAGAGGATTGTGAGAGGAGAGAGAAAAAAGGGTATATATAGGGGTTAATGCGGGTTAAAAAAAAAAAAAAAAAAAGGAACATGGCCGGCCATTTTCTGGCCGGCTTGAGGAGGGTACATAGCCGGCCAGAAAATGGCCGGCTTGGGTATATTTCAATAATTGGTCCGACTCTGGGTATAATTAATAATTTGTATTAAACTTTGGATATTAATAAAAATGTCGGTAAGTGATGTACAACTATAATTATTCTAGATTTTTCTAATGGAAATCATCTGCTAAATTAAATCACTAATAATCAAGATTGGCATGAATATTTTGGCCAAAATTTATAAAAAAAAACATGTAAAACTTTCTATACTACACTTTAAAATTAATGACATGATATCAAATCTGGAGTGAGATCCAGTCCAGTTTGACACCAGAGGCATTTGGCATGGACAAGTTAAAAAAAAAGTTAGTCTGACTCCAAATTTGCTCGCGTTCTTGTTGTATAATCTGTACTGAATTGCCAGCGAATTATCAAAATATATATATATATTTCCTATTTCATAATCATATTTTTGTGGTTTGTTTCTTACAAGCATGTTTAATTTTATTTTATTTTTTAAAAAAGGCTGAAAGCCCGTTTCATGTTAATGAAACAAGAGTTCAGTTACATAGTATTCAACGAGTATTATTCTCCCAAAATGAGACACCACAGATGTGCCATACACCACCAACATACCATAGCATAAGCAACAAAAAGCTCAGAAATGAGCCAAAAGACAATATATCATTAAAACTAAGCCTCTAAAAGAAGGGCTGAGGGATATAGTTAATAGCAAAATGAGGAAATATATGATCTTCATGAATGCTTCATTTAACTCCAAGCTCCTCTGAGCCTTGCATTGCTGGCATTTCCTCATCAGGAGCCACAGATTGCAGCGGAATGACATTCAATGTGTCAATAATCCACATAACTGCAGCATCTCTAACCTTCTTGCAAATTCGAGGGATAAAATTGAGCGAGTTTAAGCAACTTATCTTTGTTAAATGAAAAAAAAGAATCATTTGAGTCTAAACATGACATACATATAAGTAGTTCGGTAATTGTTTCCGTGAATCTATCATTAAGCATTGCATATCAATAACCGTGTTAAACATTTCAACACGATAGTAATGCAAATTATTAAATCTCATTGGTCGACGCCGTGATATACCGGGATGGATACCCTCCATGTCCAGAATTTCAATATCGTGTTCCTCACAAAATGTACACACTTCTTGGAATAACAATCCCCATTCAATCTCCCTCATTTTTTGCAACCGAGATTTAGCGACACTCACCAAACACATAGCATTAACCACATCTTGATTTTTAAGTTGCAAGGCTTGCGATAAATTATTGGTGATGCCTAATAACTTTCTCATGAGATGACAATTGAACACAAAATCAAAAGATTGCATCGTTTTCAATAGTCCAATTGCCTCTCCTCGATGTTCATCCCTTATCCCCTCCAATTCTACTTCCTCAATTACATCTAGCGTGGCCGAAAATAGTTTAATTAAACTATTTAAAGTTTTGTAATGAGAACACCATCGAGTATCACATGGACGTGCAAGGTCCATTTCTTGGTTCAAACTTTTTCCGGTTACAATCTCATTATTTGAAAGAGCTTCCACAATTTTCTCCAATTGCTTCTCACGTAATTGATCATGTCTTTTACAAGATGCACAAACAACATTGAGAATAGTAGAACCCATTTGAAATAAACGTCAACCCTTATTATGTTTCTTGGCCACCGCAACAAGAGTTAGTTGAAGTTGATGTGCGAAGCATGCACATAGTATGCGGACCCGTTTTCCCGCATGATCAATGTTTTGAGACCATTGAACTCCCATTGCATATTACTAGCTCCATCATACTCTTGGCCACGTAATCTAGAAAATGTTAGACCGTACTTGGCCCGAAATTTTTATTTATAACATAGTTAAAAAAAAAAAACCAAATAACCATCGTTTCTGAGAATTTTGACTTCTAGCACAGCCGCACCGGCATTCTGCGGACCATTTCAGCGGGGCCGTAGAATGCCGATGCGGACCCTTAAATGGGTCTGTAGAACCATTCTGCGGACCCTTTTTTTTTCAAACTTTGAGATATCTCACATTTATGTGTGGCACGCATTCCTAGGTTTAATTAAATGGTCAACCTCTTTTCAGTTGTGGAAAAAGCAGACATATTAACGCTTTAGGGTTGAAATGGTCAACATCGGTTTAATACACTCAATATTATATATTCGAATTAAAGCAGACAGTATATTTTCAGATATGTGGAAATTTCTCAAAGTTAAAAAAAAAATGAGTCCGCAGAATGGTTCTGCGGACCCATTTAAGGGTCCGCATCGGCATTCTGTGGCCCCGCTAAAATTGGTCTGCAAAATGCCGGTACGGCCGTGCTAGAAGTCAAAATCCCACCAAACGATGGTTATTTGGTTTGTTTATTTTTTAAATGTTATAAATAAAAATTTCGGGTACTTGGCAAATAAACTCTCAAGTGTTGTTTTCAATTGGAGGGATGTAGTATTGGGAACATGAACAATACCTAGAAATCGTTCAACAATATAACCTCATTTGTTCACAAATTGAATTACACCTGCCATTTGCTCTTTGACTTAGACATGCCTTGACTTATCTCCAAGCTCTGCAATTACCTCCTTAATTGTCTCCTCTGCACAAGAGTTCACTATTTCCTTTTGGATTGAGGGTGCAATCAACTTTAGATTTTGAGGAGCATTGTTCAAGATCACCTTATCTAATCGGTTTGAATCCGAACCGTATCCGTTTATTATCCGAATTAAACGAAGCGGATTATTCGCGGATATGGATCCGGATATATACTAAATATCGAATCCGAACCGTATCCGTTTATTATCTGAATCTGAATTAAACGGAGCGGATTATTTGCGGATACGGATCTTAATATATACTAAATAAGAGGAATGGGTCTGGAAACGGATTCTGATAATTTTTGCGGGTGCTAAACGGAGCGGATATCCGAACATATTCGGATGGAATCTTAACGGATCCTCAGTCAGTCACTTCCCAAACCACTTTGCAAAGTTTTGAGCGGAAGCGCTTATATATTACTTCCTTCTCTCCATCTATAGTGAGATTAAAATCAGAACCAATCCGGACAGGCAGCGACAAACAACTTTGAAGCGCATTAAAGCTCGGCTAGCTGGCAGCGGCAGGCCTTTGAAATTTGTTCCCTTACCTATTCTTCTTGTTTATACTCTTCTCCATTTCCATATTCAAGGACACCTTCATTTTTTCATTTTTTCTATTCTCTGATTTGTTTTTCTTAATTTTTTTAAATAGTATTTGTACCTTAAAGTTCATATGACTCAATTATCCGACAAGTATTTGTTTCGTATCCGTATTCGAATCCGTATCCGTAGATTATCCTCTCCGTATCCATATCCGTTTAAGGCGGATTTAATTTTGAATTTGGGTAAATTTCGCTGGAGGTCACTAAACTTTGTCCTTTGTCACGAATTGGTCACTCAACTTTGATTTGTCTCTCCATAGTCACTGAATTTTTATTTTGTCCCAATCAAGTTACCCTATAACTTTTCCATCTAAAATATTAACGGAATATAACTTTTCCGTTAGTATTTTGGACGGAATGAGCATATTCCGTTAAATTTTTGGATGAAAAAGTTATAGGGTGACTTGATTGGGACAAAATAAAAGTTCAGTGGCTATGGAGGGACAAATCAAAGTTGAGTGACCAATTCGTGACAAAGGACAAAGTTTAGTGACCTCCAGCGAAATTTACCCTTTGAATTTTGATACACGTTTACTATCCGTATCCATATTTGTATCTGCTCATAGAAAAACGGATACGGATTTGATATCAGCATTCTCCGCTCCGAATCCGATCCGTTTACACCCTGTAACACCACACGAGCAATAAAGTCACGATAAAAAATGTACGATTGGTGCGCTGGATAAAGTATACCAGCTCAGTGAATATCTTTATCCCGTTCATGCCAAGAAATTTAGGCCGTTAATTTTCATCAAACTTCGTGTAGGTCGGTTAATGGTTCGGATCTCGTTCAAAATTTTCGGGTACACGAGCGGATCCGACTAAGAAAGATCCCCTCTCTTGTGGAGGGTAAAGATTAACAGAGTAGTTTTGATTTCATGCAGCGCAGGAACTATAGAATCAAAACAGAACTTCATATGATTTGTACGCTGCATTAAACCAAAACTGCTCTGTTAAAAATCTTTACCCCTCTCTGACGCATACTCTCCTGTCGCCACACACCCACTCAGTCACTCACCACTCTCTATGCTAACAAATATTACTCTATAATCTCCATTAAAAGGGACAAAAATAAAAGAGAAAAATCTAAAGCTGACACGGAAGAGAATCATGTCAAGACATCTCTTAATTTTTCTCCTCTTTCTCGTCTCAATCTCCAATCGCGTCGCCACATCCAATGTAAGTTCCTAAATTGAAGCCCTTCACCTCCATTTCGCCATCAATTTCTCTCAAATTAAGATGCCATTCTCTCTTTTTGCTCTTTCTGTCAGGAACCAAGTAGTCCGGAGGAAGTATCAATGACTCCGAAGAACGTAGTGGTACGGGATTTGGGGTTTTTCGAATTCAATCAGATAAGTAGAAGAAAGCTTAATTCTTTCCAACTATGTGCGCCGTGCACTTGTTGCGGCGGATCAAAGGGTCTTTGTCTTCTCTCTCCATGTTGCTATGCGATCAATTGCAACATTCCGAATCGGCCTTTTGGTTTTTGCTCATTCTCTCCCAAGTCTTGCGATTGCACATCGTGCAGTCTCTGATTCGATTTCTTAGATTTAGATTTTAAAATTTGGGTGTTAGGGGTTAATAGTACGATAAAAAAAAAAATCGATATTAATTAGGTGCTTTTAATATGTCTGAGGATTTGGTTGATTGAACAGAGTTGAGGAATGGATGTTTTCCCCTACTTATTGGATCAGCGAATTTGTTTTTTTTTCTGTTAACATGCTTGTTATAATATATTCTTAATTTTGTTGCATTTTTCTAATGTCACAGAATAGGTCAATTATATTTGTTAAGTTATACACTGAAATAAGACCTAGGAAATCCTAGAATTCTTTTCAAAGAATTATCTGTTCTTATTTCTTAAGCCAATTTCTTGTATTATTCCTCCTGTTTGAGTCTGAATGCATCATTATTTACTGTGCCGTGTATTTGAGATGGTAATTTTTATTTGTAACAAATGGCTTCACATGAAAATAATAAAATATTTAGAGTAAGCCAAAAATTGTAATTTCTGTTAGTAATATTACTCAAAGAGGGTAAATTAGATCTAATTACAGCATGATTTATAATTTATTTATAATCGAGGATTAATTGAGGTTTATACGGAAGACAAGGGTTGCATAATTATCGGTTAATTTGGGGGTGCTTTTGTTTTGCTCATGCAAATTTATGACTTGTACTTTATTCATCTTGAGCTAGAAAGCTTGTTATTTTATTGGTTTAATTTCCGACATGTTTTTATTAATTAGCATTAGACGTGTTAAGAATCTTTGTTCCATCTATTTTAAAATTTCAACTTGAGGTGTGCGTCTCAGTTTTTGTCTGCTTTTTTTTTTTTTTTTTTGCTGCTATAGTACTGAGGCAATGTATGTAGGAATTCACATCCTCCCCGATACCGTAATAGGGAATCTTTTACAATTATTGGATCTGGACTGTTCTTTTTAACTTGGCACGAATCTCAAAGCCCAATAATACTGCCCCTGCGTTAGCCCGAATCTCAAAGCGGCTGAGAATTAATCTCAAACCGTAAAGTGAAGGGAATCTTTTACAGTAATGGAGAGGATACTTGTTCATGTATGTAGGGTACAAACGGATCATATGCAGATTGGATGGATAATAGTAAAATCATATTTGTATATGTTTTTATTTTTCGAACACATATATGGATTAGATATTAAATGATATGGATCAAATATTAAACGGATACGGTAAATTATTTTTATTAGAAACTAAAAATAACATAAAATATGGATATAATTCCAATTATAAATCATTACAGTGAACACAATATTTTTTTTTCATTTAAAACTTGTTATGTCATTACAAAATATATATTTTGTTAACAAAAATTAATCATCAACATAACTATATTTTTAATAAAAATATATCAATAAAAAAATATCTCTCTCTAAACATATAAAATGCTAAAGCAAAAGAACAAAAAATACAAATACTAATAGTTATCCTTATTTGTTTCCGTACAAATAGATATTCAAAAAATTTAAAAATACAGATACTGTTGTAAATCAAATTTAATATGATTTATGTGGATGTTCAATTCATTGCCCCACTACTCCACTACTCCACTACTATGAACATTCATTTCTTCTTTATTATTGTAACATCTCTTTCTAGCCTATAAATAGAGGCTTTGTAAAAACAAGAAAGAACACACAATTAGAAGAGAATAAGATTATGCTATTGCTCTCTCTATCTCTCTTGTCATTTACTTTACTTTTGTTACAACTTCATTTTAATTTTACAACAGATACGAATAATTGGATATGGATAATTATCCGTATCCGCACAACAGGTATCCGAAAAATTAAAATGAAAATAAAAATATGAATAATTGTATGTATTTGTATCCGTATTTGTTTTTAAAACGGACACAATATGTATCTGTATTTACATAAATCATATCGGTATAACATCATTTGTATTCGAATATCTAAATTTGCAAAAATTCAAATACAGATAGACAACGATCCGTTTGCAACCCATTCGTTGCAGTGACCCAAGACCGAGAGTCAATATTACACAATCCAAAACCAAAAACAACTCAAACCTCTAATCAACCACACACAAAAATTACAACTCAAACCTCAACCTGACGACAGTCTGAATGAAATCGAAGATAATATATAGTTTGCAGAATTTTTTTTTGTATATCATGTATTTTTAAACAAACAACATGACTATTTCATTTTAAAAAAATTAATAAGACTAAAATTTTGAACACATACGTTCAATAGATTTAACTAAACTAATACATGTACCCAACATTAGGTCAATATTTTTCTACTTGCGAAGGAGCGTTTTATCCCGTTTATTATGTCGGTGATGATATTAATTAATTTGTTAATATACCATTATATAGTTCTATTTAGAGAACAAAATCTGACTCGACCCGAAAAACATGCTGGAGTGAGCCTACGGTGCTATGCATAGCAAGGATGGCTAGTGTACTACGGCTCAATATGGTACTTTTTAAAATCCTAACGGTCGATCCAACCGTTCAATGTAATAATCATATGAATATGTGCTTGCAAACTAAATTTTATATTTTTTCGAATTTTTTTACTATTTTTTTAGATAGGTAGAAAAATCAGTGTTTTCTGAAAATTCTGGACCATCAAAATTCTACCTATCTAAAAAAATAGTAAAAAAATTCGAAAAAATATAAAATTTAGTTTGCAAGTACATATTCATATGGTTATCACATTGAACGGTTGGATCGACCGTTAGAATTTTAAAATGTACAATATTAAGCCGTAGTACACTAGTTATCCTTGCTATGCATAGCACCGTAGCCTCACTCAACATGCTGACCCGATTTGGGTTTGAACTCAACCGACTCGATTCTTATAAAAAGTTGGAAGAATTTCACGTATACCCCTCAAAAACTTCAAAACCACGTATAACCCTCAAAAACTTCAATTTAAGAAGCGGTGCTGCTATAAATACATTCGCTATTGTTAACATCGATCTTCTCATCAGGTGAGGTTTTCCGATTTCTTTCAAGTATGCAACCTAGCTCTAATATTCTAGCTTCTTGGTTTTCAATTTGGTTTCGATGATGACCTAGATGAACTAGCTAGTCTACGAAAGAAAAATCGGCGGATCTTTGCACACAGGGTTTTACAAATCCTCTTTCTTGAAATCTTTTTCTTGTTTTATGTCGTTTTCCTGTGCTCCGACCATATTTTAGGTGGATCATGTTTCTTTAGTAGCACCAGAGACCGGATTTAACTGATATAAAATGTAGTATAGGAATGACAATGACTGTAAAGATGACTGGTTTGTGTGCTAATAAAGGGATGGAAAAAAGGCCTGCTTCTGATGTAGATACCCACAATGGTTCTGGTACCACTCTCGCCATACCAAATAAGAGGCCCACGACATTGCAAGAAGTACCAAATGTCTTATGTGATGGTGTGCTGACTGAGTCGATCCCTGTACCAAAAGCACAGGTAGAGAGTTCATTTCTGGGATTATGGTTTTCAGTTTGTGACTGTAACAGTTTGCCTGGCACATGCCACATCCATGTATAAACTGTAACATTTTCCTATACTTCTACTATTAGTAGTATAATTTTCCTTAATGGATTTATGTTTTATGTTTCAGACCAATGTCTTTTCTAATGGCAATCTGGGTATTTGCAAGTCTACAAAAGAGACTGAGTCTCCTACTAAGCGTTAAAAGCCTGAGTTGAAGAATGTCGAAGACAAATCTGAACAAAAAAGGGTCAAAAGAGGATGGAGAGACTTAGCCTCTTTTGTGGACTTGCAAATACCCAGACTGACCTTGGTCTGAAACATAAAACATAAATCCATAGAGGAAATTATACTACTAATAGTGGAAAAGTAACATGCTCGCTGGTATAGGAAAATGTTACAGTTTATACATGCTGGATGTGGCATGTACCAGGCAAATGTTACAGTCTCAAACTGAAAACTGTAATCCCAGAAATGAACTCTCTACCTGAGAGAGCATTGAAAAGATCTTTCTAGAAGAAACTAGCTTTGGATCTCGTGCTTTTGTGATGAACCCTGGCACAATAATTGGTAAGTTGTTTGCATTCTAATTTATCTTGCATGCTTCTTCACAACGAAAATATCATGCGACCGCTGCAAATTGCATTTTTATAACATGACTTGCAAGATATTAATTATTTATTATTCCACAAATAATTAATTGAGGAAGGAAGAAAACAACTTTTTCTGTCTTAAGAAGAGCTTCTGTAACAATCTCTTATTTTTTTGGGGCACATGCTGTTATTAATTTTAGGAAATTTATAATATTATATGAATTAATTTTTTGCTCATGTAAGAGATACAACTAGCTCTGGAATTGTGAACATTGACTGTGAAAAGTCCAATGTCCAAATGTGCTCCCTTTTGTTTAGTTTTTTTTTCTTCATATCTGCATTTACAACAACTTCCATGCTAATGAGGTACTAGGACCGAATTTTATAAAACTTTGTGCTCCCTTTTGTTCAGTTTGTTTTCTCTTCATATCTGTTCCGTTAGCTTTGAAATGTCATGTTTGGTGTTTTAGAACTCTGGTCCTGAAAGTATTTTTCATCAAATACTAATGATATATTGCAACGACTTACGTGCTACGATATAAATTGTACTTAATTCTTGACATGCTAAGATATATTATTCAATCTCTCTTCTTGCACTTCTTTTTATTTTAAAAATTCTTACCAGCTTATTAGAAGGCCTTCTGATTTTCTGGGAGACAGCAAACTGATGTTACACAGAATATGTGTGCAGTCTTAATTGATTGGCTTATTGAGGTTTGCCTTGATTTTTATCCTTAACAGTAGTTTGTTTATTCCCGATTCATTTTGTGTCTTCTTTATTGGAAGTAATGATATTTCATTATTTCTTAATTACGGTTAATTAGTGGATTTGGCACAGTTCTGTGAAGAGTACTGTCTAGTTCCTGGTACTCTCTGTCTGACAGTGTACCTTATTGTTCGTTACATGTCAGATATGCATTATTGTACACTGTCAGATAGAGAGTATCAGGAATATTGTACACTGTCACATTATGAAGCCGTTACATATCATAGCATTATTGTATTGCATTGACGCCTAGTAATTGTGTTTGTGATCATCATCCAACATCGGTTTGTATTAGTAATCCTACTTTTGAAATTGCATATAAACTGGCTAATTTGCCTCAAACATGTTGTATTAATGAAAACTACTAACCTCTCCACAAGCAGTTGATGTAAAGAACAAAAAACTATTATTTGGTTGACATCTGGGGAATGATACATTTATGTTTAGTAATGAAAAATGAAGCAACCTATATTTCAACAAATCGGGAGCTTAACACATGACACTTGGTTTTCGTATTACTGAAGGAAGTTTTAAAATAAATTTACCTTGTTTATAAATTTATACATGCTGTATCAGGAGTTATAAGAGATGGATTTTTAGAATAACGTTTTTTTATTTCGTGGAAAAAATTTATTTCCAACTTTTACTTGATTCTTCGGGCTAATGAATCTCAATCTTCTATGTACTCTTATGGCATATTCGTCATCTCTCAGTTGTTTTTATGCTCTTTTGGCCTGTGAATTCTGTGCACATGCTAGTTTTTACTCGAGACGAGTCTTGAACTTTTTCACTTGAATTTAATTCTTGAAGATATTTTCACTTGACAACTAAAAGATTGTTTTCTTTTCTGTGTTCCTGCAAATAAGACTCGACATTTCATGTACATACACTGAGCACTGAACTTCACTTTTACCATATTATTTACAAATAAGACCCTTTAATCTACATATTTCCAACAAGCTTCTTTATTTTCATTCCTTCCCTGTCTCTTTGTGTCCACCTTTTTTGTTTTTTAATTTCTTGCGCTCTGTAAGTGAAGTAAAGGGGAAAGCTCGAAGGCATCCCCCTGCCAAAATGGTATCTCCTCATCCTCCAATGCCTCTAGCATCTGCCCCCTCCGTGTTCTCCCTTCTTGACCCCACTGGATGGCCTTCACAACAATCGCTCCCACTTCTCCGATCACTCCCACTTCTTGACGGCATCAGCACTGCTGACTGTCATTGTTGTTTGTTCAATCCCTAGTTCATCAGCATGTCGTGATTCATTTTTTGGATGAGATAGACCGTATCAATTCTGCAAGGTGCATGTTCGTTGAAATATCTAATAAAGGTATTGAGTCTGATATCAAGCTTACCTAACTAGAGCTTACATAAAGTTAAAAACGGGTGTTCAGGCTAGAAGTAAAAGTGAGAAAATGAAATATATAAAATCATGCAGCTTAGATGTGATAGCCTTGGATGACGAGGCATTTAACCTAGAAGTAAATCTCGACTGTTGCATCTTGAAACTCATTGCTAGTTGTTGTCACAGTAAGTATCAATTAAGTGTATTGTTGCAAATGACACATTTTTTCTTTATTTTATTGTGCGTGCAAATTGGATTTAATGTGTGCCATTTCATGTGAATAATCAACATATCTTCTTTATTAATTTGTAAGAAGTCGTTAAAGGTGCAATAACAATTGTAACGGCATCTAAGCTTCCACATATTGCAAGAGAAGTTATGTGTCATTCTCGACTCTTGAGGTTAGTTGATCATCTTTTAAAAAGTCGTGCATATCGTGCAAAAGAAAGTATCTAACTATATACCGAATGAAAAATTAACATTAACCCTCTCTACTAATATTGTTATGCTTTTATCATATTTTCAGGTGTTTGCATGCATTGTTTCCTTTTCTAAAATGTAATACAAATAAAATGATCATGTGTCCTTTTATTTTATTTTCCTTTTTGTTCCCCTTGTGCTCAATCCCGCTGTTAGAACACACTGAGATTCATAGAGATCAGAAAAGTCTTCATTTGAAACAAGAAAACAATAAATAAATTATGGAGTGATATTGATATGGGATGACATGTCCCACTAATGTCAGAACAGGTGGTAGATGCCTAATACAATAGTCTTTGGCACATTACTGTACACATGATCTGAATATCCATGTCTTGCTACTCGACCGCTGTACCTACTAATTGCTCCATGTTTGTTGTTGTTGGATATATCATGTAAAATTTGTTATGGAAAAAATTATATGGTTTTGTTATCTTTTACTGATACTTTGGATTTATTTTTCTGAACCAATCCTGACCGTTAGATCCCATGGTGAAACAACAAACAACATTCAACTGCCAATCAGTTCGTCTCCTATGATGGAGATAACTCAAATCAACAATAGAACCCAATCACCATGAAATTGCAAATCAAGTCAACACCAGCAACAGAAACCTGAAATTGGTCAAAGCTCACTCTTCACCCTAGAGATAATCTCGTTGTAGGAGAAATGTAAAAAGAGAGGAAAATATAGAGTAGATCGTAGAAATTGGCAACGTTTGTGAAGGAAAAAGGCAATTCCAAAGGAGGGCAGTTCCAAATCAATAGATAATGCAAAACAACGGGCCGAGATCTAAGTGCCCATAAATTAATAAATTGTGAAAAATTTAGGGTGCTAATTTTGTTTTACTAATTCTTCCTACTTTAATTACTTGTTTGCAAGAAATTTCAATTCTCGTGAAGCTTATTTTGAATGTACCATGCTTAATCTTTTATTTGTTTCAACTTTGTACAGTTTGCAACATACGCTTATTATTGAATTGATGTTTGCTGAAACATTTGTTTGAATTGTTGTTTGTCTAAAATAACACTTGAACAAGTTTTTAATTTTGCTACTTTGCTCGAAGGGAACAATGCTTTCTGAATCTTTGCCATATTCGAGACTTCTTTTCTTTTTCATTTTTCAAGTAAATAAACTTTTTGGTAGAATTACGATAGTTATAATAATTGTATGTACATACATAATCATCCAATCAAACTTTAAAAAATTAACAAATAGTAATATAGCAATTGTTCTACTAGGAATTTGATTGATCAAGCATACACCAATTCGTCTTCATGGAGCTGCATCTTTAATCGATCCAGCTGCTTATCTTGTTTTCGTCTACAGATTTGAAAATGAGTGTAGCAAGCTGATCTTTGTACTGATAAGTGTAATATGCCCAAGACAACATAGTGAAACATTTGTTCTTGTAGTGTTTTTGTACTGGCCACCATGAAACATTTTGTATTGTTCATAGTGAAACCCTGTACCGGTGACTTTACAAATTAGAAGGGCAGAATTATCAACCACTATACTTGCTCTCTTACAATAGAGAAATCCTGAACTGATGGCTTAAAAGGAAAGGGGCCATAGTGAAACATCTGAACAGCAATGGATAAATTAAAATCACAACTCACAATATAGAAATATGTCATACTGATACATCAAAACAACATTCTTAGTGGAATTAGCAAAGAAACTCTTGTATACTTAAAAATGTCATACTAACCTACTTCACTGACACCCCTGTTGTCTCTTCTACATTTTTGCCTCTCAATTAAGTAAAATCACATCTCACGATTTCATAATATTAGTAACGGAAGTCAAATGAAGAGCAAGTCAAATGAAGAGCCAAACCATCACCAAAATTTGATAACAGTAAGTCAAAACCACAACCCACAAAGTTATAATAGTAATCTGTATCACAATTGCAATTGTTGCCATTGCGGCTGCGATCAAAGAAGTGGGAGTGGCTGTGGCTCTAAACGGAAAATGCTGTTTAAAAAAATTACCTTGTAACCTTTTGAGCAGAATGTCACATATAAAGAAGAACACATGACCAAAACATAATTGAGAAAATAATACTAAAATTTAGGATTTTTGAGGTGCTTGTAGTACCCGAACTGGTCTGTGAGGCTTTGGAGCTGCATTACAAAAAAAAAATAGAATGAACAAGAGTAGTAATCACTTTGAAAGAAAAAAAAAGGTATATGGAGAATTTAAAAAAATTATAAAAAAATAATTTACCGTTGGGGTTTCCTTGCTCATAAAAGCTTCGTAAAAGAGAAACAGCCTCATCAGCCATGTATCCTCCCATACATTTGAAGCCTTTTGATTGTGAAGCCCCATCACTGCCATTGGGAAACACATATATGAATATTTGCAATAACAACAAAAACTTTAAGAATTTACAAATAACATGCAACATTTCCAAATTGTGCATAAAGCAAAACAATAATCTTGTGTTATCTTTAAACATCTAATGGAGATGAAGTCCCCTTGAAATTCCGGTATAACTATAAGAAATTATTCGAAATCACCGTCCTCTGACATCTGAAACTACCAGCTTAATGTTATTGTAAAATTTGGAAAATGTTGCCAAGTGATTTGTAAAGGGCCACAATAACAATTTTCCTGAAAATCCAGGTCCTTATTTACCAGCATATGACCATGTTTTCTCATCTTATATGGGGTTTGTTCCAATACAAGTTAAATAAACACTTGCCTGCATTTGTTATCAGTTTCACTCTTGTGTAGAGATAAGATGGAACCGCACCCACCGAATTTATCATTAGCACACCCAAAAAACACCTCTCTTATTCCTACACAAGATAAAATAAGGAGGCTAATTAAAACTTTGATATACCAGATTGTGAGATTCAATTGCTAATGTCAAAATTAGGTAAAACTTTTTTCTGACCCAGTATGGATAGAGCCATTGCGCACATAATGCATGGCTCACAAGTTACGTATAGAATGCAGTTTGAAAATTTTTGGGCCACTTGAGATTTACTGAGACTACACTTCTGCCATTTCTCGAGTAAAGTATCAATTGCTTCCATTTCTGCATGTCTAGTAGCCTGAAGAAGATAAAAAAAAATAATTTATTGAAGGTTAACCATTAAGGGGCAAAAAGGAAACAATGTTTTCTTCTCAATTTTTTAACATCAAATGAGAGAATTTAGATTCGAATTTGGGTACATTTCGTGTTTCACTGGTTCTGTTGAAGCCAGTGGCTATAACTTCACCATCCTCTACTAATACACATCTATAAAAAAAGCAAAAAGGGTTGAAATTGGTTAGTCTCATAAAATAAATAAAAACAAACAAAGAAAAAAGAAAAGAAAATATAAGTTAAAAGATAATTACCCAATTGGGACTTCAAGGTTGTCAAATGCACACTTGGCCTGAAAAAGAGGGGACAAAGAATTTTTTTTAATATAACCCACCAAGACAAATGAAAACTGTGATAATAATTAAAATATTAATAGTAAAAGAGCATAAATAGCATTTTTTTCCCAATGCCAGAATATGCTGGAAGATCTCTATTTCGGCTTACCTGATGCAGTGCAAGCTCCATGAATTTGTTTATGTTCTCTAAATCAGATTCAGAAACCCTATCCATCTACAAAAGTACAGAAAAAAGCTCAGAAACATCCCCAGAAAATGAAGTAACCGCAACTTTTTGTTCCAATTGTTTGAAAATTGAACCCTATAACCATATGTTAGAATAAAAGCTAATTGTAGGAATGCTAGAATCTGACACTCGGTACCCCGAAATTCTCAACAAGCAAAGCAGTTAATTGTAGGAATTGATACTTTTGTACATTACAGAAACAAATAATTAATGCTAATAATTTAATTTATGTCAACTAGAGTATCAAAATCTTCGACTACTACTAGAGAAGAGACAACGAGAGTGGCAAAGCGTAGAGCAAGGAAATTAAAGAGCGCGGAGCCAAAGCGAGATTCAAGAGCTATGAAGTCAGGTGAAATTGAAGAAACGAAAGAAGCATCAAAATGAAAATTTAGAGGTAAAAAGAAGCGGGCCCTATTATCTGATTGAGCTTAGTATAAGACTATTAAGTAACAGGGTTGGGTAGAGATTTTCTTTTTATTTTTTCATTCAGATTTTTTTTTCCTTCTTTTTTTTTCTCTTTTACTAAGAAGCAAAAAAGGAAGAACCATACAGAGTAAAATTTCCCAAGTTCATATAATTTGACACTGGTTCCACACAAAGCATTGCGCCATGTTTATGTTAAGCACCAGTTGTGTGCTGTACTAACGCTAGATATGTATATTTATGTCACACAAATAGGTGTCAAAGTATTATCATTATTATTAATTTATTTCAGTCTAAGCAATTTGCATGTGTTTTCACTTCAACAGCCGACATTTTTATTAATACCCAAAGTTTAATAGAAATTAATTAATATACCCAGATCTGCTGGGAAGTTATAAAAATATCCGTACCGGCCATTTTCTAGCCGCTACCCAATTTAATTCATTACCGGTCGAAAAATGGCTGGTACCCAAATTTTTTTTTTAATACAGTACCGGCCATTATCTGGCCGGTACTTAATTAATTTTTTTTTTTTTAGGATGGGCATAGCATAGTTGGCTGGAAGAAAAAGTCGTAAGAAACTCGGATTGAAGTTTGCACTCGGTTTGACTAAGATCAAACAAATACATTTGGTTGGATGTGTGTGTTACATCGGTTGCATGTATCGGTGCATCATCGATGTTTTTGCAATGAAACATCGATATTTTATTAGCCGGGTAGTGCTAAAAAAACATCGGTGCGTAGCGATTTTTTGTAATGAAACATCAATGTTTTATTAGAATGCTGGTTATTGTCAAATTAAATTCACTAGCTACATGCGAACACTAAACTACGTTTTTTTTATAGTGTCGTATGACACTAAAGTTTAGTGTTCGCAGACGGCTAGTGAATTTAATTTAACAATAACCAACATTCTAAATTGAGTACCAATGCTTCATGCACGGCCTAACGACGGCAGAATTGCATCGATATTTCATTGCAAAAACATCAGCGATGCACCGATGTTTTTTAGCACTACCCTGCTTAATTGCCAATGCTAAGTCTAATAAAACATCGATGTTTTATTACAAAAACATCAGCGACGCACCGATGTTTTTTTAGCACTATCCGGCTAATAAAACATCAATGTTTCATTACAAAAACATCGATGATGCATGCAACCGATGTAACACACGCATCCAACCAAATGCATTTGTTTGATACCGAGTGCAAACTTCTATCCGAGTTTCCTACGACTTTTTCTTCTAGCCATCTATGCTATGCCCATCCTAAAAGAAAAATTAAATTAAGTACCGGCCATTTTCTGGCCGGTACTCTATTAAAAAAAAAAATTTGAGTACCGCCCATTTTCCGGACGGTAATGAATTAAATTGGGTACCGGCCAAAAAATGGCCGGTACAGCTATTTTTATAACTTCCCAGCAGATCTGGATATATTAATTAATTTCTATTAAACTTTGGATATTAATAAAAACTAGTTAAATGTACTAAGATGTAATGAAAATCAAAAGGGCATGACCCTAATGTCGTGACCTATAGCAGTCTTTCAAACAATCGAAATGGTACAACCACCTTTTTTTTATTATATTCCTAAAGGAGACTCAATTACAACCAATTTAATTTCAATTAAGCCCAGTGTGTCCCCATGACCTTATTAATTGAATTCAATCGAAATGGTAAGACCATCTTTGTTTATTATAATCCAAAAAGAGACTCGATTACAACCAATTTAACTTCAATCCCACCCATAAACTTCTTTGCCTTTTCTAGGCTAGAACCCGTGATCTTTATCACACCACATGTACCTGGTTGCGTATGGGATTATTTATTCATTTATGTTTTTGCAAACAAATGGAATGAGATTAGAACTTCTGCAAATAAGATGGATTTTGCTCCTCTTCTTTTCACTACCTATGCATTATTCTTTTCTTTTGGTTAGGATAAGGATTCAGCTACAAGTCTTCCTACGGCTCCGGCTTCTTCTTACACATTCAAATTAAGCTGCCGAATCAAGATTATGCTGGAATTCTTCCTGTCGCTTTTTCATCTTAAGTAAAGTCTTCTCCGCTTCCTCTCGCTGCACTTCCTCTCGCAGCTCTCCTTTGCACCTCTCCGGACAGGTGTCTTCTTCTCGACACGCCTTTCCTCTCCTTCGTACTTATAGGTGGACTACTCCTATCCGAATTTAGTAGGGTTGCCCTGTTCTGACTGATACCCACTGAGCCCTAGAAAGAGTGCATCTTGCTCGGATGAACTTTCTTCATGAAGGAGCGAGGGGCTACCACTTATTTCTCTTATGCTTGCGGAGTTTAGCTTCCTCAACCCGGCTCTATGACCACTGGAAGGTATGCAGTAGGGTGCACAGGATAAAGCTATGGCTATGAAACTGGATCCCCGGAATGGGTCCCAGGTCAACTGGCTTAGGCGCTGGATTCGGAAGGTTTTTCTATGCATCAGGGAACTCTAGATTGAAGGCAAGGCATTTACTTGGGTCCGCATTGACTTCTAAGGTCCCTAAAAGAAATACCAACCAGAAAAAAGAGGAACACTCAGGAGCGAATGTAGTTCTATTCCTGAGTTATGTTAAAGGATATGCTACAATGTGAAGTATCTGGACGATACCTTTACCTTCATTTGGAATCAGAAGACTGGAAACGTCGCAAATAAATAAGCTGTCACCTAGGTTTTTTTCCTCACTCATCAAATCAAGTAGACTTCTAGATGACATGGTTATAACGATTTCAACTTGGTTGGAGAAATTTCTCGAAATTCTTGTTAAGCAGGGGTAAGCGCCAGTAAGAGTCCGGTCTGAAGTGAACGTTGAGGCCCACGGTGTCAGAAATTGAGAGTATTGCCGTCCGTATGTGGGAATTCCGGATTTTGAGGGTGGAAGGAAGGGAAGATAAAACGAATCAATGGGGATGTACGCCCCTTTGCAGTACATGAAGTTAAGCCAGCATTCGTACCAGTAGTTTAAGTTCTGCCATTCCATCCTGTTCTCTTATCTTTTCCTGAGAAGTCGTGTTGGAGGTCGAGCCTTTCAATAGTGCATCGTATGTAGTAGTCGCGATAATAACTCATCGTCGAACATGCCGGACTTTTGTCGTACTTGTGTAGGCATCTCCACTTAATCCCAAATGCCGGCAAAGTTATGAATAAGTGTAAGATCCGGGCAATCTCTTTACCACTTAAAGCACAATAAGAAAAGAATGAAATATATGATATTTAGAAATAGAAAAAACCGAGCTAAGTGCTTCTGACCACTCTGTACTCTATCAACCTCGTGGGTATCAACCTCTTTTTATACAGAATTTTCATTTCAATTCATTTCATGTCATTATCAAAATCATCTGTTATGTATGTTTTGTAAGGATTGAGTTCGAATCTGACAATGGCACACGTCGCATTTCGAGTGATGTCACTGTGGTACGGGTCAGTCCCTAACAATGTCAACTGCAAAAACCATACCAGAAGTGGATTCTAACCCTAGCGTACGTGCCCCCATTACCTTATTAATTGAAATATTAACTAAAATTATGGAGGCAACTTTGCTAATTTTTAAAAATAATTACAAATAAATATTAGTTCATTACTTTATGAGTGATTGCCTTGATGCTGGTAGGAAGATGAGCAGAAAAGGAGAAGGGAAGGAGAAGACAATGCATATTTTACCACCTCTCGATATAATAACTGTCATGGTAAATAATATTAGTGATCTTATAAGTTTGATATTAATAGATTTTCTTTAGAGATGAATTTAATTACCTATCCTTCTTCATTGGCAAGGCCATCCCTTGAGTAGCTTTTGTATTCAAGTTTGTAGTCAGATTCTCTGATTCAGAAACAATCATTTTTTGAACTGAAAAATAATTAGACTTCAAGTGTAAGATGAGAGTATAATAATAAGCAAATTGAAAGATTGAGTTACTTTGTAAAAACCTTATAGGTTTGTATTCATATTTGCTGGTAAAGAAAGAAAGAGAAGAAGTGTTTTGTTTGATCTTTTGTTTTTGTATATTATTCCAAGCTGTGATTACATTGCTTATATAGAGAAGGATATCATCTAAAACAAATCAGGATGTGTGCTGTAAATAAAACAAATTAGGCACAACGAATCAATCCTGACAGAAAACAGAAATGATCCTTCTAAGAAGAGTGAAATTAAAATGTTGCGCCTCCAGTGGAGAATTGAATGGACGACTCCATTTGTGGTTTAATACTTTGTGAAGATTTGGTTATCTCAATCGATGCTTTTCACTCATCAAAACAGATCAATCAAACATCTCAATCGATGCATTTCACTCATCAGAACAGATCAATTCAACATCTCAATAGATACATTTCACTTATCACAATAGATTATCTCAATCAATTCAACATTTCAATAAACATGGACGCATTTGACGGATTCATCGGAACAAAACATTTCAAAAGACATCAATGCATCACACAGAAGCATATCAGTCAGTTAAAATAATAAGATTTGAGGATACTTACCACGATTGGCATTGGCATGGGAGCACTGATTGTTGGTTTCTGTCTTTTCTCTATTCACGGTGCTTTGTTGATTCCGACGGCCCCTGCCATGAAACACCGACTGGGATTCAATAAAGCAAATCAACGAACAAACCTAGAAATCTATTAATTTCAAGTACCTACCTGATACTCCGAGGAAGGCAGAGGAAGGGCACGGCTGGAGGATAGGAGAGAAAGGAAAGCAGAGGAAGAGAGGAGGCGGAGGAAGGGCACCGTTAGAGGACAGGAGAGAAGCGGAGAAAAAGAATGGCGGTAGGAAATGCGGAGAAGAGGAGATGCGCGTGAAAAGGAAAAACAAAGAAAGGTAAATTGAGAGACGGAGAATTTAGGGAGAGGCGGAGGAGTGAAAAAGCTGAGAATTTAGGGGTTTAGACGAAGAGAAGGAAGATATGGAAAACACGTGTCGACGGGGGAGATTCAGATTTATTGGCATCCGTTGGATGTAAATCAGACGGCTGGAAAGGGGCCAACACTGCAATGAACAGTGCAAAACCCTTCCCAGATTATATATATAAAATAGATGTCGGCTTCAACAGCTACTTTGTAATTCATTTTTTACTGATACCTTGCACACTTAAAAATTGCATCTGTTAATAAAAGAAAGAAAAGGAAAGATAAATTATAATTACTCGACGAAACTGATAAAAAGTAGACTTATCGAAGCTCTTTTCGGTTCACAACATTTTTTTCTAATTTAATTTTTCATCTGCACACAAAAATTTAACATATAAGTACAATTATGAAAAAAATTAAAAAATCCATCTGGGTGAAACTCTAACTGATCCTTGTTTATGTCTAATCATTTCCTCAGTGGAATTTCTCCTTTTCAAAGAAGAGGAGACAGTAGGGCACAAATAATCCTGACTGGTACGAAAGGCAGTGTTTTGGGGACTTATATTTCTGACTGGTAGGGAACTCTGTTGTTTTCTCAGAAACCCTCTGGTACCACCTGAGTTACCGGTGCCAGGGGAACTCCACCTACGGTATGTCACGCAACTCTGACTCCTCCCTACCTTCTGTACCGGTACCGAGCTTTCCTTTGAACATGATATGTTACGGCTCTCCATTGTTTCAGCCGAATACATGGTCTCCTCTTCACTGGTTATGTTATCCTCTTGCAACTCCGCTTCCCCACAACTCGACTCACCCGAACTAACTGAATGACACATATTGTTTCTCCCAACATAAGATGAACCACAAACTTTACTTATTTCATCAGAGAACAATTGCTTTAAAGGAAGCGGCAGGAAAATGGTTTTGGGGAACACGGCTACTTGTGTTCTATTTGCGCTGCAACTTGGCCTGGGAGACTCATATATCTCGGGAGTTGCCACTCCTTGTTCTTGCGTTGACAACCTAAAATCCAAAATAGGGTTTTCATTCACTATACTGCTTGAAAAATTCCAGTATTTTGACCTCCCTGGAGGTGGGATTCCTTCATTTTCAGCTCCAGCAAGTCTAAACACATGCATATTGCTCAGACTGAAAGAAGTGCACGAGTGACCAAGACCAAGTCGCGGTTTGGTTACCTCGTCTAAGCTCCCTTCCCAGTGCTGATACAACCAATTGCAAATTACAGCGAGTGGAATTCCAAATTGGAGGGGATCAGATTCACATTCTTCCTTGGAGGTGAGCTTCATGGGGTCGCACAGCATGAATGCGAGGTTTCCATTTGAATCAAAACCGGCAGATCCAGGAGGAAGTGGAGCTCCAGTTGCAGCAATCTTTATTAAATCATCTGTTGAGATGATGACCTTGCCTGTACCAACAGCTAAGTCGGTACAAGCACTAGAATTATGAGTTTGGCTGGTATGTCCAAGCAGGTAGACAGTACTGCTGTGGTTCAAGATAGGTTTGGTGCAAGTGATTTTCAGGAAGTGCAGTTGCTGCTGAGTCCAATCAGAGTCAACTTGCTCAAGGCCAACAATTGTGAGGTCAAGGATTGAGCTTGTTATGAAGAATCTGAACGTAATAAAAAGAGAGTGAACATAAGAACAACATTTTATTTCAATGACAGATACAATTATGGACCATTAATTATTCCAAATACAAGTATGGACCATTAATTGTTGGCTAGCATGTTAGTACTTGGTTTCTCAGTTCCGGAGGCAGGAGCCCGAATTGAGCAAGTTTAATTAAGACTTGATTCCCTTCAGTTGTTGTGTTGCACCATTCGCCACCAATCACAGTATGAACCAGCACCATGGTGCCAAGAGATCTCAATCCAAAGAAGAGAAATTGATATGAGCACAAGTATAAATTACAAAACAAATCGGCACATAATTTTCATGTTTGAACAGATTGTGCATGTAAGAAAATAAAAGATTCACAGAATTGACCTTTGAGGTACAAGACGTGCCGAGACCCGGCCAAACCCGATCCGCACAATAGCCGACTCTGCTACAGTTGCTGAGGGGAGGTTTGAATGAGTACTCAGTAGAAGATTGCGGTGAATCAAGAACCCGGTACCAACAGACCCAGACCCGGTAGTGGGAAGAGAAAAGAGAGTGGCAAATGCAGCGCCTTTACTGGAGAAAATGGTGGCCTTGACCTTGTCGGACGAGGAGCTGTTGTGCTTGATGTCTCCAGTTGAGGCACAAAGACAGAAAAGGCGGGATAGAAGCTCCTCGCTACAAGCTCCCATCTCTCTCTCTCTCTCTCTCAGTGAGAAAATGGTGGTGTGGGTTTTACATGTTGGGCATATGATGGATACATCATGGCGTGGAACTGTGGATGCTAGATTCTAGAATTTATTCTTCTCTCTCTTCGTTCTGACCTTGGAATTCAGAACCAGTGCAATACTTGACCGTGTAAAGTGAGATCGGAATCGTTCATTTTAATCTGGCACGAATCTAGAAACGGACTCCTTGTATTTCAATAGGAATCGCATTGATTTTGAGCCAGCATTTTTATTAATATCCAAAATTAATTATAAAATATTAATTATATCCAGCTTAGCTGGATTTTTTTTTAAATGTTTAAAAATTAGGACCGGCCATTTTTTTTTCCGGTCATGAGGGTTTTTTTTTTTTGAAATATTTGTAGATTATTTTTTTTTATGTATAATTAGCATAATTATACTTAAATACGCTAAATTACTTGAAATTATGTTAAATTACGCTAAAATATGGTAAATTACGCTAAATTAAGCTAAATTACGCTAACTAACGCTAATTACGCTAATTATACTGAAATACACTAAATTACGCTAAATTAGACCGATTTTGTGCCATCTTTCATGAATCATAAAAAATAGTAAAAATTAGTATTCTACAAGTTCATTATATAACCAATTTACTGAGCTACTTAAAATAGAAATGAAAATCTTAATCGGAAATTTCAACTCAAGTTTTGAGGCTCTTCCCTTTGTTTTTTGGCAATTCTGAATTTCAGATAACAGCAAAGCAGTCACCGATGCATCCATATGCAAACTTTCCGAAAAGTGCTCATTTGCTGAAATCAGACACTCGAGCGCTGTTTTATGGCCGTTTGAAGTTTCATAATCGTTTTTCGCCTTCTCAGTGAAGATATCGTCTCGCTTACCGTAATTTAGCGTAATTTAACATAATTTCAAGTAATTTAGCGTATTTAAGTATAATTATGCTAATTATACATCAAAAAAAGTAATCTACAAATATTTCAAAAAAAAAAAACCTCCTGACCGGCCAAAAAATGGCCGATCCTAATTTAAATCCCAACCGATTATTTTTTGGCCGGTTTGGGCATTTAAAAAAAATCCAGCTGGTATAATTAATTTTGAATATTAATAAAAATATCGTGATTTTGAGCGCGGTGAGTATTGTACACGGTCAGGTACCTTAGGGGTACTCATTCCTGACTTGGAGTTGGGGTGATCTCAGTGAGAAAGTAAAATTATGAAATTGATGTATATAAAAATGGCATCTTGAGAAAGGGGAGGGAGGTAGCACAGTTGGTTAAAAAAAAAGTCCAATTTCTCCTCACGACTTTGTAATCTCTGCAAAGATTTTTCAAAAAAAAAATAGCATCTTGGTTTGGTCAACTTGTCGTTTCTGAACTTCCCTTCTGCTGTCATAGTGGGTTCTGCACAATGTCAATTAAATTTGAATGTGTTTTTTTCTGAACTAATTTGAAGCGTTGGATTTTATTTAGACGGCTACTGTTTACTATAACGCATCTGTTGCGCGTACTATAATATAGAGTAAAACAGTGTTGTCAAGTTCACCAAACTCAACTTAGTTTAATTTTAAAACTTATCGAATTAATTTTAAATGATAAATCTAAATCGTTAAAACTGATTTACTTCACACATAATGCATTTACATACAAAATTTTAAATTATTTAAATTCATTAAATATAAAATTAAACGGTTAAAAGAATTTAAAAAGAATACCTTAAAATTAACTTATAAACTAAAATTTTTTAACCGCTCTACTTCATACTAAATTAATTCGAAAATTTTGAAAATTTTACATGTAAACATATCACTCGTGAAGTAGATCGGCTTCAAGTTTTCAAAATTTGAATTCATCGTTTGAAACCAATTTGATAAGTTTTGGAGTTAATCTCATCAAGAGATTTGGTGAGCTTAAGAACACCGTAGCTATACTCATATAACTAGTGTTTTAAGCTCACCAAGAAGCATAGTAAGCTTAACTCAATAATCTATTGGATTGACTGTAAACAACGAATGGAAACTATTAAAATCGATATATTTCACGAGTGAAACGTTTACATGCAAAATTTATAAATTTCTGAATTAATTTAGTAAAGTGGTAAATAAAAGTTGTATAATTAAATGCGTACATCTTGCATTCTTTTTTTACCGCTTGACTTTATACTAAATTAGTTCGAAAATTTATATAAATTTTCGAACTAAAAACATCACAAATGGTGTCCTATTAAATGAAAGATGAGGATAGAATAAATTCTGATTGACTTGTGAAATAGATCGATTTTAACAATTTGAATATATCATTTAAAATCAATTCAATAAATTTATTTCTAAAACTTACCCCGAAGTTATAAATTTAGCTTCTCGCCTGTATTGGTGTATGTTTCGAATCTTTTATTTGCCTATTCCGCGTTTTTATAAATTTAATGTTAATATTTTGGAATGTAAAATATTAACATCACTATGCCTAAATTTGCACGAGTGTGTTTGACATTTGACAGAGCCAGGGTTCTAAATAGCTAGCTATAGGTACGCAATAGCTGCACTATAGTTTTTTCGGACCTTAAAAGTTATAACGTTATTAACCGCTTTTCTTTTATAATGATTCTAAATATCTAGCTATGGTTGCGATATAGCTACGCTATAGCTTTTTCGGACCTTAAAAGCTATAGCGCTATAATCGCTATTTAGAACCTTGGACAGAACTGATGAGGTTAGGCAGACGAAAATAAATTGTCTATATGTATGATGAACAAAGTGCCAATAAATTAATCCAATAATTCAATACGAGTTACTTTGAAGATATCGAAAAGGAAATTATTAAATGTTATTTGAAAGAGAATGAAAGAATTATTTGGTTTATTGTCTTAATTTTTGGACAGTGCTATTTTGTAAGTTGAATGCTCAATGCAAATCATTTTTTTTATTTTTATATCAAAATCTATTATTAACTAATATATTCCTTTTTAGATAACTCTTGTGCATCGCCGCATTGTTAAATAAAAGGAAGTAAAGTATAGTATTTTATAAAGTACTTTTTGGCATTAACAGAAAATTTTATTATTTAATTTTTTAAGTTTCGTCTGCTGTTACTAAAATTCAAGAGAAAAATTATCTCACTAGAATGAAAATATAAAGTACTACTGCTATAAGATATCAATAAAATTCATTATGCGAGTTTACATTTTTACATCTAATTTCTCATACATAAAGTCATAACTTTAATATAGACAATTATTTTTTTACTATTTGCAGCAAAATTCATTCGATTTAATATTCTTTGAAGTTCCATATTAATTTATATATCTATGCAAAGATTGTCTGTTTTAATTTTGGTATTCTGTTTTATAAAATTTAATTAAGTTTCCTTTTGAAGTTTCTATATATAGTTCAATTTCTAATAAAATGTTACCGTGTGCGTGTAATTTAGTGGTTATAATTTCACTTTATGCTTACGAAGGTCTAAGTAACCGACTCAATTAAAATTTTCTAATTCCTTCTTGAGCATACGAATAATACGAAGAAAATGAAAAATAAAACTAAAAAAAAGGTAATAATTAATGCATGAAGCAGAATGAGCTGGAAACCTGGAAGCTTGGGACCGATTGAATATATATATATATATATAAAAATAATAATAAAATTAAAGGAGTTGTAGAGTTGATCATGCCTGCATGGGATATGCATGAAATGTGATTGGCTTCTTTAATTTCAATAGAGGTGCATTTATTTATTTGTAGGCCCTAGTTTTCAATTAATGGCCGAAAACTTAAAACTAGAGCAATATTTCCCTGCCTTCTCAATTTTATTATATGATCTACTTTTGTTTGTTGAATCTAGTTAATTAACTTTGCTAGTAGTTAATGTCCTCGTCATCTATAATAGGTGGTTATTAATGGATTGGGATTTTTTATATCTCTCTAATTGTACTAAACAATTTTATTAGACAATCATAGTATTTTTTATGTAAAGTAATTATAATTCTAGTATATACTCGTTTAACTTAAAATATTTTATTTAGTCAAGTTTAAATTGAAATTAATTTTTTTATTATCTTGAAATTTGATTTATAGGTGCACGAGAGAAAAAGAACTGAATTCCGTGCTCAGGGTGAATTCTCTAACACTTATCTTTTTGAGTAAAAGATGGAGCTATAACATTTCAAATTTTAATATTTATAAAATTAAGCACCTTCATTCGGATTTCAAAACCACAATGTTTTACATAAAAAAACATTGGTTCTGAAAATTTCTAACACTTAACATCAGTGGCGGATCCACTAACAATTAATGGGTCCCATTCATTTTCAAAATTTTTTTTGCTATATAATTTAATTTAAATACTATGAATACTATAAATTTGATCTCATATTTTTTGTGAAAATTTTATATGATTGATCCTGTACAAAACTAACGAGGTTTGATATTCATAACTTGTAACTTGAAAGTTTGTCTTCACCACTGCTGGACACAGAAAAAAAAAAAATTTAATTGAGTTCATCATTACTATTAGTGTGTCCAGAGCAGGTCCCGCTCCTGACAACTTAATCTAATAAGCCATGTGGCAGGTTTATCTTCTTCTTTTTTCTAACAAATGGACCAGATGTAAATGCGGACAAGTGGACAACATAATCTGACTGGCGAACTTAAACAAAGTCGACAGCATAATCTGAAATTTAAAAAAATGGACGGATCAGTATTGTAAAAAACGGTTGTTTAAGCCGATTAGTCATTGGGAGCAATCAAACCGTTACAGATTTTTCTGACTAATCAGCCGATTATTTCTGATTATAATCAATTATTTCCGATTAATTGTTTGACGATATCCTATCCGTCTAACAAACGCATACCGTTATTTACAATATTGGAACGGATACCAAAAAAAAAAGCTGGAAACATAATCTGACTTGTAAACTTAGAAATCATACATGCTCTGCTGCGCCGTACTAAAAAAAACTATTATTCCAATTTTCCAATAACTAACCCCAAACACCTTCTTTCCAAAGAATAACAGCTTTAATTAAAACAAGGTTCATAAGATAATATAATACAAGGGACTATAATGAATGGTCCTAGAATAAAATAAATGCTGCCATGAATATGAAAACCAAACGCACCTCCATGTTTTAAGATTTTTGCATGATTGCTATCTCTAAACAGAATTCTCTCCACGGAGAATTTAATAAAAGAGAGGTTACAGTTTCAGAAGTATATGTTTTCTATGTACTTTGATTCAATCGATCATCTGACATCTGTTTAATACTTTAATGGTTGTCAAACAAAACGGATCGTCATCATAAAATACATATACTGCAATAATATGTTTTATCTATGAAGATAAAATAGACATCCGGTGGTTAGACAAACTTCATCAAATTGCTTGTGGAAAAAATATAAGCAAAAATGTTAAAAAAAATTAGTGCTAATTTTCCAATTTGTGATATGGAGAGACATCTCAGGATTCTGAAAAAAATTTAGGCCCAATGATATTTTATATTTGTGTCTACTTCTGAATGGGAATAAAGCTTACTCTACGATTCAATTCATGATCCAATATAAGAAAATCGTGCATAAAACAAAGTCAACTCAGATTGATTTATGGAAAAGAAAGAAAGAACAAAAAGACGTGGTCCAGTCCACTACTCAGCTCAGAAGAATCATTTAATCATCAGGAGAAAAAGGAGGTCCGCTACTCAGCTCTGATTCGCTAGAAGAAAAAAAAAAATGATTTGCGTCACCAAAAAGAATAAAGGCGATTTGTGTGTTGCGTCACCACTCGCCAGAGGGAGAAAAAAGGCGATTTGCGTCGCCACCCCTCATTTTGCCTAAACCGGCCCTCCAACCCGACTCTTTTCCTTTCCTCTCCCAACCTCGACTCTTGCACTTCTCTGATTCTTCTTTGGTAAGTGATCAAACCCTAATTTTTTTTTATGATATGTGAATTACAATTAATTTGATAATTTGGTAATTGATGAAGGACTTTAATTTAATATTTTGGTAATTTTGTCAAGGACTTTAAATAGATAATTTGATAATTTGGTCGAGGACTTTAATTTGGTGATTGGTGATTTTTTAATTAGGTAATTTGATAATTTGATAATTGATCTTGATCTTGAATTCTACATTTTAGGGTATTAAAAATGAACAAATATTACTTTAAGAAGACATCTAAACCTCTAATTAATTCAACTTCATAAGAATCAAGACAAATCGAGTCTAATTTAGGCTCCAAACCATAGTGCCATACACTATTTATTACAACTTCTAACATTTTTGACAAAAATTATACTCTTGTAAGTATTTTGTGTCTAATTTTGAGCGAAATTATGAATCCACCCAGAGCAATGTGTCAGGAAATTTACGAAACAGATCAAACATTAGTGGGTATTGGTTGAAGAGGTGCAGATTCAATCTTAATTGAGTCATATTTTTTTTTTCTATTTTTCTACAAATTTATTTTAGGCCTTTTCTTTTGGTCTTTCAAGTCTTTCACATTTTGTTTATTTACCTCGCATTATTTTTGGGTCTTCTTATTTTCTTGTCTTTCACACGTTTTATTTCAAAACCTGTTTCTCCAGTAACCATTTGAGATTAATGTAAATAATAATTTGACTCTTATTCTTTCTAAAAAATGTATTTACAAAGGACTGAATGAGTTATTTATCGAGATTCGAGAATAAGTAGGGCTGGATCCAGTTAAGCTCAGAGTAGGGCAGTTGTCTTACTATGAAAACTCAAAATTAATTTATAAGAACTGAGTTTTGAACCTTTGCTCTATCCTGAAAAATTTAATTATTCTACCCAGACCTGTGATAAGCCCCACAATCTAATACATTTAGTTAGCCCAACACAAATTAAACAGGGCCCAACAAATAATTGACTGGGTTTGAGCGATGTCACTGATCCAGGGGTTAAATCTCAGAGACGCAAACAAAAGACACTGCTCCAGTGCTCCTCTCTATTTCTTGGTAAAAACTAAAAAGTCTCTAACTCAGAGATGCAAAAAAATTAAAGAAAGTCGAATCTGGATGGTAAAGTCTCTGACTCTTTGTGACGCAAAAAAAAAAAACTCAAATCTCTCTTCCACTGGAGAACAAAAAGGAGAACTTGCGACAATTTCGACCATACTTTAGGTTCACCAGCATAGATCATACTTTAGACCATAATATATTTTGTTTCCCTTTTTTAAACAAAAATTTACACAATGTTGTTAATCAGCATAGACCATACTTTAGGTTCACCCGAGTTTAACCAGGAAATTAATAAAAATGAGGTAAGTATAACACCCCCAATAACCCAAAATGGAAAAGAAGAAAGAAACCACCAACCCCCTCAGGGAGGAAGCACAACAATTTGCCTTAGCGGGTTCTCGACATTGGTCAATCCCGCATGCTCTACAAACCCGGAAGGAGAAAAGCAGTGCCAGTGACAAGCACAGACAATGGTCACATCAGCAGCAATCGAGACCTGAGAAATGAAACCCCTTATTGAATGGGTACCCAGCCCGCTATCCCTCACGGTGACACATGGGAGGTGACTTATTGTGCTGATGTTTTCATTAGTGTTGTTAGTGTTAGTGCAAGATGGAAAACTGTGAATCGAAGGGTTGGGAGTAAGTTGGTGCTGCTCAAGTGAGGCTCTGACAGCAGCGGGGCACAAGTTGCTCTTGGTCTTGCAAAGAGTGTTGGATCCTGTAACAATAAGCAAAGAAACAAAGAAATTATGGTTAGCTTACTTGTTTCCGGAATGAAGGAAACATTTCTCAGAATTCAATCATTAATTCTCCTTGATTGTTCGTCGATACAACCTTTTCATCTAGATTGCTAGAAATTCAATTTGACAAACCAGACTAATAAGCTCATGGCCCTGATTTATTACCAGTTCAGCTGGGTTCAATTCGACCTGACTTAACCCTACTCAAAACGTGTTTTGATTTACCACGCACATCAAATTGGTAATGCTAGATTTTGAAATGAGTGAAATGCAAGGAAATCTGGTAGGAATCACTGATAATCACTTCATTGCATAATTAAGACATACATGTGGTAAGTCCAGTGAACCCATCAGTTGCACCACTTTCAAAATTCAATATATATCTTCTATGTTTTTTCGATATGAAATTATTCTGTGATAATAAAAAAGCGAAGTATGACATCATTACTCCGAGGCTCTTCTTCTAGGACAAACTTTGGAAATGACAAGGGGATGATGGCGTAATTGGCGCTTCCCAAATGTGTATGCACTAGAGACCATTGACCACGTCTTCAGTTTGTCGTCTTTCGCATTCAGCTTTTGCAGCAACTTTCACATGTCTTTAATGCAACCTCACAACCATCATTAGAAAGTGGAAACCCTCGTACAGGGTTGGCTGGCCAATAGAGGTGCTGTCCGAATAGTGTCCAGGGTTGGATGCACAACATTTGGCAACAATGTTGTATCCTCGTACAGGGTTGGTTTCGAATCATTAGAATGGATACTTCGTTGTTGGTCGAATGTTGGATGATTTGAAAGGACCAAAATTTGGAAACAAAGGGATGATGACACAATTGGTGCTTCCCAAATGTGCAAGTACTAGAGGCTGTTGACCACGTCTTCAGTTTGTCGTCTTTCGCATTCAGCTTTTGCGGTTTCCACCTCCCTTCAATTAATGAAACCTCACAACTGTCATTTGAAAGTGGAAATTTCTGGTACAGGGTTGGCTGGCCAATGGAGGTACTCTATCAGTAAAAGAAAAGGACAGCATGATACTATGTTTTTGGCCGATTATTGGATGATTTTGGAAGGAGTAAAACAAGCCTCTTTTCACAAAGATCCAAGAAATTTGGTGCCAAATATATGAAGAGACTAGATGGCATGGGCGATATCACTGTATTAATTGGTTGAGATTGTGTTAATGCTTTTATATGATCTAACGTTCTTGCAATTTCGTCTCAATTCTTAATTTTTTGTAAAATTATATGTACTAACTTTTAACTTCCTTCTATATTTATTTCCATTTCCTTAGTAGGTTCTGCACCTAATGGATTTCAAAAGGGAGAAAAACAGACAGAGAGAGAGAGAGAGGAAAGACTCTGAGAACATCTCACATAATCTGACTTGATCCACCTAAACCTAAACCTATCCCAACAAGTATCTTTCTCACAAGGTTGATGATGAACGTGTATCCTCAGCATTAACTCAAAAGAGAATTTTTTGAGTTTAATGCATCTCGGCCGTCTGATCAGGATCGGAGCCAATCCAGCCCCCGCCTATGACGCACGGGGCCTTTAATATTAGTGTGGATCTCAATCGAACGGTCCAGATCTATTAACGCATGGTGCATTAATGCAGAAGATATGAATTCGTTGATGACCCGATCAATATGCAACCTCATCTAGATTCGAACCCGATTAAACTTGGACGTAAACCCAATGACCCAACACAACACTCCAATCTCCTCAACCCAAATTGTAACCTAGAAATTTTCTTGAGTCTTAACAGAACTGACCTAACACCAAACCCAAATTTATGCATGAACCAAAACAGCCTGAGCCCTGAGCCCAAAAGCAATCTGACCCAAATGACCCAACCGAAGACTAGACCTCAAACCGAATTGATCCAAACCAAAACAAACTGTTCAATTGTGGCCTATACTTTTGGGTGGGGGATGGCAGGATTATTGTTTTCTCACGAGACAATAACATATCCAAAATGCAGTTGATGTATCAAAATATAATGTGTCAGGACTAATCAAACAACTACATATAATATGAATGATTTAACAACCTATCCAGCCATAACCTATTTCTTGTTTCATCCTTTTTCTTTTGCAGATGTTATTCTTTTTCCTGAAGTTATCACCTGCCTATACTTTCTAAAATTTTAAAGAAGCATGTTGCTATATCACTACTTATAGATCAAACCACATTAATTGTATGTATTCAGTACACCTATTAATTAGATTTTGCGATCTTGCCACTTTGAATATAATTCATGTCGTCTTTTCAACTTTAAGATCATTTCCCATAGTGATGCCAGTGCAAGAACCAGGCTCCTCTGTTAAAACTATTTTGGGGAGTTGAATTCCCCGATTGCGCCTCTTGTTTTAATAAACACAAGAAGAATTAAAATACAAGAGCAGTTACTTAACACTACATGCATTTATCAATATATAAGTTGTTTGCACGTTTAATTCAATCAATTGAAATGACCCAATGAGTCACATTTAAGTCTACCATCAAATATGCAACAAAGCAAAGATATATTTTTTATCATATACTGAATATACTTTATACTCAATTGCTTTCAAAATTTGGATGAACCATTTTTTGGTCTAGTGACAAAGGCAATGCCCTCCGTGTGGTGGGAGGTTGCAGGTTCAAAATCCGGATTGAAAAATCTCTTGTGGATATTAAATAGTTGGGTAACTTGACCTCCAACATTTACTAAAAAAAAAAAAAACAATGGCTATGATTTTTTTTTGGTGTGTTGCCCATAGGCTAACATGTTATGATATATATATTAAGATTGCTTTTGGGTGTCATCTTAATTTTTAATTATCCTAGTAAATTAAAGAATGTTTTTTCAATCATGTAAGATGTGTTTGCACCATCGAAAGATATATTGATTGTTTAGTTTCTGGTTGGAACATATAGGTCCGAAATTTTTATTTTTAACATTTTAATAAAATAAATTAATAAATTGACCATCGTTTCTGGTCAATTTTAAATCTAACACGGCCGCACCGGCATTCTGCGGACCCATTTGAGCGGGGCCGCAGAATGGTTCTGCGGACCCTTTTTTTTTTTTTTTTTTAAAACAGTTTTTTTTAAACCAAAATTGTTCTGCACGCATCCCTATAAACTAAATTTAATTTTCAGCGGGAGGGCTTTGACCCCTTGGTTTCCTCGGTAAAACAACAGAAAAGAAAAAGAAAAAAAATGGGGTCCGCAGAATGGTTCTGCGGCCCCATATGGGTGTCCGCTCCGGCATTCTGCGGCCTCCCCCATATGGGTCCGCAGCGGTGTTCTGCGGCCGTGTTAGATTTAGAATTGACCAGAAACGATGGTCAATTTATTAATTTATTTTATTAAAATGTTAAAAATAAAAATTTCGGCATATAGGTTTGTTCCTCAATTGAAAATTTGGAATAGATCCCATTACAGCGCATCAACATCCATAAAACTTGGTTTTTACATTTTTGTTTGCAACATATATATTCATTGCCTCCCTAATTTACTATTGCTCTATACTTAGTTGGTTGCAAGTTCGAAACAAATTTATGTTTAAAAATCGTAAGTTGCCATGCATATATATGATAAATATTTATTATTATTATTATTATTATTATTATTATTATTATTATTATTATCACCACCTGATCATCTCATAATTAAGGCACATTTTGTAAGGTTACTTAAACACACAAGCTTTTGAACAAATGTATATATGTACCGTTTGATACACTTTGCAGCTTTGTATTATATTTTATGTTTGATAATTATATGATGATAAAGCAATTGGTTTTTAACAAATTTTCAGGAGGTGTACATGACTAGCCCGAAATTCCAAAAGAAGACTACAACATTTACACATATCGTCCTTATTAATTATTTGGTAAAAAAAAAATATAAAACAACACAAGTACTTAGGATCCACTTCTTCAAAATAAATATATTATATATATGAACCATATTTTGAATTTTAAGAAAGAGAAAGTAATATATTTTATCCAAAAAAAATACTAGAAAAGACATATTGGATATACACGATATTGCGATAGGAAGTCGTCGTTAAAAGAAAAGGTGACAACAAATAACATAATAAATTTTAGTGAATATGTGTTCTGCAAATGCAAGATACCAAATGCACCAACAAAATTTTGTAGATAGAGATGATGCATGTATACCTTGGACGGATCTACTCTCTTCTGACAGAACCGCAGAGCTACTCCCCGCACCAGCTGATACCTCCTCCATCTTTGCATGGAACGGGCCAAATGCCGGAGCTCCACTACCCAGCATGGCACTGTTCTTGCCACCAGTACTAGGGTTATGGTTGTGCACGAGCTCAAAGCTTCTCAGCTTTGCAATGTAGGTACCGGTTTCTGGTACCGGTTCAGGAACCACCGCCCTCTTCTTGCTTGAACCCCCGACAGAAAGAGAAAGCGTCAGATCAAGATCAGCATCAGCTTCCGACTTGTTCAGATCCGGTACGCGAATTCTTCTCATCGCTCTTCCCGGCGCCATCTCGAACTCACAAACTATCGGAACCAAGGACGAGAGAGAAGGCGAGAGGCTATTTCAATATCTAAGGATGTAAATTCCAGGTACGAAGGGGGTTCTTTCGTAAAAGGGTAAAGGCACTGGGTTACTTTGGAAACTCCGGAACCCGAGATGAGTTTACTGATCGCCTCTCGGCTTGACACGTGGTCGTCAGGGGTTACTAAACAGAGGAGAGATTGACACGTATGCGCTCAGTAGTGTCGGGTGGCAGTATGAAAGGTAGCGTCACGTCACTAAGCACCCGATAATATTTAAACACTTGATATCCGGCGCATGTCAGGAAACAGAATACAGTAACTGATTTACTGACGAGAATTTAGAGGGAGAATACGTAATTTTATATTTTTTTAGTGGTATATATGAAATTCCCTGAAAATATAAAATAGTAGTCCGCTATAGAATTTTGCAATCTATGTAATTTGTAGGGCCTCCGCGAATTTTTACAGTGCCTTTTACTGATTTGAAAACGACTAATAATCAGCTTTAACACGAATTGTTACACGTAATCACAAACGGGTCTTGAAAAGAACAAAAAATGTAACCTTTATACGTGTCACGTGATAACAAAAGGGCCTCCTCTTCTCTCCTCTCAATTGATCCCCAGTGGCAGCATTTTACAGTATTTTCAAAGCGAAGAGATCTCTTATCCATCATCTATATGTTGTTGACCCGCTATTATATACCTTCCATGTTTGCGCCACAAAAATTACCAGATGGAAGTTCATAACAAGCTGGAGAAAATTCATAGGAGAGAAGGTGGCGATATCCCGAGCGGAATATCTATAGTGGAGATTAAATGCTATTTGAATTAAAAGAAATTATAAATAAAAATTATATAAAAATATAATACAAGTCTAACAAGAAAAATGTGACTGCAAATTAAATTCTCGACCTTAGTGTTCAAAGATATCGAAACAAGATAATCAATGTCGAAACAAAAACAATGTTGAAACAAATTAAATTCTCAATCTTAGTGTCCACATGTTGCACATATTTCTTGTATTTTTTTCATTTATTTATAAGTGTATGCTTTTACGGACACTCATTATCTAATATTATGTGATAGTTCGCTTGTAACTCTTTCAATCAATACAATTGTCTATGGACTTTAAACAAAAAAACAAAAACATCATGTCAACGTTTGTTATATTTGTTGGAAACTTTTTAAAGTTGTTATAATATCGGAGGGTCGTTGTAAAATATCAGCATTGGGCCCTTGCAAGCAGAGAAAAAACAGAGCAAGAAATAAGCTGGGCCGGGCCTTGGTACAAGCTGGAGGAAAGATTCTAAAATGTGGATTGAAAATTAACTACAGATAGGTTTGGTGACTTATGTTGGTCCTCATTAGGATCCGGATCCTCTAAAATAACTCAACTTTTGAGTTTGGATTCGGTCCCGATCAGAATATAGGTCAATCTATACATGCATCTTTAATATTTATTCTAAAATAGATCAGACGATCTAAATCTTAAATTAAAATGTCAAACAACATTTTTTAACGCATGAAATAGGTGGTCGACAAACTCTAGCGATACCTCGAACTGAGAGTTATACCCAGAAGATGGCTGATCCCTATGGACAAGAATTTTGTATCCTTGTAGGCACCTAAAAAAAACAGTGGACGTGTTTAAAAATTAGAATTGTAAACGAGTCGAACTCAAACGAGCCAACTCTAGTTCCGTTGTGAAGACATATTTATTTTCCATATTATCTTAACTGATGAAAATGTAAAAAAAAATGATGTTCGTTCTGTCTATATTATATTTATTTGCTTACACGCGTGGTAACATTTTATTTCCAAGTACGATGAACGAGAAAAATAATAGTTTTTGTACTTTGTACCAATAATAACCACGTAGAACTAAGGTGGAAGAGATGCTCATTTGAGACGAATTTATTAATCATTTCAACGTTCAATAAAAGAACTATGATAAATTAAAGTAGTAATTTTATATTAGATAAAAAAGAGAAGAGTAAATTATTCAAATGGTTTTTAAAATATCACCCACTTATCATTTTAGTTTTTAAATTTTAAAAAAATATTGATTTGATCTTTAAAGTTCTAAATTCGTAATAACTAGCCTGAAAATTACGAGTACCAGTTAAAAAATAACTGCGTGAAGATATGCATTTGCATCCATATTATGTTGATATTTATGGTAAGATACATATAAATATTATTTTTAATAGAACTAGGGTGCTCTTAAGCTCACCAAATCGTTTGATGAGCTTAAATCCAAAATCTATCGAATTAACTTAAACAATGAATCTAAACCGTTGAAACCAACCCACTATACGAGTGGTGCGTTTACATGTCAAATTTATAAATTTTCGAATTAATGTAGTATAAAGTCAAGCGATCAGAAAATAATGAAGAATGAATGCACTAAAATTAACTCATGAATATTCTTTTTTACTTAATTTTATAATAAAATAAGCCAAAAATTTATAAATTCGAAATGTAAACAAATTTCTCGTAAAGTAGATTGATTTTAACAACTTGGATTCATAGTTCTAATTTAATTTGTAAATTCTGGAATTTAACTCGCCAAAGAACTTAGGTGTTTCAAAGCACCCTAATTCTACTTTTATTTTTAATTATCTTACGAGAGCACTAACATTTATGCTTATACCGGTTCAATCGATACTCGATACTATGAATAATTATATATTTATATGAGTAGAACTAAGGTGTTCTTAAGCTCACTAAGCTTCTTTATGAGCTTAACTCAAAAACCCATTGGATTGACTTCAAACGACGCATTCAAACCGTTGAAACCGATCTACTTCACGAGTGATGCGTTTATATGTTAAATTTTTAAACTAATTTAGTATAAAGTCAAGCGGTAAAAAAAAAGATGATTTATAAATTAATTTTAATGAGTTCATTTTTCATCATTTTTTGACCGCTTGACTTTATACTAAACTAGTTCGAAAAATTATAAATTTGACATGTAAATGCATCGCTCGTAAAATAGATCGGTTTCAACGGTTTGAATGTATTGTTTGAAATTAATCCGATAGATTTTTGAATTAAACTCACAAAGAGACTTGTTGAGCTTAAAAATACCGTAGTTCTACTCTATTTATATTAGGTTTTACGTTATATGTATTATTCGAGGCACTTGAGAGTAGGTCCGATGGGCATCGGACCTACTCTGGTTCGATGGGTTTAATCACCGTCAATTGCTTTAAAATTCGCGCACACAAATCTTAAATTAGATCGGACGGTCATCATGCTCGTTGAACCTAAAGTAGGCCCGATGGGCATCGGACCTACTCCGTTCTCTATTCGAGGACTGCATTTGCACGAGTTTCAATGTTAATTTTTGGTGCTACCACAAATGTAAATATCATTTATTTCAAAAAATGTTAAACATAGGGTCGATTAGATACACACAAAAATTAGAAAACAAATCAGTATCTTTGGAATTTAAAATTTAAAATTATAAATAAATAACATTTTAAAGATCATTCATGTAATTAGAGAAGGGACGTAATTAAAATGGTGGATGACAGTCACGTCATGCATGGTCATGTTGTAATGATACGTGATGTGACTATTCGTGTGACGTGACTATTTGTGTGACGTGACCAATTGCAATTAATTATTGTTTTTAAGTTTAAGCTAATTTAAAGAAATAATAAAATGTATAAAAAATAAGAAACTGTTACGTATAATTATAATTAAGAAATAATATTTAAAAAATTGGTCACGTAACATGTCACGTGAGTTGACTAAGACAATCACGTTACGTAACCGACACACGTGACTAGTAACGGGGTGACTAATTTTATTTTCTACATGTAATTCACTCTAATAAAAAAATAAAGAGGAATTTTTATATTTGATAAAAAATAAAAACGATAATTCTAACATTTATTCAAATCTCCCAGATCTTTTACCGGTATAAATAACTTTTTATCTCGCCAAACTCGGTTGTTAACTGTTATTAGAGAGTATTGAGTGGGCATTTCAGAGAAAAAGTTTCGTCTTAGACCTCGGCGGTTTTCCCCTTGTTTCTCTACACTCTCCGGGGAAACCCTAGCTAGAGTGCCAGACACCTCTCATCTCTTTATCTCTTTCTCTCTCCTGAATTCATCCATGTCCGTCGTACTATCGCCCGATTCGAAGTACGTGACTGAAGAGCGCCTTCTGGAATGGAAGAACCCGAATCCGTCGGGCTCTTACCGGGTCACGGATCCCGTACCCATGACCCGCTTCCTCTACGAACTCTGCTGGGCGATGGTGAGTTCCTCTTTCTCCTCAATTGTCATCTTTAAGTGCACGAGCAACGAGGGGAGGGGAGGTTTGTCCCCCACGATTCACCTTCCCTCCCCCTACTTTTTTGCCAGAAGCCTTTTGTAAGTCGTTAGTTCGGTTTCTCTTCTGCGCACTTTATAAGTCATGAAATTGTGAAATGGGTGGCTTTTTAGCTCTTTGATTGTTGAAGTTCAGTTGCTTCACTTGTTAATTTGAATTGCAACAGCATATAAAATTGGATACAGTATTCGTACTTTTGGTCTTTAACAGCTCAAAAGACATCATAATTATCATACAGAAGTTGGTGAAGTTGTGGGCTTTTTCCTCTCCAAGGGGTTCTGAAATAATAATTTTATCAGATGAATTTCTAGGTTATGTGTTTTGAATAAATTTAGTTTTGTCAGAAGTAGCTTGTGGTGGAAACTTAGCAGCTACTGTTCTGGTTAAGAACCTTGAAATTGTATCTACCATAGAATTTGGTTTGAGCTGATATTTTTGCTCCTACTGTTGCTTCCTTTGTTTGGCAAACAATTTTGCTCCTGTTTTTTTTTTTCCTCTGTTGTTTTGATTTTCCTTTATCTGATTGCTGAACTCCAATACATGGCCTCCTGTAGAAATGCTATTTTACCATCAATTACCAAGCACCGATGTCTGACCAAATGAACTGTACCAATGAACTCCAAATTGGTGCTAGGAAAACTTGGCGTAAACTGAAATCCTCGTATTATTTTCCTCCTTTTGCTGGCATTGCTTCTTTTCCTCTACATCACCTTTTATCATTGTATAATTTGATTAGTGTTGTCTTGCTTTGCAGATACGTGGAGAGCTGCCTTTCCAAAAATGTAAGACTGCTTTGGATTCTGTGCAGTTTGAGGAAGATCCATATGGTGATGAGATGGGGTCTATTTTAGCCGATATTGTAGCTCAATTTGCACAAGATGTAAGATGTCTAAGCCCAGTTTTTTTCTCTTTCCCTTTTTTTTCGCACACTGCAAGTAGTAAAGGTGCAACTGCAGCACCTCATATGGATACAAATGAAGATAAATGCACTAATACAGTTCTTTTATCCTAATTGCATTGCTAAGCCCTTGACTTAAGTATGCCCCAATTTAGCAATCAAGTGACCTTTCTACCAACTTTTGCCCAGCTACATGTCATTCGTGCAATTGATTATTTATTTAACTTAAATTGCTGGTACCTTTCCCTCAGTTGTGAAATTACTACCAAAACTTAGCTAGGAATAATAAATTTGGTAGATAGTGGGGTTATCTGCGATTAGTTGAGGGCTAAAATGGCCTAGGAGGGAATATTTATGTTGAAATTTATTGCCATAAAAGACGAAATAATTTTGAACTAGAAATGGTCATACTGGTCTCCGATGTTGCTGGCTGGTATGTACTTCTAATGGTGCTGTACAGACCTCACCAAAGGGGTATGGTATCTATAAGAAATTAGCGACTTAGTGCTTATACAGACTGATTGAAATTGCCCCCCCTAAATGTTCAATGAAGCTTGCATTACCTCCATTACTGCAGTCATATCTAATATATAATTTTATTAATGTTCAGCTAACAATATCCGGGGATTATCGTGCTCGTCTTATCAAAATGGTAAATGAAGTTTTATATTTTGTTTGTATAGCCTATAGTGTAATACCATAATTCTGCCTTAAAAACAAACTTGCTGCTAATGCATTAAACCCAATGAAGCCAAGATCTACTCATGCCAGTCATGTGGTGCCCGCATGTATCAACATCATCTCCTTTTAAATATTTTCTACTTATGTCATTTTAGACAAAGGCGCTAGTGGAGGCTTCATTGCTCCCAGCTAGGCTTCTTCAAGAGAGGTGTGAGGTGAAGCTCTCTTTTAGCACAAAGTTTTTTAGTTAAATCTTCTTTAATCGATCAACTACTTCACTACATCGCATTTGCACTTTTTCATTAGTTTTGTAATTGCAATTCAATTTAGCTCAAATGACTTCTAAATTGTTCTCAAGTATGTCACTAATCATCAACTTAAATCAACCTAGCCGCAATTTGTCATCAATCCTGTAACTGGACCCTCAAATGTTAAAAATTGATCAAAAGCAACACAACCATTTTCTGGATGCTGCCTGCAGATAATATAACCTGACTAAAAATGCCACTGATATTGAAGATTGTTATCTACTTGATTTGCTTTTGATCAGTAGAAAATAAAAAGTAAAAAAAAATGCTAAATATTTTCTATCAGGAAGAGTTTTTATTTGAGGCTGAGCTCAGTAGGATGAAGCCACAAGAATTAAAGAGTAAAGAGGTATGTGGCTGGCTCTAGAGCTGTTAAGGATCTTTATGTCATTATATCAAAAAAATCCCAATAAGAAAATTAAGAGCTATCTGTCTGGTTATTACAGTGTTCGGTTAAACTGGGACAATAGCTGACCGGTATAGTGTTGTTTCTGAATTGGGAATTTAAGCCATTATTTTGCCAAGTTAGCCCAAAATTGTTCAATGAGTCTAATATTTTAGTCCAATGTTGTACTCCTGATCAATTTAACCTCAGCTGTGTGATAAGATGCCAATATGAGACTAACCAAAATGCGCGTGCACTGAAGAAAGGGTGTAAAATGTGGTTAATTTGGTAACTGTATTGTTTGGTGCTAGAAGGATTTGTATTGGTGTATATCTTCATCTCTGCATCTTTCTTGGTATGGTACTTAATTCTTGCATGATTTCAAAACATTTTACTATTTTCAGGTCAGAGTAAACACACGGCTTTTGTATCAACAAACAAAGTTCAACCTCCTAAGGGAAGAGAGCGAGGGTTATGCCAAACTGGTGTGTATTAATCCTTTTTAAATTTTAGGGGACAAATAAGGAAATAGCACCTTTTCTTTGCAAATGAGACAACATTTTCTGGTATTTGCCTAACATACCAAACACCACTTCTGATGTCTGCCTTCATCGGTTATGACTATTCTTTCTATAAGCCCAAATTTGAACGGGAAAAACTATGAGGATTTTAAATGCTTTTTTGAGGTTCTGTTGACCAGTTAAGAAGAAATTTGCCTGAATAAATATGACAACACGGAGGCAACGCAGTCAATTTGCGCCTGTATTGAGCCTGAAATTAGGGTTTTGAGTGTTATTAGCACATGATCAATTTGCAGGTGTTAATTGCAATGATGAGAATTTAATGCCATCTCTCTACTAAAGAATCACCCAACCTATTTACTCTTGACTACCCCAGAGGTTCACATGACTCATATGTTAGTTATTGTTTTTATCTTCCTTTTTAGTAACTCACCATGTTTTTGCACTTGAGCATGTAGGTAACTTTACTCTGTCAAGGCAGTTTAGATTCGACAAGCAATAATTCACTGGCTGTCACAATCAGCATTATAAAGGTTAAAGTCTTAGCCAAATATCATGCTTTAATTTAATTTTTTGTGCATCTATTTAATTTTTTATGCATCTAACACGATTATAATCTTTCGCCTGCAGTCATTGATTGGACATTTTGATCTGGATCCAAATCGAGTATTTGATATTGTAAGTCATACTCATGCCTCAGTTCAATTTTGGGGTGTGTTATAGTTGTTATAGTATTTGATATTGTAAGTCGTACTTTAGGTCTCCATATTGTTGTTTTCCCATATCTCTGTACTTGAATATCAATGCTTCCCGTACACCTAACAGAAACCAGGAAAGCAACAATAAAAAGAAAATTGCAACTAACACCAGATCAAGAAGGATTTCTTACATTGTTAGTGCTGGCCAGATGAAAGCAATATCTTCATTTTTGGTTCCTTTATTTTTCTTAAAACTAAATTGCAACAAAACTTAAGAGCTATATTTTAGGTGCTGGACTGCTTTGAACTATATCCGGAGAAGAAAATATTTTACGATCTTATACCTATATTTCCAAAGGTATGTAGATTGTTTATTAACCAATTATTACAGGAGGTCATGTTTCATGAAAGCCCTGTAGAAATGTTAAGCTTCTTGCCTGATCCCATTATGGAAATACTACAATTTGTATTTTCCTAACAGCAGATGATTTGGTCCATGATAATAAAATAATGTATATTTGCTGATATGACCCTTTTGTATTATAATTTTGATTTTTGGGGCATTACTACTGTTAATAGTTCTGTTGCTTCTGCTATCACTGATAAATATCTACGTGGATGTTGTTGAATTTGACAGTCGCATGCTGCTCAAATATTGGGTTTTAAGTTCCAATATTACCAGAGGATGGAGGTCACTACTCCGGTTCCTTCTTCTCTTTTTGATCTTGCTGCGTTGTTGGTTAAGGAGAACTTTGTCGATCTTGATAGCATGTAAGGCTCTCTCATTCTCTCTCTCTCTCTCTCCCTCCCTCCCCCTTCAAAACTGAAATGATGACAACAAGTAAACAAAGCAAGGAAATTAGATTCAGTCATTGTAGATATGTTACTGTTTTCTGTTATGACCGGCATGATAGCTACTTGTGCTAGTATCACAACTGATAAACATGTGCTCCATGTCCATAAATGATACCTGTTACAGCCCTGCAGAACCAGGGGCGGAGGCAGACTTTCGAGTTATGGGGGTTGAGGTGATTTTCACAAAAACTATTGGGGGTCAATTTACAGTATCCATAGCATTTTTCTATATTTTTCTCTAAAATATATAGCAGAATAATGGCATTTTAAAAATAATTGGGGGTCAATTGACCCCCATTCATTACATGTGGCTCCGGCTCTACCTTATAAGCCCTTGATTATTATGCATATTTACTTTTTTCCTTTGGTGTCCCAGATATCCACATCTTCTTCCTCAGGACGAAGATGCATTCGCGCATTACGAAGGGTTTCTCTCAAAAAGAATCGATGAGGTTTACATTGCTTTTATTGTTGAAGCTTTTCATTTAGTTTTCTTTTCTCTTGGGATTTCAGCACTGTGGGGGTCTGATATCAGGATAAACTGGTATATGTCGGCTTCTCTTCTGGTTAATGGCCTACTGTAAGCTCTTTGTTTTTCAGAGTTGATGGTTATTGAAGAAAATTTAGCGAATTGAGGTTAATTGTAGGTAAAATAATAATGAGGAGCCAATAGTATTCCATACTAACGACTTTCTGTACCATGCTCTGCTAGAAATTTTTTACTTATACTTTGTGTGTGTGTGGGGGGGGGGGTGGTGTTGTGTTGAGGGGAGGGAGGTTGGTTGACGGAAAAAATGCAATATATGGCATGAAGGCCTGAATCTTTGTCTTTTTTTTTTCCCAAAATTTCAGGCTAATAAGATCGGTAGAATAAATCTGGCTGCAACAGGGAAGGACCTGATGGAAACTGAAGAAAAGCAAGATGTGAGCGTTGACTTCTGTGCGGTGTGGGACCTGGAATTGGATGTGCTAGCCGAGAGGGCCCCTGAGGTCGGGACCAATCAGAAGCTTGGCTTGCTTATTGGCTTCCTCTCTGTTCACGACTGGTACCTTTACTTCTCAATTCACCCATTCTCTTTAGGGAAGTTCCAACTGCACCCTGCAAAATCAGAAATGTTGAAGTATTTTGGTAATCTCTTGATAAAATGGAAAGGTATGGCTGTTGCGGGACATTCCTGACTTAAATATAAGTGGAAGAGTACATGTGATGTCCAAGAGCAAAAAAAAAAATAGTATGTAGGATATCCCTTGTGCTTTTGAAGGGGTATATTAGGTATCACTTGAAACTTCTCACCATATTATTATTATCATCTTTTCTCTAATTTTGAGTTAATTTTTTCAGGTATCATGCGCAGATACTTTTTGAACGGCTATCTCCTATGAACCCAGTTGAGCATGTTGAGATTTGCAAGGGTTTATTCAGGTAATCTTGGTTTACATTCACATACAACCATCATTCTATTTGATGGTAGATTACTATGAGAGCTGTCAGAATTAGTTTAACTGGTAAGTGTCTATATGAACTACACATGAACATATAAATATGGAATCACTGTTGTTGGTCGACACGTTTTAGTTTCAACTGGTATTTACCAAAAGCAGACCTGACTGGTATGGAACTTTGTTGAGGTAGTTTGATCTGAATATTTTGGAGCATCATTTAATCCTACTCCATTTGTAGATGGAAAATCAAATTGGTAGATGCCCGAAAAAAAGAAAAATAAAAGCTAAGGCAGTAGCTGGCACCATGGTGTTTTAAAGACCTTGCCAACACTGACCACCAAAACAAGAATAAAAAACAGAAAAGAGATGAACATGCAGTAAGAACATAATAATGCAACTTTTGACCCTCTTTGTTATGCAGGGTGATTGAGAAGACAATGTCAAGTGCATACAGCATAGTTAGTAAAAGTTACCAAGAAGCTCCTCCTGGTAAGTCTGGAAATTTTGATGATGTAATGGAAGTGGACTCCCCAGCAACCTCGAGCACGCCAATCAAACTCCCGCGGGAGTTTTTTCAGATGCTCACAGTTGTAGGTCCATATCTCCACCGTGATACAGCGCTTCTTCAAAAGGTGAAACTTTGTTCTATTCCGTTTGATGAAAATTGCCCTTGTATGAGTTGGTTTCCAGTAAGGTAATGTTGCAATTGCGCCTGTGAGATTACCAGTTCCTGTTCCAGAGGGCATATTTGGTGCTTGGTACTGAATGGCAGCAGCACACAGCTGTTGATGTTTTTATAGCCTCAACGAAGCCATGGTTCAATCTAGAAGCTAAGAAAAAACACAAACAAACAAAAGAGAACGAAAAAAGTATATCCGAATGCTTTTGTGCTGAAAGAAGGCTTGAATGACACGTCGCTATTGTTAACTCACTTAGTCAAATGGTTCCTAAAATCAGTGAGGCAGTCCTGTTTGGAATGCACTTGTCATATTCTGATGTTTTGGTTTGTATATACTAGCAGAGGATTTGATTAGCAAAAGTAGCATTCTGAAACTAAGAGGTCATTAAAGGGTTTGTGGGGTATGCTGTACCTTTACTCCTGATGCTTATTATTTTGAGTTGGGACATTTCGTATATTACTCGTGAATTTGTCCTTTTATAAATGTCTTAAGTTCTTTTTATGCACAGGTATGCAGAGTGCTGAGGGGCTATTACACGTCTATGAGAGATGATGCTACAAAGGCAAACTCAACAGAGTCGGATGAATCGAGGAGATATAAGGAGGCTAGGTTAAGGGTTGAGGATGCTATTGGTTCGTGCCTTCTCCCTTCTTTGCAGTTAATACCTGCTAACCCGGCTATTGGATATGAGATATGGGATGTGCTTTCCCTCCTTCCTTATGAGGTAGTATCATTATCATCATTGCATCACCATCCTCCTCCTATGCAGCCGCATAATGAGAAATATCACGCATATCCCCACAAAAGTTGGAAAGGTTGCACATAACCCCACAATATATCAAGAATAATCACTTTATTGTTGGGGTAAAAGCAGATTTGGAAATTTCTTGTAAGAAGAAATTAGAGTGCAATGGTTATAGATCTATGGATAACATTTCATCTTAATGAAATGTATATGATATTTCTTGTTTGCGTCTTTTGCATGAGCATCTTAGGTTGTGTTCTGTATCTCATTAACCTTTAAGGCCTAATCTTCTGACTTTTTGTATATAGGTGCGGTATCGATTGTATGGCGAGTGGGAAAAGGACGATGAACGAAATCCTCTAGTTCTTTCTGCACGGCAACTAGCAAAGGTTTTCAAGTCTTATTCTAAATGATGCTTTTTGTAAATAAAGTATACTTATATGTTATCTTATAGTTTACCATTGTAGCGTAGCTATATTATCTTGTGGGTGTTAGAAATTATTTTTTTTTGCACGCAGGACTTCCTTTATACAAGTTTATGTTGACATGTTGAACGTTTGTGTTGTTGTCTAGAAATTTGTTTGATTGGCCTCATGCAATTATGCATAGTCAGAGGTGTCATGTATCAGACATCTCTTCTAAACAGAATGAAACATGTCATAACTGGAAGTTTCTGTGATTTTTGTCTCCCTTAATATGTAACAGTTGGACACTAGAAGAATACTGAAGAGGCTAGCTAAAGAGAATTTGAAGCAGCTAGGTCGTATGGTTGCTAAGCTTGCTCATGCCAATCCCATGACTGTGCTACGTACCATTGTGCAGCAGGTTACAACAATGTTGAAATTTTACATTGATGTCCCTTGTATATCTTTATTAGACTTGCTACCCTCTTTCAAAGGAGTCTTGTTCACATTCTTGTGTTTGTTCCTTACCAACTGCAACTAATCCCAACATATGCTCAATTTGACCTAATTTAATTGTGTTACTGTGCCTTGATTTAACCTGATTTTTTCTCTCACTTTAAGTTAACCTGCAGCTCTGTAGAAGCATCTGTTAAGGTTCATTTGTCATCAATTTAATCAGAGTCGATCTTATTAAAGCCTTTATGTGAAATTGAGCCACACTGATGATTTAGTGCTTGCCCTGCATATTTTGAAAAATTAAAATGTGCTCCTTTTTATAGATTGAAGCGTACAGAGATATGATAATGCCCGTGGTAGATGCTTTCAAGTACCTCACTCAGGTATTTAACACGAACCATTTCCCTTTTCAGTTACTTCTTTTATACAGATTCCGATTACTACTGTACCTCAGAAGTGAATAATGTAATCTGTCTTCTGGGGTTATTAATCTGAGCTGTTCACCTACAAATATTTTGGTCTTTTGGTATTGCTTTGCCTGATCTCAATTTGTTGGTCATTTGGGTGTGCTACAGCTTACTGCTCTGGCTGGTATACGTAGAACTTGCTATGTTTTTTTTTTTTTTTTCTGAGTTCCTTTCTTTTAATTTATGTTTCAGTTGGAGTATGACATTCTGGAGTATGTGGTGATAGAAAGGTTGGCTCAAGGAGGGCGTGATAAGTTAAAAGAAGATGGTCTCAATTTCTCGGATTGGCTTCAATCTCTTGCTTCTTTCTGGGGTTCCTTGTATGTTAGTTATTTTTTCATCTCTCCATGAGTTTGATATACACCCACAAGGAGAACTGGAATTCCAATGTACTTGTGCAAAACAAAAATGATCTGGAAATCTCTAGAAAAGAAGGAAATGTTTTTCTCCTGTCCTGTAAATTATCTTTGGAAAATCTTTAAATTGTACCTCTTTTCTCTGTTGTTTCTTGAGGGAGAAACTGTGATGAAGGTACTTCCGTTATCTCAAGGAAAATATTACGCTGATACTTGTCATGATAAAAGGGACAGAGGAGATGCCACATGAAAACACTCTGTCCAGCTCTATGTTTGCTACCTATAATGGTATTTTAACAAGTGGTAGGCTAAGGTGCTTTGGCTCATTATTTCATTTTTGAAATTTGAACAGGGGATTGAGCCACTCAACGTGCTCTACGATATCTAAACTTGTATAAAACCATACTTCGTGCCTTTCAGATTATCTTTACTATTTTATTGGATCGAAAGAAAACTCTTGCTATTTGATGGTTTGGAATTTTTGAAATCAATGAATTTTCTTCCTTCCAAAAACATAGTGAGATAAATCTAAAAAATATGAAATGTGTTGGTCTACAAGATTTTGATTTGTAAATCACATTCATTGGCTCTGACGGGCCATTAGTTTTGAAAATTTAGATTTGGAGCCAAAGCACGCGGCTGATCGGTGTTTTGCGAAGCACCTTAGACTACCTCACTATATCAAATCAAGTGTTGGAATTTTTGTTATGTACTTCCAGAATCTGTCTGCAATAGTAGTTGGATACAAAAGACCACACAAGGAAAAGCAATTGGGTAATGTTTGGTGTTTAGTTGTCTATGCTTGAACTTATATGTGAATTTCATGTTCACCTGTCACATGTGGATACATTACAGGTGCAAAAAGTACCCTTCAATGGAGCTGAGAGGCCTTTTTCAGTACCTTATCAACCAGCTTAAGAAGGGCTCTGGCACTGAGCTTGTTCTTCTCGAGGTGCATTTTCATTAGAATTTCCTGACATTGTTGCTTTTGATTTTGTTTTTTTTCCTGTTAGTTTAGAATTTCAGCTCCAATAGGAGTTGACTGTTGGGTCTCGGAGCCAGTTGGAACCAAGGAGTTTTCAACTCCTATTTCATTACTTCTTTTTTGTTTCTCTTTGGTCATTTCATTTTTCTTTATACACAATCTCATAAATAATGAACTTCAGGAATTAATAGAGCAAATGGCAAATGTGCATTACACTGAGAACATCACAGAGGAGCAACTTGATGCTTTGGCTGGGAGTGAGACCTTGCGATTACAATCTACCCTTTACGGTAGCACTAGAAATAACAAGGTTTGGTCATTATAACTTACATTGGTCTTATTCATTTCTTTATTTTCCAACAAATTAACCATCTTTTTTATTCTAGTGCTAACACATTAGTCTTAAAAACGGGGCAAAACAATACAGTACTGTGTAAGCATGCCAGTTTAGTCAACAAGAGAAAGGAATAAATAGAAGACAAGAAAAATACCTAAATACCAAGAGTACCTCAAGTGATGGTACTTAAATTGTTTTATCATTATTTCTTTTAACACTAGATGAACCGACCGGAGTCTCTGGTTTTTTTTATTGTCTAAGCAAAGAAAGGTTTTCTTAGAAAAATGAGGAAAAAAATAGTTTACCTCTGTATGTGCATTTTTGCCCCTTGTACTTTATTTACATGCAAATATAGTAAAAGCTAGAGCACATAAGACACTCTTCTCAAACAGGTATTAAGTAAATCGACAAACAGGCTGCGAGATTCATTGTTATCAAAGGATGACCCTAAGCTTGCTATTCCCCTCTTGATGCTTATTGCCCAGTACCGTTCCATGTATGACATCCCATTTTCTTCTATCTTCTGTAGTTTCTTCATTTTGTTATAATAGGGAGCTGATACTTCATATTTAGTTCTATGAAGATTGAAAAAATAATTCAGAATTTCTTAAACCTAATAATTGACTTCATATTTGTGTTTAAATTTGCAATTTGCTTTGAATAGACAGTATTTGTAAATGACATTTAACATTTCTTTTACTTAAAGACCAATACCTGATGCCTGATTAATTGTAAATAACACGCGGCGTTTTGGTTATTTGCAAGTACCTGTCATTCACTAAATTACTTCATAGTTCTTAACCAGTTAATATGAATCTGCCTGGCTTGGTGTAAGATAATAAATTGTTAGTTGCTCCATGCAAATATAGGAAGTATTGGGTTGCTATTAGCATGTACAATTAGATATAGGGTGCAATTTGCAGAAAATGAACAATCTCACATTCGTGGGTATGATAAATTGTTAGTTGCTCCTTGCAAATATAGGAAGTATTGGACTGCTATTTGCAAATACAATCATATACAGGGTGCAATTTGCTGAAAAAGAATAATCTTACATTTATTTGGTATTAAGTATAGCTGTATGAGACAGATGCTTTCTTTTGTCCGGACTTGTTCATTTTTTCATTTTCTGCAATGGGAATGATGGAATGTTTGTTTTTTTTGTATGGCGTTAGGGTTATCATAAAAGCTGATGCACCTTACATAAAAATGGTAAGCGAGCAGTTTGACAGGTGTCATGGTACACTCCTCCAGTACGTGGATTTCCTCTCCAGTGCGATATCTCCGGTTACGGCTTATGCACAGTTCATTCCATCTCTCAATGAACTTGTTCACAAGTACCATCTTGAACCTGAGGTAACAATATTTTTTGTAGTGGCCTTTTATAGCTTTAATGCTTTATTGTTGGCACTCCATAAATTTCCCAATTATTGAATTTAAAACTTGATAGTTGGACGTATCATTACTTTCCTCCAGAATGCCATATTAATTAATATAGCAGTACTGATCAGATTATAACGTTTTATGGAGGTATACTGTAGTCTCAAGTACCAGACTTCCAAAATCCCTACTAAAATGTTCATTCTTGAGAATATTAGTTAGTAAAAGGGGTAGACATGGAGGATGTTCCTTCTGGTAATAATGTAATCTATGTATTTATGTCCAGGTGGCATTTCTAATATATCGTCCAGTGATGAGGCTCTTTAAGAGCCCAGGTAGCGAAGGAGTTTGCTGGCCGCTTGATGCCGGCGAGGAGGTTGATTCAGAAAAGGGATTGTTAGATTTCGTTTTACATCTTGATTCGTCCCAAGGGCCTGTCAGGTACATGTTTAGCTGGAAGTTTTTCATTTTAAACCTAGAAACTAGAAACCTCAATTTTATCTGATACATTTGGAAACTTATCCCCTATGTACTTTTTTCAGAAAAAAAACTAAAATGTATGCAAATAAGCAGTTTCCTCCCCTAAAATATATTAAGAGAGAACTAGGAGAAAAGAGTGCTATTCATAGCTTTACTGAGACTTGGCTGGTATTGACACTGGTATGAGCACAGTTTGCATATTGTTGACCCATTTTTGAGTGAAGCACTTGTTCATTTACAAGACCCAAACTAAATGCAGTTAGAATTAAGTAAAGAAAACAAAAGGACAGTTCCTTTCAGTACCAGCACTTTCCTGGCTTTTCACCACAACAATTTACCAAACCGAAAATGCCTGGACATCACTAAACTAATTTTCACATTTTTTACTTTGCCTAGATGGTCAGAACTCCTAAACACTGTTGAGTCGATGGTTCCTTCAAAATCGTGGAAGAGCCTCTCACCTGACCTGTATGCAACTTTCTGGGGTCTAACCTTGTATGACCTCTACGTACCAAAAAAGAGGTATGAGGCTGAGATAGCAAAACAACATGTTGCCCTGAAAGCTCTAGAAGAGCTCTCAGATACATCCAGTTTTGCGATCTCCAAGCGCAAGAAAGACAAGGAAAAGATTCAAGAACTTCTTGACAGGTATGGATATTGTTGGTATCAGAAGTGATCATTGCTGTTGTATGACTTGTTATAAGTGGATAAGATCAGTCAACTTCACAGTCTATCATTCTTGGTCACTCAATTCTGATTAATCCTATTCTAGTCACTGAACTGAAATTTTATTTAGAGTGGGCCACTGTTTTCATTTTAAATTCAAATTTTATGCAAATTCTATATAAAATTTTCAGTTGTCTTCTAAACTTATAATTAGTCATACAATTCACATGTAATCTCACTATGTAGTATTGATCTGCATTTTTTTTTTAAATTTTCAAAATCCATATAATTGCACCATATGTTTTTCTCAAAAACTGTCATTATAAAGCAATTAGTTTGTTGCATTATAGTTGAGAGGTTCAATTGTCTGATGAATTATTTAATAATTTATGTGTCATTTTAATTTTGAAAAAAACTACCAATCCAATTTGGACAACAATTAAGGTTCAGTAGTAAATTCAATTAATGAAATGAGTGATGTTCGGAGAATAAAGTTAAAAAACCTCCCATAAATTTACCCTAAACATAAACAATGCTTTCGGTCTTGAACTTGACAAGTCTTATACAGGTTATCGACTCTCTTGAGTACAGGCAATCATTTATTTGCTTTTTACCTTTTCTTGTGTGACTTGCGTCTCAGATTGTTTCTTTGGTTACTAGAAAGCTTTAAACTTGATCTTACCAATTAGCACTGGTCATTTATGGAATTAACACAATTCATGGATCTTGGTTTAGTATCTCAAATGGCAATGTACTAGGTAATTAGGCTGGCCTCCAACCGGTTACAAAACAAAACCCTATGGGCACTGTTTTGGATGTGAGAGTTGTCAATCTTCTTTGTTTACCGAAGAAATGTTATGATGCTTGGTTAACAACCAGTATGCTTATTCATAAATAAAACAGGCTCGCATCAGAGTATCGGAAGCACGAGAAGCACGTGGAATCGGTGCGACAGAGGATGGCTCTGGAGAAGGACAGGTGGCTGAGCCAGTGCCCTGAACCTGTAAAAACCAACATGGAGTTCCTGCAACGGTGTGTCTTCCCGCGTCTTATATTCAGCACAACTGATGCAGCCTACTGCGCTGCCTTTGTCCGTATGTTGCACACTCTGGGGACGCCTTTCTTCAATACCTTTGAACATATTAACCTCTTGATTTGCAAGTTACTCCAGCCAATGATTTGCTGCTGCACGGAGCTTGAGGCAGGTCGGTTTGGGCGTTTCCTGTGTGAGACTCTCAGGATGGCCTATGATTGGAAGGTATTTTCTTTGTCAAAACTAAAATATGGCTGGAATATACTGATACTGGTTTACTGTTACGATTTCACACTGGAATTTCAAATTTGCAATGATGTTTTATAAGCCTGAGCAGCCTCCATGTTAGCCAATTTGTCTTCACTGGCCCCGCCAGGTTTCTGCCATAAAACACTATCAAGTCAAGGAAAAGCCAAGTACATCAGAACAGCAATTGTTAGATTAAAAATCAAATTAGTACTGATACTTGTTCTAATATACTTCACTTCTACAAGGAATCTAGAACAAAATAGTAGATGTAATCTAATCCTAGATTGGTTTCTGGTCAGCTTTGATATTTTGTTTTGTAATTCTAAACAGAAAGACGAGTCGTTATATGAAAGGGAATGTGCCAACATGCCAGGATTTGCCTTATTTTACAGAAATCCGAACAGTCAGCGTGTCTCCTTCGCACAGTTCGTCAGGGTCTGTTTTTCTTCCCTATACAAGATGTTTGTTTACTTTTAAGAACTGTTTGTGGTCTGACCTCAATTTAGTAATGAATTTTGCTTGTGTCCAATTGCTTGGTAGTAAGTTGGTCCCTATTGACATGAGCCTTTATTTCATATTTTTAATTTTGTATTATGGTTGGTTTTAACAGGTGCACATCAAGTGGAGTCAAAAGATTACAAGGGTGCTGGCGCAATGCCTAGAGTCAACTGAATACATGGAGATCCGTAATGCTTTGATTGTGCTGACAAAAATCTCATCTGTCTTCCCAGTTACGAAAAAGAGCGGCGTCAACATTGAAAAACGTGTTAACAAAATTAAAGCCGATGAGAGAGAAGACCTCAAGGTTTTGGCTACCGGCGTGGCTGCCACACTCGCTTCTCGCAAGGTCAGACCCTAAGTCTAACATTAAAAGTGGAGGATTGTGTTGCATCTTTTTGTTTTTGGAGTTAGGGAGACAATGCGCCAGAAGTTGAGCCCTTGTTGCTCAAGCCCACAGTAAATCTATAAAGCTAACCTTCTGCTAAATTTTTTATTACCTACTGATTTTTTTTCTGCCGTATACATATAAATAATTCAAAAATTAAATTAGAAATAAATGGAAAGAGAGTCAATCATGTGAAAAACACCATTAATTTACTAAACCTAGCTATTATAAGTGAAATTTATGAAAATGGAAACTACAAAGTATTGTAGGTGGCAACTAATTAGCGACAAAGTTAATATGCGGGGGCTTGTATGTACCTGCCAATTGAGTTTCACAGTTACCTTATATATATATTATCAGTATGATAGTTTGTTTCATATCATTTATGCATCAGCTAATTTTAAACCTTGCAATTAGCATCTAATGAAATTATGAATGCCAAGCATAAATTATAAATAAAAACCAAATAAGGGCGAAGCCTACTTCCTCAAAAAAGAAAGAAAAAAGAAAAGAAAAAAAGGAAGTCCACAGATTGATTTATAACAGTTATACTTATTGAGTAATTATATTTACAAAGATGCAATGAAACAGTGAAAATGTTAACTATGTTTAATCAATTAATTTCTGTGCTGTCCGAAACACATTTTTGACAGTCATACTTGTTTCAGATGTGTATCTGATATGGATACATGTACAAAATGCATATGATACATACTTGACACACCAGATGCTGTATCGTACAATTTTAATTATAATCTTAAATGGATATACCATTTGGGACTCCTGGTTATATATCCAGCATATATCAGGCCACCGAAGATCATTTTAACCTGACCTCCCAATCTCTTTTCCATTTATGAGGCGTTGGGGTGAATATATAATGTCCAACCCTGTCTTATTTTAAATGAATGGTCCTTGTGGGATTAATGCTGTGCTGGGATGGTCCGGATTTACCTAAGCTGGAATATTTGCATTTGCCCCCATCGAAAAGATTGTATTTCGCTTTTTTCGTTTTCTTTCTTTTCTTCATAAAACTAAATTTTGTATATATTTCTAAGAATTTCTGTATCATATCAGATGCGAGCATTATATGACCCGTTGTTGAAATGTTACGCTAAATTAACAAAATAAATGTATTTCTAAATAAGCATGAAAAATTAGAATAAAAAAAAATCCAATAAAATTAGACAGGAAAAAAGTCCACAAGTAGGTAGAAGTAATCCAAATATAGCCAGGAGAAGGCCTGATGGAAAGAGGCCATGTTTGTCAAAAAGGTAGGGTTTCGGTCACTGTAGAAAGGTGAAAGAGGCGCGAGATTAGACGAGAGGGGAGTAGGGGAGAGAATAATGATGGAAGAAATTAAGAATGAGAGATAACGGAGCTAACCTTATCAGAGTGGACAGCTCAAACCAGAGCAACCAAGATCAATAAATCTGTACCATTATCAGATCTGGAAATCGAGATTAAATCTGACATTTGATAATTTAATCTTAACTGTTCACAGATATGGAATTGCATGCTTATATATATGTACGATCCATGCATTGCTTGGTTTAGTTCAATTTGGGTTCAATAGGTCTTATTTGGGAAATAAGGGCAAGATCGTCAACATTTAATATACCTTTCCCATTGCAGCAATGTTACACCTTGTATTATCGTTATCTGAAGAAATGCCTGGTGATTATTGCTAATGAAATGTGAAAAATATTGGGTGGAAGTTAAGAAAAAAAGAAGGGGAAAAATAGAATATTTACCTCATTTTGTTATTTGGTACTTTGCAGAGCTCATGGTTAACTGACGAAGAATTTGGTATGGGCCACATGGAATCTAAACCTGCGGCATCACCTGCAAAAGCACCTCCAGGTTATTTATTGGGTTTTAGCCGGTTATTACTAGTCGTTAACCAACTTATGGTCCAATGTGGTCATGAGATAGCATTAGGCCAGTACTAGTGAACTCCCATCTCATAAAATGATATTTCCAGGAATTTATACTTTAATCTGGCAAAAGTCTGACCAAAATCAAATGACCTGCTGGAATGTGAAAAGAGTTAAAGAGTTTTCTAACCTGAAATCTTCCTAAAAAAGGGAACTTGTTTTACACAGAGTTAATTTTTTATTTTTTAGGTAAGACATGAAGCTGACTGTTCGGACCAGAAACCTGGGTCCTAACCTGAAGCATGACAAGATTTGACCAAACATTTATGACTGGTTGACCTGATATAAGCAAACCCCAATCTTTTATATTCAATTTGACACCTAATACCAGAGCCCTACAAAAACAATTGCATGCAATCCTGCTTTGTGCAGCCTGATCGGCATGTAATCCAACTCACTTCTTCCTGAACTATATTGATCTTACTAATTGTCAAAACCCTAAACAGGTAACAACAATCATACAGCTGCTGATTCTGGGAATAATCCTCCTAAAGAACATACAACACGCCACAAGTCAACTGCAGATGCTAAAAATGAGAGATCAAATGGGGTTGCTTCACGACTTACAGATGAGCAGCCAAAGGCCCAATCCGAGGAAACTTCCTCTAAGGCTTCGAGGCCGTCGGCTGAATCTGAGGTGCAAATCCTTCTTTTCTTTCCTTTATATAAAAGAGAATTACAAAAATCCCTGTGATAGTAATGTTTGTGCAAGTAATCCTCAATCAAGCTTCAAATGCCCTCAATTCTACCCCAAGTAGCATTGCCTGTACTTAAATGTGCAACTAAATGCCGAACATGCCAAGAAAAATGAAAAGAAAGCAAAGAAATGTGTTGCTTATTTGCTTGTCAAATTGTAACACACTCGTTGTACATTTTGAAATTATATTAGCATTTTGCCTTGAAAAATTAGATTGAAGCTCATCGGCATACTTCATATCTAAATGAAAGTAAAGGGCGAGTTTTACTTCATGCCCATCATCAATTCTTAAGTTCAAAAAGTCGATCCGAACAGTTCAAAATGATCTTCATATTGAAATGTGCTTGGAGACAAAAATTTACATTTTTTGGAAATTTTTTACTATTTTTTTAGAATTTTTTAAAATCACTGTTTTTCAGAAAATTCTGTACCGTAAAAAAACAGTGATTTTAAAGAATTCTAAAAAAATTTCAGAAAATGTAAAATTTGGTCTCCCTGCACAATTTAATATGGAGATCAAGTTGAACGGTTCGGATCGACTGTTTGAACTTAAAAATCACAAAATATGGGCGTGAAGTAAAACATGTCCTTTACTTCATGAAGCACAATAGCCCAACTCATATATATATATAGAGAGAGAGAGAGGTTGGCTAAGATCAAAGTGGTATGACCAAGGCCTTGGTACTACCAATTCGTTTTTATGATTTTCAAAGTTCAAATAGTCGATCTGAAGTGCTCAATGTGTTCTCCATATTAAAATGTGCTTGGAGACCAAATTTTCATTTTTTGGAATTTTTTGACTATTTTTTAAGGATTTTTAGAAATCAATATCTTTCATATTTTTTTATTATTGTGAAAAAGTGTTTTTCAGAAAATCCATAAAAAATAGTAAAAAAATTCAAAAAATGTAAAATTTGGTCTCCAGGCACATTTTAATATGGAGAACACGTTGAGCACTTCATATCAACTATTTGAACTTTAAAATCGCCAAAACAAATTGGTAGCACCAATGCCTTGGTCATACCACTTTTATCTTGGCTAACCTCTATATATATATATAGTGTTTAATATAAATAACATTATTTAGCACATTATAGTTAAAACCTTTAATGTTATTATTTTTTATGTTCAATTTGTTAGACAAGAGTTCAGCAAAAGCAGAGAGGTGCACCAAGTATCCTTGGGAAGCCACCAAAACTCGAAGATGGCAAATCTGGAAAACTATCAGAAAGTGGGCTTGACTCGATCCCTACAACAGCCACAAATGGTAAATCATCCCAGAGAGGTACCAGTATGAGCAGCACTTCAACTCATATTACAAAAGTGGAAAGTGGTACCGTCTCAAGGACATCTCATGAACACACACAAAAGAGAGTACTAAATGATGAGCCAGATAAGCTCGCAAAAAGGAGGAAGGGAGATGAGAGAGAAAGAGAAACAGAGAAGGAGAAGGAGAGAGAAAGAGAGAATGATCGATCAAGCAGGGATAGAGCAGATGACAGACATGAGAAGGAACAGAGAGAGAGGGAGAAACAGAGGGAGAGGGAGAGAGAAAGAGAGAGATCAATGGAGAGGAGAGAGAGAGATAGGAGCTTGGATAGAGGTGTCAAGGATGAGAGAGAGAGGGAGAAGCTTCCTCCTCCACCCCCGCTTCCCCCAAGCTTTGTCCCTCAGAGTGTATCCAGGCACAGTGTTGAGAGAGAAAGGGAAAGAGAGAGAGAAGATGATGTCAACAAGAGGAGGAGAGAGGAGGATAATAGGGATGGGAGGAAGCGGGATGACCGGGATGGTTCTTCCAGTAAGGTAAATATATCCTTAGTTGTGAAATTTTCCAAGAGGGATCCAATTACACCATTTTATGGTGACACATCTTGACACCATTTGTTTATAAGTCATTTTTGCGATTTCAAAGTCCAAACAGTCGATCCGAACTGTTCAACATGATCTCCATATTAAAATGTGCTTGGAGATCAAATTTTACATTTTTTTTTGAATTTTTTTAGTATTTATTAAGATGTGTACAAAATTGTTGTTTTAAGACGATTATGGACCATTGAAAAACTGTGATTTTCAAAAATTCCAAACAAATAATAAACAATTTCAAAAAAATGTAAAATTTGGTCTCCAAGCACATTTTAATATGCTGATCATGTTGAACGTTTCAGATCGACTGTTTGGATTTTAAAATTGCAAAAATGACTTATAAACATATGGTGTCAAGATGTGTCACCATAAAATGGTGTAATTGGATCCCTCCTCATTTTCCAAAAGAAATTTAGAAATTCAAATATAGTTCAATCTGCGGAACTATTATAGATCAGCAAATACCGGCTCATGGCAGGACAGACCAGCATGTACCTTAATTCTTAAGCTTATTTCCTTTCTGTTTTTGTTTTTTCTTTTGATTACATGAAGGTAGACGAAAAGGAAAGAGAGAAGCTGAAGGAAGAGAGTGAGGTTAATGCTAAGAGGAGAAAAGTGAAGAGGTCATCTTCTACCGAGCCAGGAGAGTATTCACCGGCAGTACCATCATCTCACTCATATGATACAAGAGGAGACAGAAAGGTGGCTGGGACACCCCATTGGGGAAGTCATGGAGATGACAATGCACGGACCCATACAAAAGATACTTCCAGCAAGGCCAGCCGCAGGGACACTGAGCAGTATCCTTAATTATTATTTCGCTTATTTAACTTGGATGACCCTCGGTATTGGTACCTTTACTGGTTTGTTACCGTGTCACTGATACAAGTATTGGCTGGTATGAACTGGTACTAGAATGTTTGATACTTATTTTTTGACCTTTGGTATTTCTCGTTTATCTTGGGGGATAAAAAATATGTACCATTACCATAATCTGTAATGGGCAAATGTACTCAGTTGCAGGGTATAGGTGACACTTTAGGATTTTGCAGAGGTAAACATGAAATTTTGCCTTCTTCCAGTTTTCTTTGACTTTGAGTACAACAGTAGCTCTCACGAGAGAGATTGGGAAGAAGACAAGAGACAGAGACCAGATACCAAAAGGAAGCACCGCAAATGATGTGCAATTAATGACAGCTTGTCCGCATGTCAAACCAAGCTTTTCATTAATTAATTTGCGGTTAGTGGGGGCACCTAGCAGATGCTGTTAAGATCAACGGGATAGATATCTGTGCAGAAGATAATTCAACTGTTGTACTTTGTTTATGTAAGTTGTTTGTACTTGAAGCCCAACAAGCAGACCTTCGTTCAAGGCTTATTTTCTCCCCCAGTGCTATGTGCTTTTTTTAACCTAAGATAGATCAGTTGGACTTGGGATTGGGATGCATTGGTTGAAAATGGATGGAAGGGTTTATTTTATTCGACATGCATTAAATGAATTTGGACTTTAGTTGATAGATAAATTGTTGTAGTAATAATTAGGAGTTTAGATTTAGTTTTTTATAGGAGTTGCAACTTGTATTGCTTGCTCCTATCATTGTATAATTAATAATGTTTTATTATGTAGCGAAGTGAAAAGTTTTCTGTGGATAGGCGGGAAATTTTGTGTTTTTTAAAGGTGATTGTTGAGTTATTACTAAAATGAATAGAAATATTGAAATTCTGCAATTGTATTGTACGACTGGCGTTTTAAATTTTTTGCACACCTATTTCTCCAATCGCTCTGTTGAATTGAGCAACTCAAGATGATCCTCTTTTGGGCAACTTCTGAAAAATAAATGGTGGCTTTATTTCGATGGTTGGAATTAATTGTCATTACCTTGACGATTTTGTTGATCGTAACTTTTAGTTGTGAAGTTTGACATTTGAAATTTGAAAAGATGTTGGGTCTTTCAATCAATTACTCAAAGACATGCTCCTGTTCTTCCGAAATTGGTAGTGGACAGAATGGATGCCATACGAAGACAGTTTTTGTGGGGGAAGAGCAACACTGAAAACAGGGGAATTTCATTGATAAATTGGCCGACTGTCTGTAATCAAAGAAAGTGGAGATGAATGTATGCAATGAATCTAGCAAACGCATAACAAAGCCTTAATCCTTCGGTGGTGATAGAGAGCATACACAAACCCTGATTCTTTGGAATTCGTATCCTCTGCATTAATGGATGTTAATAGATCTGGACCGTCCGATTGAGATCCGCACTAATATTAAAGGGTCCCACGCGTCATAGGACTGGGCCGAATTGGCTCTGATCCTGATCAGACGGCCGAGATACATTGAACTCAAAAGATGCTCTTTTGAGTTAATGCAGAAGATGCGTACTCGATTTTTTGTGGATAACAACTATTACGGCTTTGAAGAGATTGGGTAGACAATAGGGCCCGAGCTATTGGAAAGTATCAGGCTCATTCTTTTGGAGAATTGCATAAAGCTTCGCCGCTCTTTCATCGGTGCAAATTGTGGGACATAGGTGATGGGACATGCATTTCATTCAGGTACGACGCACAATTAGAAGAAGATGAAATACAATAAGTAGAACATGAAATACAACCAATTGAACATGAAAGACTACCAATACAAGATAAAACACAACTTGTATAATATGAAATACAAGATGAAAAACAACCCGTATAACATGAAATACAACCAGTACAAGATGAAAGACAACTAGAAGAAGATGAAAAATAACTAGTAGAAGATGAAAAACAACTATTAGAAGATAAAAAACAACTTGTAGAACATGAAAGAAAATTAGAAGAAAATGAAATACAACTAGTAAAAGATGAAAGACAACTTGAAGAAGATGAAAGACAACCAATAGAACATGAAAGATAAACCAGTAAAACATGAAAGACAACCAGTATAAGTTGAAATACAACCAGTATAAGATGAAAGACAACAAAAAGAAAATAAAAAACATCTTGTAGAAGAAGAAAGCCAACCAGTAGTAGAGGAAAGAAAATTAGCAGAATATGAAATACAACTAGTAAAACACAAAAGACAAGCAATACAAGTTGAAAGATAAAGCAGTACAAGATGAAATACAACCAGAAAAAGATAAAAAAATAACTAGTAAAATAGGAAAGATAACTAGAAGAAGATGAAAAACAACTAGAAAAAGATGAAAGATAACCAGTAGAATATGAAAGACAACAAGTACAAGATAAAAGACAACCCGTATAACATGAAAGACAACCAGTAGTAGAGAAAAAACAACCAATAGAACATGAAAAACAACCAATAGAACACGAAAGACAACCAATACAACATGAAATACAACCCGTAGAACATGAAAAAAGATGAAATACAACCAGTACAACATGAAAGAATATAGGAAGAAGATGAAAAATAACTAGTAGAAGATGAAAAACAACTAGAAGAAGATGAAAGACAACCAGAAAAACATGAAAGAGAACTAGTAGAACACGAAAGACAACTAGTACAAGATGAAAGAAAACTAGTAGAATAGGAAACACAATTAGAAAAAGATGAAAGACAACCAGTAAAACATGAAAGACAACAAGTACAAGAAGAAAAACAACCCGTATAACATGAAAGACAAGTAATACAAGATAAAAAAGACAACCAATATAAGATGAAAAACAACCAGTAGTAGTAGTGGAAAAACAACTAGTAGAACACGAAAGACAACCAGTAGAACACGAAAGACAACCAGTACAAGATGAAAGACAACCAGTACAAGATGAAAAACAACCAGTACAAGATGAAAAACAACTAGTACAAGATGAAATACAACCATAAAAAGATGAAAAAAACTAGTAGAAAATGAGAAAAGACTAGAAGAAGATGAAAGGTGACCAGTACAACGTGAAAGATAACCAGTACAAGATGAAAAATAACTAGAAGAAGATAAAAAATTACTATAAGATGAAATACAATCGGTGGAACATGAAAGACAACCATTGCATGATGAAATACAACCTGTCCAAGATAAAACACAACTAAAATAAGATGAAAACTAGTAGAAGATGAAAGACAATTAGAAGAAGATGAAACACAACCAGTAGTGGAGGAAAGACAACAAGTAGAAAATGAAAATAAACCAGTAGAACACGAAAGACAATCAGTACAAGATGAAAGACAAGAGAAGAAGATGGAAAACAACTAGTAGAAGATGAATGACAACTAGAAGAAGATGGAATACAACCAGTACTAGAAGAAAGACAACTAGAAGATGATGAAAGACAACCAGTATAACAAGAAAGACAACCAGTACCATAGGAAAAACAACAAGAACATGATTAAAGACAATTAAAAGAATATGAAAGACAACTAGTACAAGATGAAAGACAACCAGAAGAAGATGAAAAATAACTAGTAGAAGATAAAAGACAACCAGTAGAAGATGAAATACAACTAGTAGTGCACAAAAGAAAACCAGTAGAACATGAAAGACGACCAGTAAAACATGAAAAACAATCAATAAAATATGAAAGACAGCCTGTAAAACATGAAAGACAGCCTGTAAAACATGAAAGATAACGAGTAGAACATGAAAGACAACCATTAGAAAATGAAAGACAACTAGTAGAACTCGAAAGACAACTAGTAAAACTCGAAAGACAATCAATACAAGATGAAATACAACCAGTACAAGATGAAAGACAACAAAAAGAAGATTAAAAGCCACAAGTAGAAGATGAAAGACAATTAGTAGAAGATGAAAGACAACCAGTACATGATGAAAGACAACTAGAATAAAATGAAAAACAACAAGAAAGATGAAAAAATAACTTGTAGAATAATAAAGACATCTAAAATGATGAAAGACAACCATTAGAACATGAAAGAGACAGAGGACTTGACGATACAAAATTTTAAAAGGGTAAAATCGTCAGTTTAACTTTTAATTATTATTAATCTGTAATTTTTAGTAGAAAAATTCAGAAATGGGCATATTAATAAATTCAATGGGTTTAGATGGGGAAATAACTAATTTTTAAGTTTGGATGGGGAAAATCTAATTTAAGAAGTTATGATGGGTATATATCTAAATTTCTCAAAAATATATATGGCTCTCTTTAACAATCTATAGTAAGCTTGAACTGAGCGCCATGAGAGCTTTGCTAATGAAACTCAAACACTACAAATACAGAGTAGAAGAATCGTTTAGGCTCATACCCTCCTTTCACCTTGTATGTGTTATCTTTACTGAACCAGATAGACATTCTTGTTACCAGAACTTGATAAATAAGCTGGAAAAATATTTTGACAAAAAAATATATGACAAGGATTCCCATTTTGCACTTGTCAAAATGAACAAGATGTTTAGGGGCATTTTTGTCATTATTAAGCCAACAGAAAAATTTGTGACCGACGAACATAATTCGGGTTGATCCTAAACAAAATGAATGAAACTAAATCTAAAGAATATGCAATGAACTAAAAGAAAATTGAGCATAAAGTAGAAACTAAAAACTAAAAAAAAAAGAAGTTGCAACTTAATCCGGAGAATCCAATACAAGACAACATTAACATGGTCTTTGTGCATACAATTATACACACAATCGGACTTCCATTCTGGGTAAACTATTCTTTTAAAAGCTCAGAGCTTCCCAAAAATAAAAGAAGAAAAACATAAATATAGACGCGGGTGATTTTACTTCCTGCCCTTCTTTTTATTTTGCTTCGCTGCAGAAAGATAAATAAACATGAGACGGAGACCAACATAAAAGCATGTAGGCAGCGTGTAGACAAGATTTGTACATTGAGTCTTCAATCTACTAAAATGGTATGGGCAAGTAAAGTGCCAGCATATCAAAATTTATAGATCTGTTAAACTAGGCTCAAAATATGCCCAATTGAGATTTATTTGTGTAATGAATCATAATTATTAATCTTGAGTTCAAACAATCCTAAGCTGCACAGTTATCCAATATTTACATCAATTGACCATCAACTGAGACCCAATTTATGTTGAGTTACCTAAATCACACAAAATGAAAAAAAAATGCAAGAAAATAAACTAAATAGTAGAGCTTACCTAGTTGCCTCTTAGCCTCTGATTTGGCAAAAAACTCTGCCCATTCATCCGTCAAAACATAAACATCCTCTTCTTCCTCCTCATTATCCTCTAATATATTGCTTGCGGCTAATTCTTGTGGCGGAAATCTGATAACCAGTAAAAGAAAAAGATCAGTTCTTGGTCCATACCATTACGGCTACTTGGAGCATAATTTTTTTACAAGATTAAGGCAGTACTCAACCAAGATTTCAGTGCTGATGCATGGAGTGTACCAGTTAGAGCTTACATTACTGTATCATTATCCTCTGCATAAGGTATTCGACAAAATGCTTCAATGAACAAGATTCATGACTTCATGCTATGTAGATAAAATTGAGATACAGAGTCAAACTATTACAAAAAAGGTCTTTGTACTTCTGAAGGATTGAATGCAAGATTTTCAATATTAGCAAAATTGTATAAAAAATACAACACAATTTACTTCTCGCATAATTCTGAAACACATTTTTACCCAAGATTTAGAATTCCTAAATAGGTTATGATGTTTATCCAGAATCATAAGAGAACAAGAAAACATACTCAAGGTCAGAAACAGTGGCATGGCTGATCTCTGGCCCCTGGCTTGTTTGGTTACTGAATGCTTGCAAATGGGGTAAAGGGGACAAGGAAGAAGACGAGGAAGGGAGTGAGAAATTGCATGGGAGCTGAGTTGCGTGGAAATGGAGATGATGGAGGTGGAGGTGATGATGGTGGTGGGGACAGAAAAGGACAGAGATGTGGACGTGAGGAAATGGTGGGTGATGGGTGCAGTGGTGGTGGCAATGGCGGTGATACTGATCGTGTCGATGGTTGGAGTTAGGGTTAGGGTTATGGTTTTGGCGGGAGTGAGGTTGCATCTTTTTTTGGTGACGAGTCGAAGAGGGGTTTTGGAGGAAGAAGGGTTTTTAGCTCCCTAAGGTAGAGAACTGAGAAGGGGAAAAGAAAATTTCGGAGGAACTGCTTAAAAAACGGTCCAAGTCCGACGCCAGAGCATCTACGTTCCAAAAATTATTGATATTTTTAACGGGACGATTTTCTGTTCCAATTCAAAGAGTTATCTCAATTTTTTATTTAAAAATAAAAATTATTTGACAAATGTTTTTTATTAAGAAATTATCTCTGATCATCACGCTGGTGAAATGATTATTTTAAATTCTTTCTTCTCTGTGACACTCTCTCTCTTCTAATAAAGACCAAATTTTTTTTATTCGATTTTTTCTTCAATTCGTTCACCTCCGACCATCGTTCTTCTTTCTAATTGCTCCAATTGATTTGTCTCCTTTTTATTATTTTGACATTTCTCTTTTGGAGACTTTTTCTTAACAATTTTATCGGATGAAAGTGGAAGTGGTAGAACCGCCACGCTGTCTCTGACTTTTCTTAATACTTGATGATTTTATTTATTTATTTAGAAATAAACAAATGGATTAAAAACGAAACAAGCACACTGTTTCGTTTAAATACATTTGTTTATTTCTAAAATAAATAAATAAATCTTAGTCAGTTATAGCGGTCAGACCGCTGGTCATTTTGCAGATAACCGATCATTATTTATATTCAAAATTTTAAATATAAAGGATAACTAACATAAATTTATACAATATTCACACTCAATAAAAAAAAAATATTATAATATTCACATTTATCTATTCTTAATAAATTTGTACAATGTTCGTACTTTTGACCATCTTAGATATAAAAATTAAAATATATACTTAAGACAGATATGCATTTGATTATTGGGGATATCGGCAACAAAAATATTTTTCTTTATGATATTCCTATGTCTATTTCTATTTTTCACAAGAAAAATGGAGATGTTCATACTTATAATACAAGTATAAATTTTCATTTGGTAAAAACTTCGAATACATTATAATAGCTCATTATAATAGCTAAGATAAAATGTACAATTATCACACAAGAAGCTTGCTTCTAATATTCCCCATCTTCAATCCTAGTCTGCTCCTTTTATTTTCTTAAAAAAAAAAGGATTTCTTATTCAACTAATTACTCTTTTGTCGATCAAAATGTTGTTTAATTCTTGAATTGCTCTACATTATTTTATGGAATATTAGAAGTTCGCTTTGTTAATTACTGCCACGTTCGTTTCTGCTGTTACCTTCTACATTTTAGCTTTTTTTTAAATAATCATTTTCAATCTTTTTGATATCCTCTTAAAGAAATCTTTTTGATAAACGTATACTTTTTTTCTATTAATGCATTGTCAATACATTTACAATTTTTTGTCTATTTGAGCTTTGTTAGAGCATTTTTAGCTGATTTATCTGCTATGAGTCTGCACAAATTCTAGTGAAAACGAGCCTTTTAAGGTCTCAACTTTCGTTTAGTTTTGCCTAGTTTTATAGTATACGCAATAAAAAAAAGCCATTAAAACGGCCATTGAGCAATCATTGAACAAAAATGAAACCCCAACTGCAGCAACAATAACATGACCCATAGAAACTACAATGCTCATGTTACACTGATATTTCGTATAGACATTTATATCAAAATATCAGATGCGTATCCGATACCAATACCTATTACATAACTCTTGGGAATGATTTCAATAAATTGTTTACTTAGTTTTCTGTATATATTCGGAAATAAACAAAATAAACATAGATAAAAGACATGCATGCGAATAACATGGACTATACCCCAATGAGAACAAAATCCATGCTTTCACTGGGCACCCTTTCACAGTCAACGACAAAATTTAGCATTACAAACTTATGAGAAAGTACAGCCTGATCTAAAAGCAACAACAATAATAAATCCCCTAATGTTCATTTCACCAAATTTCAATAGCGCAGTACGTACTTTTGTAAAAAAAATTACAAAAGTAAAGGGGTTAAGAAATATTGGTATCAAAAACTCGTTTAGTGGATTAATCCACTGAAAGTACACACCCTGATATGCAAACTGTTCTTTGTTTGCCAGTTTAGCACTGATGGAACTTAAAAGTCGTTCTGACCAGCAGATCCACCATAACCACCACCAGAGCCACCATAACCACCACCAAAGCCACGGTAACCACCACCACCACCACCACCGTAACCACCTCCAGAGCCACGGTCACCACCACGGAATCCACCAGCAGGTCTCTCGTTAGCAAAGCTTACCCGTATATTCCTACCTTGCAATTCCTGGACAGAGACAAAAATTAGTTCAAAGCAAATTGATATTATTTATAGTAAAGTGATAAAAGCCTTGCACTTCCTGCACAGAGACAAATATCAGTTCAAAGCAAATTGATATTATTTATAGTAAACTGATAAAAGCCACACATATCTCTAAAAAATGACATCCTCACCATCTCCATCTGCTTGAGAAGATGGATTAGTGAGGAATACCGGAGGGGAAGGATATTGGAAAATTTGCATGTACCGAAGGAGCATTTATGAGATAATTTATATTGCATGCAGTTACAATTAAATCCCAACACAGTCAATACAATCAAGGGCATGTGACACAACCCCCAAACCCCCCTTACTCATTGCACACACACACACACTCTGCAGTGTTTTCAACAAAGAGCCCGAATAACCACTTCTTTCTAATTATTCACTGTTAGGGAACAAAGGCGCAATTTTGAATGTTTTTTGAAGAAAATATCCCAGGATCAGTTGAGCTGATGCTGAAATTTAGGAGCACACCAGATAATTCTTGTTTCTCAAGGGTGTACTGAAATTTGGTGTGGAAAAATGAAAACTTTGTCCAACGAAATTTGATTTAGAAATTCCATCCACAAAGTATGAATCAAATCAGAAACTAATTAAAAAAAAGTAAATATAACAGAAGTCAAACCTGGCCATCCATGCTGGAAAGGGCACTTTGGGCAGCTTCATCAGTATCAAAACTTATAAATCCAAATCCTCTCGACCTCCCAGTGTCTCTATCTGTTATCACCCGCGCTGCATAATACATTTAGGGAAACTAAATTAAACCCATAAGTTAGCACACTAATGGAACTCACAGATGACAACTAATTTGGCTGACAAGTAACAGTACAAAAATATTATAAGAACCCAATTAATGTATAAAAAACCCAACAAAACACACAACTATACAGTCCTTAGAAGCATGTGTACTACATAACTCCATTTTAGCCTACCACCGATAGTTCCATGGTCAAACACAACTAGTACCTGAAGGGTGCCTCTGTTGGGAATTCCACAAGACTTAAGTGCAGGACTATGATAGAAAGCCTCAACACCTTATCCTAGAGTCACATACAATTCTATAGCTAAATAGTATGGCCAACAAACTAAAGGTAATATATGTATCAATTTGATATGGTCTTCCTTGTGTCATTGATAGACATACAACCATAACCTAGAAAATGCAAAAAAGTGCATGTAATAGTTCCAATACCTTCAGTAACATTTCCAAAGTTGTTGAATGCTTCCTTGAGGGATTGATCATCTGTGCTATATGACAAACCTGTTCAAAGAATGCACATCAAATCATCATTGAGTACATGCGTCGAATACAGCTAGATTGAGATAAACAGCATCATATTTATACTATAGTAAGAAAATAACTAATAAGAAATAAAATCAAGCACACAGGAGGTCATTACAACCAGTTACTCGTTTTGACAGAGAGCATAAACAAAAAAGGTACTAAATATTGTAACCAGGTGAATCACTGATTTGACCAATTTAGGACCTTTTAAGGTTTCCTTTCAGTGTTTTGTTGAACAAGCAAGAAAATTGAGCCAAGTTTGGCTCCATTGAAACAAGTTCTGGTTCTATCCCTCAAATCAAATCAAGAATTGGTCTCACCCTCTGTTGAGTTAATTCTTTGGTTGATGAAACTTCTTCATGAGCCAGTACCACACAACAATACCACCAATACGGGCTAACTAGTACATACCAGCCATTCCACTACACCGGTCAAAAATGCAATTTGAAATGAGTTTTAAAAGATATGTACCTCCTACGAAAAGCTTAGTGCCCATGTACCGAACCGAATTAAGCATACTTGAAGTTGGGACCGGTCCTCCAAGGACCCCACCAGTCAGATATCCTTGTCTTACAAGGCTCCCAAGCATGTTGCGAAAAGCCATCTGTACCGAGATTTAACTGTCAACCAAAGAAAAAAGTTTTGCATCAGGTATCAACAAAATCAAAATAGACTGTAATCAGAAGCTTCGAGCTTCTTAAATTTTCAATTTCAAATTGCTTGAATAAAATATCAACATGGACATTTACTACGTAGAGAAATAAAATCAAGCACTAGATTTACAATGCTCTAAGCTAAAGGTACTTAGCAGATACAGCTAAAGTATTTCAAACTTAGAAATTTCACAACAAAATATTCATTTACAAAAGCTCCAAGTAATAGATTTGGAAGCTTTTCCCATGAAGTAAACAGACACTAGAGTTAAATCTTAATTCAAACAAAAATCAAAAGAGGAGCTATTCACTTGACGATCGGAAGCAAAAAGTAGTGACAAATCCAAAGAGACTACAAGTGAACGAGATCATCAATAAAACAAAATGACTAAACCCTAGTGAGCTAACAGTTATACCTGGAGGCGGAGGAAGGGAATTGGAATCGGGAAGAGAGAGGCTTTAGGGTTTTAGCTCAAAAGTCATGCTTTTGTAGACCACTAGTGCAGCAATAAATTTCTCTAATCGACACGGCCTATATTTAAGATATAATCCGTTAAATATAAAGTTGAGACTCACCTGTTAGTAAATGATATTAGTTGTCATTAATAATCTAGACCATGTTCAGCCAAAATATTTGTAGCAATAAATTTCTCTAGTCGACACGGCCTATATTTAAGATATAATCCGTTAAATATAAAGTTGAGACTCACGTCACTCACCTGTTAGTAAATGATATTAGTTGTCATTAACAATCTAGACCATGTTCAGCCAAAATATTTGTAGGTTTTAATCTTTTGCCGACTCAGCATGAAAATATCTTCCTCCCCGAGTTGGTTCAAGACTTTGTATCAGACTATCAGCTTCCCGTCCAAAGTCCGAACCATCACAGAACTGAACCGGATTCCATTCCGTTCACTGAGTTACAGACTTCAGACTTGTGACAAAGGGAATTCACATCATCTAAGCTCGTCTTTTGAGTTTGAATCCGGTCTTTTCATTGCATATTGATACGAATTATAAGAAGATTCCGTGCATTACAGACTGGAGTCGGATTGATTCAAATTTAAACTCAAACAGTAAAATTATGAAGAGAATCTGACAGAGTGGGGCAAACGCAAACGCAAACAAAAATATTCCTTTGTCTTTTATAAAATATGTGATTTTGTTTTCAAAAGTTGATAATTTTTACAAACAAAAATATTCCTTTGTCTTTTATAAAATAAATACAATAGTAATTTGTTCCCAGTTAACTTTTACCTTTTTTTGCCCGCCTTTGATTGATTCAGTTGAGATTAGCGCTTCAGGACCATTTCCTTTTTAAGTTGCTGTTGTTGTACTTAAGTTTTTTTTTTATCTGTTTCCGTAAATTTTTCAGTCTACATACAATTTTAGACTATAATTATGCGTAAATTTTGACCCTTAAACACATTAAATTGTGACGTAATTAAAGAAATTTCCGGAAATTTTAATTTTGCTGCTTTTGCTTTTTATTATATGTGGTCAATGAAGTTTGTGAATAATTTTTTGTTCAATCGATTTCCCAAACTATTACATTTAGTTTGATTTTATCGTTACTTCAAGTACGGTACTACTACATAATGCCATCACTAAAAAAAGCACCGAATCATGATAAATTTAAAAACACAAAGTTTGAGATATCTCAGAGGATGAGAACTTTGCAGCTATTGGTGTAACACGCATGCAGGCCTTCGGATTCTAACTAATTGACCTGTTATGTTAATCTCAGAAGCGATGTGCCGCAGGATCTCTAAAAAATGGACATATCCGTTTTCTGCTGTCCTCGCGTCTGACGACATCTCAGCTCTATTTCCCTCCGTCTGATTTTGATCGGACGGTACACGACGTATTCTTTCTTTTCTTTTCTTTTCTTTTCTTTTTTGAAAATCCCGGGCAGTGGCTGCCAGGTGATATTATAGATAAACAAACAACCTTACAAGGTCTGTAGCTTACACAGCTTGGGTAAGAAATAGAACAACAGAGCCTAATCAACTAAACCGAGAAAAGGAAAAAATAGAGCCCTGACTTGAGTGGCTTGCATTTCAAACACAGTGCTTCTCCCAGAGGGTGGCTTCTCTAACTATCCAGTTGGCAATGATATCAACCGGCATCTTCCTTCCTTCAAAGATTAGTGAATTCCGACTTCTCCAGATGGCCCAGCAGACACAAGAGAAGACCACTTTCCATCTGTTGCGTGCAGTGGTAGTGTGCCTTTGAGCTTCAAATGAGGTTCGCCAAGCTTCCGGTACCGAGCCCGCCACAACGCAAAACGATCCTCCTACCAGCAGACCTACCCGTTGCCAGACTTGGCGTGCATATGTGCAGTTTAGAAACAAGTGATGATCTGATTCGGAATGGCCGTCAGCACACATCACACAGGAGGTGTCGCCATGCAGTAATTTCCGATGCAATAGGACTTCCCTCGTGAGGAGTTTGCCCATGAGTAGGAGATAAAGGAAGATCCGGACCGTATGAGGCACTTTGAACTTCCAAATCCCGGCAAACTCCCACTTGATTAGCCCCCCTCCCTTTTTAATTTTAGAAAATGAGTCTGCAGTATATGTACCAGTGGCACTCCAATTCCATCTTAATTCATCCGATTCCTCACCGAAATTAGGAAAATTACCTGGAAGACCACTTTCGGATGCCATTCTGAGTGATATTGCATGACGCCGCTGCCTAGTACCGGTATCAGCCAGAGGGGTCGAGTACCAATTATCATACCAGTATGATATGCACCGACCATCACCGATTAGCCAAGAAGTAGACCAATCGAAAAAGCGCTTAATACCAATTGAAGTGCCACTGGTACATATACCCTAAACCCTAAACACGACGTATTCTTTCTTACATAAATGTTTTTATTTATCCGCATTTATACCGTATCATTTATAAGTTTTTACACAGAGATGTATGCTATTGCTACCGCATGAAAATACCTAACTCTGTGAATTGCACAAATACAAGCATCTTCTTAGAAAAAAAATATATATAGAGGCAATTTCATGTATATCTCTTAAAACATCGAAATTATGTATATCTCCTTCTAAATTCATAACATCATATTTAATCTTCTAAATTTCAAAAACTCGCAAATTTACTTAATTTATCGTCTTTTTCTTCTGTAGTGACGAGTGACAACTGTGAAAAAGGGAGGAGGAATTGATTTTTGTTAAGTTTGGCAACTTAAAACAAATTAAATTTAGATTAGAAAGAAGTCCGATTACAATATATACACTATATAAATTGTATTATTCTCGTCGCATTTGAACCTCAAGTATTTACATTGTATACTGTTACCAAGAAAGGAGAAGCTACACAGCAATAATAACTAGCACCTGGTTAATATGATTATAGATACCCTGCAGGGGGGGGGTTCTCTTGAAAATTTGAGAAAAGAATATAAACAAACAATATCTATTTAATTATTTCCAGCATGCTTAAACAAAATATCAACAGCCTCCCAGAAGTTCTCCCAGAGAGTCGATGCGATTCCCGCACCCGTCTTTGATGCAAGCTCATACACCTCAGCAGTAGCATTAACCAGTAATTCCGTTTTCACTGTCACCTCCTCTACAAGCGAACTCACCGCAGTCGTAGTTGCATTAGTTACGAGTTCTGTTCCGGTATTTACAGCCGACACAAGCCATTTTCCAGCCATGTCAAGAACTGTTACTGTCAAATTTGTGATGTATTCTCTCATCAGGCATAGAACACAGTTTACAGCCCAGCCGGGTAATTGTATGACCCGGAAAAAAGTGACCAGCACAAGAGCAGTTCCTTTGAATATGGCTAGAGATAACATGTTAGATGCTGTGCTCAAGCCAGAGAGGAACAGCTTTGCCATTTCAACTGCCATTTTTGGTGCCCTTTATTGGGAGGGAAGGAGAAACGGTTTTTGGAATAATTATTTGGTTTTTTAGTTTTCTAAATGGCAGCAAATATATCGTTGTCATTGGTTTATTTGTCTATAGATTTTTTTTTCTCCTTATTGACAACCTTGTTTATGGACTTTCCTTAGTTTGAATTTTGATTTATGTTGTGGTAGCGCGTACGATCACCTAATATTTATTCAGGTCTGATCAACCGATTAGTTGTACCTGGACCAAACTGGCAATTATTTTTATTTTTCAACGAAATGTGTTTAGTAATCCCAAGTAGTATATTAAAATTAATAGATTTGAACTCTTCAAACAGATACATCTGTTTTGTTTATAATTTATTATGAACGCAAAATATGTTCCACAAAAATGCTAATGTTTTGTTTATATTTGTTTATAAAACAGATGTATCTGTTGCGTTTCTTTTTTGTAACTAGAGAAAGACTTAAAAGAAACGCAACAGATACATCTGTTTTATACTAATAAAGGAAACAAGATGGAACTAATTAACTGGCTTTATCATTTCTCATGTTAACTGAATAAATAGGTATTTCAAAAGAAACTTGCCATGTGATTTAAATGCGATTGATTTTAGTATAATCGCTCCTTCCGGTACCTTAATAGTATTAATGTATTATGTATTTATTTTGCAGACCACAAGGGGTGAACTTTAAGACATAGTTGAAATTGCTTAAAGATATATAAAAAATTACCCATATAATTCTTCTAAAACACATTCATCAAAAAAAGTTTTTCTAAAAGGCATTTAAAACATGAGGAGGGTTCAAATGCACTATGATTTTATGCTCCAATATGCTCCACATTCTTTATCCTATTTTTCAAAGTCCGAACAGTCGATCCGAACCGCTCAACATGATCTTCATAATAAAATATGCTTGGAGACAATATTTTAGATTTTTAGATTTTTTTTACTATTTTTTTAGATAGGTACAAAATCACTGTTTTAAGGAGATTTTGGACCATCCGAAAAAATAATATTGTATCTAAAAAAATAGTAAAAAAATTCTAAAAAATATAAAATTTAGTCTCCAGAAACATTTTATTATGAAGATCATGTTGAGCAGTTCGGATCGATTGTTCGGACTTTGAAAACAGAAATAAATGATGTAGAGCATATTAAAGCACAAAATCTTTGTGCATTTGAACCCTAATGTATGTGTTTGTTGATATTTTTAATGAATTATAGCTACAAAATTAAAATTGTTGACTAAGTTAGCCCAAAATTTTAAGTTGCAAAATAATAAAAGTCAAAATTCACATTGATGTAATATGGAGATATGGTGGGGCATGAAAAAAGCCGAAATTTTTAAAACTAGCACATTTTCAAAAATAATAAACTAAAAAACTACAATTTTGAAGTAATTTTAAATTTACCATGGTCGCACTGGTGTTGTGCGAACTCATTTACTGAGGACCACACAATACCGGTGCAGATTCAGAAATGGAGTTGCACAATACCGGAGCGGATCCAATTTTTTTTGTTTTTTTTATAGAAAATCAATTTCTGCGGGGCACGGAAACCTAAAATATTCAACACCATCAAAATTGAAATATTTTAATCGATTTCATTCATAGCCTTTGATTTTTAAACTTTGTTCTTGGAAACCAACTTTTTTTTGTTTTTTATTAATATTTTAATCGATTTCATCCTTAACATTGACCGGAAACCAATTTTTTATTAATATTTTAATCGATTTTAATTTTAATCAATTTTCTTTTGCGGGCTTGGAATTCGCATTCAAGTTTGATGGCAACATAAAAAAAAGGTGGAGCCGCGCTGGTGATCTGCGGTCTCTAGTAAATGAGGAGCAGAACACCGCTGCCGTGGTAGATTTACAATTTTTCAAAAACCGTAGTTTTTTTGTTTATTTTTTTAAGCAATGATACATATAAAAATTTCGGTGAAAAAAAGAAGTGATGTCATACCTTGTTCTAAAATTCTCTAGATACTGACATTTTAATAATCTTATCTTTTGCAATCAAATAGGGGCTTTGACCCTTATTTTTCATCAAAAAAAAAAATCTTATCTTTGTTCCTCGTCATTTTGATCAAGTCAGATTGCTGATTGAGCAAAAGGCACAAGAACATTCAAAAGAAATTATTTTATGAATGGTCGAATATGCTTTCCATACTTTTATCTTAGAATCAAACAGGTCAATTTCCTTATCCTTTCTTTTGGATTTCGTTTGTGACTAATCCAAATTTTAAGCACCTTTTCAATCCATTGATACATCATCGTTGATTCTTTTGTAAAGTGAACTTGCACCGATAAGAACTTCTCATTTATTTTCCCCGGACTCTGTAATTCTAGATTTCAATTGTCAAAATTCTTTTCCCCAGACACTGTAATACAATTTATGTATATTTACTACAGTTTTAAAACGCCAGGTCCTGTATTTTATTGAAAAAGGAAGGTGCCTCTCAACCAATAGAAGGGGTGTCAATGATATTCTTTTAACAGTTTATCTGACTCGTATCGTATTCGATAAGGCATGTATGGATAAGTTTTTTTTTTTTCATTAGCTTATTGAGTATGGGTATGAGTAAGAATTTTTTTTCATTAGCTAAACGGGGGTAACGGTAATTATATAAAATAAAATTATATGATAACGTTTGAGCAATAATTAATGATGGTGAAATTTATTTGCGTGATATTTCATATGATAATGTTTGAGTAGATGTACTTTCGTTATTTAGTGTGTGTTTTTTGTTATAACAAAAATATTAGACATATTACTTTTATTTGTATATCTTGTTATTTAGTTAAATAATATAATTTGTCCGAAGAGATATTCGTATTTTTGAATTACCTTGCTTTATAAAAATATAATTTAGTTGGAATTGTTTGCAAATTTGATTTTTTTTTATTAGTAATGTGATTGCATGTGTAAAATGAATGAATTTTAATATTCTATTTGTAGAAATATAATAAAACTAATTATCACATTAGAATTATTTGTTATTCACCTGTTACCGTTTCATCACCCGATAATTTTAATGTGTAAGGGTATGATATGGTAGAATCAATTCTTAATAGGTAAAAGTAAGTTACAAGTAAAATCAATTCTTAGTGAATATGAGTATAAAAAGTCCTTCATCCTCCCTTTATAGTAACCATTGACACCCCTATCAATAATATTTCATAAGATATAATAATTTACAAGTGAAAGCACCACACAAATAAAACAAAATCCCTGTACTGTGATAAGCAAGGCAGAATTTATTTATTTATTTAGAAATAAACAAATGAATTTAAACGAAACAAACGCTGAATTTTTCAAAAACAGCTCCACCGACACACTGTCTCTGCGGAGGGTGGAAACATGCTATGAACTCATAAACCTTAAATCTAAACTCTTCACCCTCCACCTGTTTTACAAAATTCCAGCATCCAAGATGCTTGTTTCGTTTAAATCTATTTATTTTTACTAAATAAATAAAATAACCCAAAGGCAGTGTTTGTCTACGTCAAACCAAATGTTGTCTTGTGTGTTTAATCTTATGAGAAGCTTTAGTACAACCAAAATTTAAACACGGGGGGAATTGTTAAAAAGAGATCTTAACCCGCGTAAAATATCATCATAGTGTAAAATATTAGCACGTACAGCTGTAGACCAGTAAAATTTATTTCTGATTTACAACCACAGTTTTTTAGTGTTAATTCAAGACATCCACAGAGAAGCAATATATAGGATTCCAAAGAATAAGCTATTATCTTTGGAGATTTTTATCATCATACCAAAGCAATATATAATGATCCAACTTTCCAGTTCTTATCGGTTAAATCAAAGCCATAGGCTTCTTATTTTCCTTCGAAAATGTACCATAATTCCCAGTGTGCTTTGTCAATTTCACCACTACTACATAACACACCCTGAAATAACAACTTTCAGAGAGAATTTTCTAGACCTCAACCGCCACTACGTTAGAGGCCATTGAAAAGTAATGCATCTCTCAACAGACCAAAAACAAACTTTAAAACCTTAAATCCAGATATCTGAAGTGCAGTCTCCACCTGGATACCTCATTTCATGGGCTAGAGCGGGACCGTCAGGCTCAGCCCCGAAATCCACAAAGAAATCAGGGTTAATGCTTAAGCCTCCTTTCTCTGTATCCACATCAATTTGTAGTATGTGGGAACCTTTCTTGGAGAGGTCGGGATAGAATTGATTGTCCCATACACTAAAAAGTGAATTGGTCACGTACAAGCGCTTTCCATCTAGGCTCAACTGGATCATCTGCGGCCCACCTCTCAGCCGATTTCCCTAAAATACATAACAAATTTGAATCAACGATGCTAATTTATTGAATCGGTGACCGAGTCCTTAATTAAGCTTCAGGTAATGCAGAGGAACCTTGATTGTTAATAAAATCTCTGAGCGATATGGACCTCACTGTACTAACAGGCTATACATAATAAACTAGAATGACCCTAATTTCTGCAATAAAAAATTAAAAATACAAGACCTTGAGAAAGATACATAAAATAGATAAGGAGACAATTGTGCATACCTTAACCAAAGGCACGTCAAACTGAGCCTCTTCACCATCATCAGTGAGGTACACCACATCAGAGCCCTTTTGAAGAAGGCCACCGACCCACACTTGACCTGTCAAAATGGGGTTGGAAGGGTCCACAATGCTGTACTGCCTGATGTCACCATGGAGCCAGTTGACAAAGTAGAGGTAGCGGTCATCTAGAGATAGGAGGAAGTCGGTTATCAGACCGGGCATTTCTGGTAAGATCCAGTTCTTCACCTTTAATGGCTTTACTGATATTGAAAACTGTACAAACAAAGGACGTAAAAAAAATGAATAAAGAAGTTAGCAGTTTCTACTAATTGGAAAAAACTTGTATTATAGTCCACCTCCTGGTGTCAGAAAACTTGGCAAATGTTAGAAGTGGCAACAGTGTTTCAGGAACATATTTCTGAAAGAAAAAAACATTTTTACCTCTTAATTATCTAACATATTAAGTTAAAATCACAGTAAACACACTAACCTCATGGCTCCAGGATCCATCAGCTGTCTTGAAAAAGCGGACCATGTTGCTTGTGAGAGCGCATCCCACAAACCCAGTATCTTTCGAGGGGTCATGCAAAAACCTTATCTACAATATGAGAATAACAAGAAATGAAACGAAGTACAGATGTCACTTGCTCATTAGCCAATTATTTCAAAAGGCTGACATGAGACATTAGGACCATTCTTATTTGGCTTTATTTAGTGGAAAGAGTAATTATCTTAACCACAACAATCTTTTTCATCATGATAATGCGACTGTTCAGCACTATTGCATTGTTTCCTTTTGACTCAACACCAATTAAAAAAGCTACATTTTGCCTTAAAACCCCAGTCAAGTTAAACAAATTTGCTTTTATCTTCAAACTACGCTACACTTTTCTCATATTTGCATACAGCTGCTATACATCTGGCATTGTTTGCATCCAAAATCAACCAATAAATACATGTCAATTGAAAGAAAATTATAAACATGCCTGATTATTATATTTTTAACAACCAAGCTAGCTTACCCAACATCCAACAATCATTTTTTAACTTCTAGTTTACTTACCCATTTAATTCTATTTTGGAATCGGGGCATACTTCAAGGGGAAATAAGGGTTAGGTAAGTGGAGGATTAAATTGTCAAGACAATTCAACATTCACTCGACTTAAGGATTCCGTATGGGCTACAAATGCTCCCAACATTGATGGTTGTGAGTTAGAATTATACAACAAATGGTGACATCATATGCAAATGAGCTAAAATCTGGCTAGGACTTTGCTACACAAAGGTCCTTGAAAGTTCATTAAATGAAAGATAAAAAAATACCTCCAAAGGGAGAAGCCCCGAGTCACCTAGGTCAAGTGTTTGTTTTAATTCCCCATCAGGCCAGCTGTACACGCTGAGGTGCCTCCCGTAAAGACCATCTTTCACATGCTGAAGGTCGAAACCCTTGGAGAAGGCACATGGGGCCCCCCAAGAGGAACTGATCATGGTCTTGTGTCTCGGCTGGTACCAGTAGTCATATCCAAATGCTGGGCTGTGACCTGGCTTCTCCCACCTGATTTTGTTTCCAGTAACATAAAAGTAAGAATGCTTCAACTTCAGTTATCTGAAACTGAGGCTATATTCAACACAGCATAATGTTATTCAACCCCCAAAATAGCTTCTATTTCTACCTTAATAAGCCCAATTTCACCTTAATTTTACTATTAAGCCCAAAGAAATGTGGTTTAATAAGTAATTATGCAAAGATACCTCATCAAGCCTCAGTTGTGCACTTAAAGTTTGCCTAAGCCCATTTAACCCCCCCCCCCCCCCCCCCCCCATAAATACAAAAGCAAAAAAGAACAATGAAAAATGCAACATAGAGCACTGATATTGGGCAAAACAAATTTGACAAAGGAGCAATGTACCAAACTAGCCGGCTCATGTCAGTACAAAAAAACTCAGGTAGAAGGAGATTGCATCATACCTTCCCTTCACATTGAACTCAGAATCAAGGAGGAGAAAGCCGTTGCCCTTTGCATTTCCCTGGGGGTCACCGAGGCAGGAGATCATGATATCACCTGATGCAAGGCAGTGCGAGGTGTGCGGGTACGCCAGGCCTGTCTTCTCTGCTATTTCAGTGGGGTCCACTACTTTGTGCAATGATGGGGTCCGGGGCTCAGTTGCTGTGTCTACCACATATACTCGGCTCGACCTTAAAAAAGGTAGAAAAGAAAGAACCAGAGACATGAGATAATTATGTATGTACCTTGTAAAACCTCAAAATATCACGCTACATAAAACCTGAATTCGGATCACTCCAGGTACCGTATCTACAATTACTAAATCCAAACCGTTCTTTAACTCTAGCACAAATCTCAAAACGGACCCCTTATATCTACAATAGCCACCGAATTTCTTTTGACCCAGCTGGAACCAAATCCATACCGTTCTTTTCCCTAATTGCAGGTACGGTACCTGAGGGGATACAGACTTACATAAACCCTGCATAAAGCATGAGATATATATCCTTAAGACTCATTTTGCTCAAATCATTAGATAATGTTTAAGAATTTTGGGGACAGTTCACTAGTCGAAAGGGGGCAGGATCGCTAATTTTGGCTCAAGTACATATAATACTGCTCTGCCTTTTTAGGAAGAAATTGATAATCTTATTATAAACTTACAACAAAGAAGGCATGATCAAGAAACGGCGTATGGCACTGGGGTCACCATGGCAGGAGCTGCAAGAGTTCCAGCCAGAGTGGTGCAATTCGTCTCCAACATATGGTACTGGTAATCTATGTATCACTTGGGAATAGGTTGGGGAGTTAGGGTCCACATCAACCGTACCAAGGTAGTCTGGTTTCTCTATTCCAGTACCTACAAAAAAATTAAGAATTAAGAAAATATTGGTAGAATTTTGTTAGTTTCTTCAAATATATTGCAGTATTTTTATTTTCTTTTCTAACCTTTTAATTAAGGTTAAAAAAGGCTCAAATATTACATATTCAACAAAACATATTTTATAAAGAAGATCGTTACTGGCCAACATTCCAATCAGGGACGATTTTCTTTATGGGATTTTTTTGCTCGTATGCAAAACTTGCTTGAATTTTGTTTGTAAAAAAAATAACATTATTGCATACGTCACTGTTACCCGTCAACTTATTCATAAGAAAAACTGGAGATAAATCCCTGTTTTCTTCTTCTTTTTTAAAGAACAAGTAGAACCACAATCTAACTTAATCCAGTAAGCTTTTCAGCCTTTCAAACCTAAAACTGATGATACTGATCCAATCCACTATATTTAGAAGGTTTCAATATCCTTCCCAGCCTCAAAAATCAAAATCCCAAGTCAAATTCACTACAAACTTTGAAAAATCCGAACTGAACCTGATATACAGCTGGAGTAAGACAGGCATGACCAAATTTCACAAATATAACCGAAATTAAACCAAAACCTCACTGATCCTGAAACCAAAACTAACTTGAGGAAAAACTTAGTTAATCACGACTTGAAAATTAAGAAAAGAAAAACAAACAAACAAAAACAGAGGCAAGGAGACAGAGAAGAAAAATACCATTGTAGACGCAAGTGACGTAGAGAAGGGTCTCTCTAGGTCCACTCATGGCGTCGATCGGAGATGCGTATCCCGGTCCCTTCTTAGCACAGCATCCATTACCCTCCCCCATTTTGTGTTCCTCACGTCGCCCCTCCCGATCTCAGTATTTCTGACAAAATCCTCTCAGTTCCGAAAAGATGAACTGACAAAGATATGCTAAGAGATAAACGAGAGAAGAAGAGAGATGAGCTGTTTGTTTGTCCGAGTGGCGGTGTGGCTGGTTTTATGGAGTGTGCTTATGAGGGGTTGAGTGCGACGTGGCAGATTGTAGTTGGGTTTGTCTGAAAGAATCCATATCCTCGACGGTACCGTAAAAGATTCCCTTTTACAATTAGCTATTTACGGTTTGAGATTAACTCTCAGCCGGTTTGGGATTCGAGCTGACTGAGGGGGCAGTATTATTGGGCTTTGAGATTCGTGCCCAGTTACAAAGAACGGTCTAGATCAAGTAATTGTAAGAGATTCCCTATTACGGTACCGTCGGTGATATGAATTCGGTCTGAAATGGGTCCAGGTGGGATGTACTTAAGACATGATAATGACAGAGCCGTTTCTTAAACGTAGTAGTCTGTTTACAAATCCTCTCAAGTTCTGAAAACGATGTATAATTCTAGAAATCTTTTTGAGAAAAAGAGTCTCCTTTGAGTAAAGAATGGAGAAAATTAGAGAATCTCCATGTGACCGTGTTTGTCCGTATCTGGACGCATATTTGTCCACTAGTGAAAAAGATAAAACTTTACCTCCTGTTACGCTCGCAGTATATTATTCAGTGTGCCGGGTTTCTAACCAAAGATCCCATATTTTCCTTCTTCAGTTATTTTAATGAAAGTACATATTCGTATTTTAAAAAATACTATAATTATTGAACAGTTTCATAAAACAAACTTTCTAAGACTATAATGTGTATAAAATTTTATCATCTATCAAAAAATTACGAGAATATTTTCTCACACAATATCCAATAACTTTTTCAACGACATAAAAATAAAAAAATCAAAATCAAATGTGAGAGTCGACATTAGAAAATTATTGTAATAAAAATATGTAAAATTGTCAAATAAATTTGGAGGCTTTTAGACTTTATGTTTGTAAGGAAAAAATAGCAATTGTTTTCGTAACATTATCCGGACTCGTAATTCAGAAACACTTGATTCGTTTTCTAATCTCTAACACGGATTTCATTAAAAATTAGAAGTCCTATTTAGATTCTTGTGATTTACATTCTAAGTAATATTCAAAATATGTGATGTAAAATGCACCTTGACTCAGACACACGACATGATGTGGCAAAATAAAATATTTTTTCAAACAACGTGACATGATAATTTATTTAGGTGACGTGATGTGACTTGCAAAAAAATAAATAAATAAGACATGTCAAGTCTTATAACACGTCACGTTTAATCACACTAAGAGTGGCATAATGTGTTAGTTTGTTACATGGCAATTATGTTTAATTTTTTTTTTTTCAAATTTTAAGACGTTGATTGAAAAACAAATTAGAAAAAATGCTAAGCATGGTTAGTCCATGACATAACAGTAGCCATACTGATACCAAAATAACAACCAACTTTTAAAAAAAAAGTTTCAAATTTCTTGACGCATGATTAAACTCTAAGGAGTACCATCACACCGGCTTCTATCTGTGACAATATGTTCTATCATGTATCATGACATTACCGCGCGCCTATAAGTGTGATGTTTGTGATGCATCAAAGTCAATTCACATCTATGTTGCACGGATATGCCTAAACAGGCGACGTATCGGATATCGATACGCGCCCGATACGGCACAGATACGTATCTGATATGCCAGCTGGCATATCTGCCTACCTGGCGTATCCTTACTCGGCCGATACGGTCACCGATACTCCGTTGAAACAGCTGAATACGGCTGGATACGTGTGGATACGCCTGCGAACCGTGAGCCGCGCGTGAACTAGCGCAAATTTTCTGCCCCGCGCGTGAATCGAACTGGGGCTTCTCCTGTGAGGGTCAAAACCTCTGACCATTACACCAAAGTTGCATTTGTGATATATTATAGTAACTATAGTATTTAATATATTCTTATGTTATGCCTTTAATTTTTTATACAAATTTGATTTAAGTTATGATTATTTAAATATAATATATATAATAAACGTATCGTATCCTAGATTTTTGAAAATTATCGTATCGCCGTATCCGTATCATATCTGATACGATACCCGTACCCGTATCCATGCAACATAAATTCACATGATGTGCTCATGTCGTGCATTTCTGTGTCAAAGGAAGCACGCCGCGCGGCACACGAGTGGCATCGCATGATAAACATAAGTGTCGTGATGTACCATTTTTTATCATTATTATTCTGCGAATTATTTGTAGTTATGAATATTAAGCGGTAAATATATTTATATTTTTTTCTTTACACAACTGATGCTTGCATTCAAAATTTAAGTTTAACATCTGATACAAAATCAAAATCTCGTGACAGAATGCATGCCTAAATATGTAGGCATAATTGATCCGTAGAAACTAAACACAAAATGCAGCATTATGCTTTGCAAAAGGTAAAAGGTATCAGATACAGATACCCAGTACAGGTAAACTACACAATATTCAGTTCCAGAAAATCGGAGTTATGGCAGGAGCAACAATATAATATGTAGTAGAGCGGCGTCATTAATCACAAGTCAGACGTGGATTTTTTTTTAAAAAGTAATTAAAATAATTAATTTTAAAGAAACAATCTGATTACTTTGTTTTTTAGAAAAACCATAAGAACCGAATTGCCAATTCGGTCCGATGAAATTTTTTTTTTTTACCGAATTGGCAATTCGGTCCAGTCGAATTTCACTGACCTTCTGTGTAATTCCCTCTAGACGGCTATTTTAGCTCAGACCGAATTACCAATTCGGTCCAGGCTGTTTTAATTCCAGTAGCAGCATCAATGTCATCAATGTGAAGGCAATTGGCCATATTTAATTATGGAAGCTGATATGAGTACCCGCACTGTACCCGCACCTAAACTGCCATAACTGTTTGTGGGGACCGCAACCGTTCCAAAACTGTAATTTTGTTTTACAAGTATTAATAGTAACATTGTGAAGTATTTATATCTATACAAGACAAGTATTTATATCTATACAATGAATACATATATGATATATGAATTTTCCTTAAATAACCGTACCCGCACTTTTTTTTGAAAAATTCTCGCGTCGTACCCGCATTAGGGGACCACACAACCATTCCAAAACTGTAATTTTGTTTTACAAGTATTAATAGTAACATTGTGAAGTATTTATATCTATACAAGACAAGTATTTATATCTATACAATGAACTACATATATGATATATGAATTTTCCTTAAATAATCGTACCCGCATTAGGGGACCACACAACCGTTCCAAAATTGTAATTTTGTTTTACAAGTATTAATAGTAACATTGTGAAGTATTTATATCTATACAAGACAAGTATTTATATCTATACAATGAACTACATATATGATATATGAATTTTCCTTAAATAACCGTACCTGCATCTTTTTTTGAAAAATCCCCGCTTCCAGTTTCGAAATCGCTAGATGATCGCCTCCAAATCGCCTCCAAATCGATCTAAAATCGCCTCAAAATCGCGGAAGCTTCGAAAAAGGAAGAAACGGAGAGAAAGGGAAATTTGAAATTCAAACTGGAAGGTATGGAAATTAGTTAATCGGTAGTTGTGGGGACCGCTTACAGTTATGGCAGTTAATTGGAAAGGGATTAACTGCGGGTACGATGCGGGTAGTCAACTGCGGGTACTAAAATAATTATTCTTCAATTATTTAGAGCAAAGGTCAAACTTCAAAGAATTCTCGGTCCAAAGGCTTTCAATAAATTATTGGATTTTTAATTTTAGGAGAATTTGATGTATATCTCTTAAAAATCTCAAAATTACGTATTCCCTCCTCTAAAATTCACAATATCATATTTACCCTTATAAATTAAAAAAAACACGCATATTTACTCAAAAAACTGGCAATTATGTAATAATTCGGGCCAGAGGGACACAAAAAACTGCGGGAACTGTGAAATTCGACTGGACCGAATTGCCAGTTCGGTCAAAAAAAAAAAATTCATCGGACCGAATTGCCAGTTTGGTTCTTATGGTTTTTCTAAAAAACAAAGTAATCAGGTTGTTTATTTAAAATTAATTATTTTAATTACGTTTTTTAAAAAAAAATCCGTCAGACGTGCCACTATCAGTTTTTCATAAAAAAAAAAGAAAAGAAATGGTTAGTATTACGTGTTATTAAAATATTACACTGAGATTGCATCAAGAGAACGGAAGTGGTGTCAGCTAAAGGTTGTCAAATTTATCCATATGTAGTCTTAAAACTCACAGATAAACATAGACGAATTCATAGATGAATACGTATCCTCTGCATTAACGTACCGTTTGAGTTAATTTATGAACCGTACGATCAGAACTCAGACCAATCATGTTCACTCCTATAATGCACGTGCACTTTAATATTAGTGCGGATCTCAATAAGACGGTTCAGATCTTAACTCAAAATTTAAGTTAATGCAGAGGATACGAATTCTTCCATGTGAGATTGCTTCAACTTGTTATTGTAATGGTAAGATAACATTTTAATAGAAGGATATTTTATTATATCTTATCAGTTAGTTGATTTAAGTTGCGTCTTCGATTTGTACTTTTATAATGTAACATGCAATCATGTTCGTTATTTTCATACAAATATTTTGTTATACTAAAATGTTATGGATTTAATTCAAAATGTACTTAGGTAATATATATGAATTGTGCTTGAATCTCCAAATGCTAGTTAGATATAAGTTTATATATATATATTTTAGAGCAAAGCTAGGGTGTGATGTGCTCACTAAGAGGGTTTAGTGAGCACAACTCCAAAAGTATATCGGATCGGCTTTAAACGACGAATTCAATCTGTTGAAATTCATATACTTCATGAGTGATGCATGTACATGCAAAATTTTGAAAGTTTTGAATTAATTTGCTACAAGGTTAAGCGGTCAAAGAAATGAATATTTTATAAGTTATTATATATGTTGTTTTATATATTTATTTTTCATCATTTCTTTGATCGCTTGATCATGTAGCAAATAAATTCGAAACTTTCAAAATTTTGCATGTACATGCATCACTCATTAAGTACATGAATTTCAATAGCTTGGATTCGCTGGTTGAAGCCAATCCGATATAATTTTAGAGTTGTGCTCACCAAATTCTCTCGGTGAGCACAAGCTTTGCTCTAGATTTTAATTAAAATTTCATTACACGTGTGATTAGATCGTCGTTAGCTTCCCATCTAAATCCGATTAATTGACGGGCCTAGAGATGGCAGTCTATTTCATGCAACCCCAAAGGGAACACGCATACTCTGTAAGTCTGTATTAATTCAGAATTTGAGTTAATGCATCTGGGCATTCCGATTAGAATTCAGGCCGAATTTGGTCTGAAGTGAAACGCAAGGGCTCTTTTAATATTCGTGCTAATACAAATCGGACGGACCGGATTCATTCTGAGTGAGTTAACGCAAACGATACGAATCCCCCCAAAAGCGTTGTATCTTATCTTGTACAGAGAAATTTCAGAGAATCTTGGACCATTGGTAATTATTGGATCTGTGTCCCTACGGTGCTTTAATAATTGGGGGCGCATGATTTGCACACGTATTTTTTGTACTTTTTCTGCTTATCTTATTATTGCCGACATTTCTATTAATATTCAAAGTTAATTACAAATTAATAAATATACCCAGAATTTCTTGATTTTTCGAAAAAGTCCAAACCGGCCAGATTCTGGCCGGTTTCTTCCCTCTTTTTTTTTTTTAGAGACACTATGAAGAGCAAGATAATGAAATCTAACACTGAAAATTCAAATTTTTTGTTTAAATTATTTGTTAGATTACTTCTTTTGATGTATAATTAGCATATTTATACTAAAATACGCTAAATTACTTGAAATTATGTTGAATTACACTATATTACATTTTATTACGCTAAATTATGTTGAATTACACTAAATTACATTAAATTACGCTAAATTACACTAATTTCGCTAATTATAATGAATACGGTAAATTACGCTAAACTACGCAAAATTACGCAAAATTATGCCGATTTTGTGCCATCTTTCATAAATTATAAAAAATAGTAAAAAATTCCAAAAATATTAAAAATTGGTATTGAGAGCTAACCGTCCAAATATGAAGCGGTTAGAACGTTTTTAAATTTTTTTTCATGTAGAGGGCAGATTTGTTATTTTTTTGTGAGGGTATTAATAAAAATTTCGGCTGTTGTATGGCTTGAATATTGTAATGTTTTTGACTTTTTTTTATTATTATTTGCACGAGAGTTGCCTGCTTATTATTTTTCTCCCATTTGATCTGTCCCGTGTGGTGTGTCCCCAGCTATCATGTGAAATTAAATCACTGCACAATTTTAGATCAAATAAAAGCTAGTATACATGTTTGCATTTATATCAGGTATTTTTATTTTTTTTCTTTCTCTCAAGGTAACCGCATATCAAGTCGAAGATTCCCTTTTTATAGTTCTCTGAGATATTTAAAATTCTTTAGTATGCCTTGCGTGCTATTAAACAAACTCAACAAATAAAGGATTATAAGTTAATTTTAATTTATTATTTTTCATTATTTTCTGACTGTTTGACTTTATACTAAATAAATTTATAAATTTATAAATTTTGCATATAAATACATTACTCATACAATATATTGGTTTAAATAGTTTGTATTTATCGTTTGAAGCTAATACAATGGGTTCTAAAAACTGTAACACAACATGTCACTAAATATGCCGTGATTTTTATTTTTACCCAAAAAAAATATATTTTAATATAAATAACCAGGTTTTTAAAAGATTTTTATTTCTACCCAAGCGGCTTGAATTAACCGATCACCAAAAAATTTCTTTATTATTTTATTAAATGATAATTTTTCACCGATAACCCTAAAGTTATTTTTATTACAAAGAATTATATTATAAAAACTTATCAATAATATAAAATTTCGTTTATTATTTTATTAAATGGTAATTTTTCACCGATAACCCTAGAAATTTATTCACCGATAACCCTAAAATTATTTTTATTACAAAGAATTATATTATAAAAACTTATCAATAATATAAAATTTCATTTATTATTTTATTAAATGGTAATTTTTCACCGATAACCCTAAAGTTATTTTTTTCTTTCTCTCAAGGTAACCGCATATCAAGTCGAAGATTCCCTTTTTATAGTTCTCTGAGATATTTAAAATTCTTTAGTATGCCTTGCGTGCTATTAAACAAACTCAACAAATAAAGGATTATAAGTTAATTTTAATATATTATTTTTTATTATTTTCTGACTGCTTGACTTTGTACCGAATGAAATTATAAATTTATAAATTTCGCATATAAATACATTACTCGTACAATATATTAGTTTAAATAGTTTGTATTTATCGTTTGAAGCTAATACGATGGGTTCTAAAAACTGTAGCACAACATGTCACTAAATATGCATCACACTAATGGAAAATGCCAAAAAAATTATTGATGTGAATTAAAAATATTGATAAAAAATGGGAAAAGTTTTGTAAATGGAAAGGCATCCACCTTCTATCATTCTATGACACTTGAACGCCATAAAGGTCAGAGTCCGCAGCCGAAACAAAATAACCTGGACACTATAGAGAATGGAGTCCAGGAAATTGTGAAAAAATAAAAAACCTGAACGCCATGAAAGATGGAGTCCAGTCTGGTGACTCTGCTGAATTGTAAAAACAAAGGGGTCACCTGGGTGACAAAACAACGCCTATGCACATAAAAAATGAACAATATGGACTGCATCCACAACGACGTCCGTTGCTTGAATGGTGTCGGGGAAGATTTTTTTTTTTCGACTGCGGACTGTAACCTCTACGACATCCAGAGTTGACGTCATAAAGAAGCGTTTGCCTTCACATTTTAAAATTTTTTGCAATACTGTTCTCGTATGTCCAACCGAGGTGGCAAAAAAGCTCGTAGCTCGTAGTTCGATCGTGACTCGCACCTGACTTGCTCGCTAACAGTTCGCTCGTTATAATTGGACCGAGTTGTTAACGAGCCAGCTCGCTACTAGTTCGGTCTAGAATTAAAGAGTTTAAGTTAGGGCCTATCTTGCTCGTCAGCTCGGCTAGACATCAATTTATGAATTTGTATGAATTTGCGTGCATTTTATATTGTCTAGCTCGGTCCAGCTCGATCCAAAAAGTTTGTATAATTTATTTTCTTCTTAAAACAAGATCCAGCCAGACCCAACGAGCCAGCTCGTCAACCGCGAGCTAGCTCGGGCTGGCTTATCACGATTTCAAGTTAAGATTTTAGCTCGGATGCCCTAGGTCCAGCTCGCTCGGCTGTAGCTTGGTCCAGAATTAACAAGCTGAGCTAGGGCCTAGTTCGGACCAAGCCAGCTCGTTGTCACCCCTAGTCCAACAATTTTGTAACTCTCAATATTAATCAACTCATCCCCCACTACTATTGGAATTCATTTCCCCACAACTATTGTAATTAATTTTAGATGGTTTTTCATTTACAATTTATAGCCTATAAATAGAGGCTTTGTAATCTTGTATTGTACATATGAGAAATGTATGAATAAAGAGATTGTCATCTTTTATGTGTTCTTTCTATCTTATTTATTATTCTTTATCTTTATTTTATAACACGTTATCAGAAAGCTCTACTAGTTGAAGATTCAAGATACATTTTTAATATTTTAATTATGTTATCTTTTATATTATATTATGATAATATTTGTTTTATATTGTGTTATCCTTTTACATCATTTTGTGTTAAACATAAATTATGTTAATGAAATGGCCTGAAGCCATATGAATAACGTGTATCAAAGTTAATGTTATGTTTATTTTATATTATGCGAATATCAAATGGCCCGAAGCCATCTGTTAATAATAAATTCTCAATTTTATCAAATGGCCCGAAGCCATCTATTAATCATAAATTCTCAATTTTATTAATTGTCCCGAAGCCATTTTATCAATTCATATTATTGAAAAAGAATTTAAAAAAAAATTGGATAATGTTCTTAATGTTCTTTTTGACACATGATCTCCAAAAGGATAATGTTATTAATGTTCAACAAATTCGTTCAAGTGAGAATCTAGTATATTTATTCACTAAGGCGCTTCCTACCGCAATATTCGAAAATTTAGTTCGTAATATTGGAGTTCGTCGATTTAAAGATCTTGATTGGTGTTGTCATGAGGGGGAGTTAATATGCACTATATTTTCCTTAATCGTGATTTTCCCACTAGGTTTTCCTTCACTAGATTTTTATCCCATAGGATTTTTCCTAGTAAAGTTTTAATGAGGCATATTCTTATGAACATCCAATGGGGAGTGTTAGAAATATAAATGTAGATGTCCAACCATTTTGTAACTCTCAATATTAATCACCTCATCCTCATTACTATTGAAATTCATTTTAGATGACTTTTCATTTACAATTTGTAGCATATAAATAGAGGCTTTGTAATCTTGTATTGTACACATGAAAAATGTATGAATAAAGATATTTTCATCTTTTATGTGTTATCTCTATCTTGTTTATTATTCTTTATCTTTATTTTATAATACTCATTTTTTATTTTCTGCTAATAAAAATTTCGGCAGAAAATGACTCTGATTTTGGGGTTCACGATCTATATATTCTTCATCTCCTATTCCTTTGGACCCAAAATATTTTCGTTTCATGATCTAATAAATATCCACGGAGCAAGCCCATGGGCCCACCTATAATGCAAATGCACCCTTAGATAATGTGAATTTGCGGGTGTACTCGGCTAGGTCTATAAATATACCGAATAATTTGCAGCCCGCTTAAGCCCGTAAAAGCCCTTTTTGGGTTTCCGATTTTTATTTTTAATTTAATAGTAAATATAAATTAAAAAAAAATTACTGAACTGGTCCCGTGTGTTTGGAAATTGGAAACGCAGCATGTTGTACAATGTACATTCTTTTTAAGCACTGCAATGTGCTGCATTTAAAAAAATAAATATATAATTATTAAAATCATTTAATTATAGTGTGAGTTATGAAAAATAAAAAAAATTAGCGAGACAATGCAAATTTTCTGTAAGATCATCAGTTCAATTTTAATTTTCTTGTTAGCTTTAAACCGATCAACATTTCCTTCACAAAAAAAAGGAGAGAGAATTTATTTACGCAACTACATGTACTTTCCTATCCGCATAATACAAAACAAAACAGACACATGAAATTGATATTGCTCTTTTTTTTTTTCCGTGAAGACATGCATCTGAAAATTCAACATTTTTAATATCAATAAAAAAAATTAGTGTTGAAAAAAAGATTTTTTTTTCTACATATTTTTTTCTATTCAATTAAATAACATTACTGGATCAAAATCTGCTTTTATTCTCTATGAAAAGGAGCATCTCCTTTTATTAGATCTAAATCGTTCAAATTTTATCAATAATTTGAATTGCTTGTTCTAATATATTATTTTCTTTTAATCTGTCCATCTTGCTCATCCTGCTCAATTAATTTTTTTTAGAAGTTGACTTATCATTATTTATTCCTACACAATTATAACAAAGTAAGTTGACAAACTGAAATCAAGACAAAAAATAATTTCTCTCTCAAGTGTCATTAATTAGGCGGGAGAGAACCCTTCTCTTCTTTGTTCCCTCCAATTCACTATCTTCTATCTTTCTCGTTTCTACTTTTCATATTTCATCTCACCGTAACACCATCTATCATTACTCCATTGATTTGAAATTCTCTGGCAGTTGCCAGTATTAAAATTGCCAGTACTGAACCGGGAAAAAGAGCGATTAGTGGCGATCGGAAAAGCGATTGAAAAAAAGAGAAAAAACAACAGAAAAATTCAAAAAAAAATAGAGAAAAAAGAGAAAAAAGAGAAAAAAGAGAAGAAAAAAAAAAAAAAACAACATCGCACAAATTCCTTGCCACGTTTCATGGATTCACCGACGCGCAATCCGTTTGCTCCTTTGAGTGGGCTTGATCCAAATAAGCAAATTGAACAGTTGGAACTTGCTTTACAGGCCTTAAAGCAAGGTCTGGCCATGGCGACAGGCCCAGCTCTACTTCCTTTAGATCAACGATCTGGCACCGATCGTCTCCAGAAGAGCTACGCTGAGGCAGTTCTTAAACCTCCGGATAAACCTCCCCCAGCTAGGCGACAAAATGTCAGATCGTACTGGCGAGCGCGAGGTCTGGCGAATCTCGAGGAGGTCACGCGAAGCGGGATTGTGCGAGAGAAAATTGCGTCGTTACGCGCTGCCTCTTCCCTGCAATCACCTATTTGTTTCCGATGCACTGAGAAAGGGCATTTTGCTAATGCTTGTCGGAATGCCCTAGTTTGCTTCATTTGCAATAAATTGGGGCATCGGGCACCTCATTGCAGATCTGTTACTACAAATCCTCCTTCTCCAGCTAGAAAACCTTCTCCTCTCTCATCTAAAGGCGAATCTCCTGACATTCTCCTAAAGCCTCCTCTTCCACCTCCGATCAACAAATCAACTGCTACGGTTCAAATGTCTAAGTCGATGAAAGCCCCGATTCGGACTCTTTACGAGACGCCAGCCAGTGAAGCTCAAGAGCAACAGTTCCGCCGTAGCTTCTTTCTCGACGATGCTCCCGGATGGGGGCGTGCAAGGATTGAAACTGCGCTGCACAAATTACTGAGACACCACCACTGGCTAGCTTGCCGCTGGGATGAATCTCGATATCTTATTGAAGCTCCTTCTCCTTCCTGGCTGGATGATACTCTGAACCGAGGTACGATCCGATTGGATAATGTGGTTTTCAAAGTTTCTCCATGGGATCCTTGTTTTTCTGAGGGTCTTCGTATGATTCCTTGCTGGGTACGCATTCGCGGTTTCCCTCACAAATTCTGGGAATGGGAAGAATTTGAGGGTGTCTTCTCTGATTTTGGGGCAACGGTCTTAGAAATGGATCCTGGGACTCAGTTTAAGTTTGAACGCCGTTTTGCTCGGGTTCGTCTTGGGATGTGTGACCCGATGTTACTACCTTCTACTCATTGGCTGATGCATCGTGACCCTGGAGGTTATCTCTCTCGCTTCGATCTCATTTTTGAGCTTGAGCATGAGCGCAACTCAGGCCCTGGGGCTTGGGTTCGCAAACCAGTACCCACAGATCCTCCCAATGATATTCCTGGTAAACCTAAAGGGGTGGCCATTGCTGACCGCAACATCTCCACTGCGAAACCTCCCAAAAAATCAGCCCCTCCTGGCAAAGGAAAAGGGGTTGCTGCCCAAGACAGTGATGATTCTGATGCTGATTCTGAGTACGAATTTGATGCTCAAGGGAAGGAGATCAATCATTGGAGCAAGGTTCGGTCAGAGGGATCGTCTCGGGTTCAACTGCTGCGAGCTGATCAGTTTCTCCTCCAGATGGAGACTGTTCCATCCCCACTCTCAGATCCGAAATCTGTCCCTGCTGACCCGATTTCTGAATCTCTTCACCCTACTGTACATGTGCAACCTGCTTCGTCAGAGCCTTCTCTGACACCTGATGCTTCTCCTACTCGCGAGACCAACGGGGCGCCTAGCCTAGCAGCTGATGGCACTCCTTCTTTTGAGGTTCACTGTGGTATGGTCGAGGGATTGACTTATGAAAAATGTGCACCCCGCCAACTGTTGGTCCATACCAACCAGGGGGATATCCAATGTGCTAATCGAGACATTTTCCCTGCTATGATAGAACATCTCACCTCTCAACAGAAACCTCGACCTGCAAGCCGTGCCTCCTCAGTCCCCCCTCATCCTGATACTCACAGTTCCTTCTCTTCTCCCCACCTCTCTCCTCTCTCTGCAGGAGTCCCTCTCTCTCCTGCTAAAAGGACTCTACTGCTGATGGAGACTCCTGCCCAAACTGATGGGGTCCCGCCTTCCAAACGGCCGAAAGGTGGCACTCTGAGAAAGAGGAACTCCACTTCCAATGTCATTCCAAGGCGCAGTCTGAGGATTGTCACACAGGGTGCATCTGAAACCGTGCTGGCTAAGGCACAAAAATTGGCACAGGCTAGAACATCTACTGCTGCTTCGAACTCAGGTATACCACTGTTGACTAGCTTTCCTTTCACTAGATTAACTGATGAGGAAATTGAACAGTTATTTCAGGTGTATAACATTCGATTTGGGTTAGCTAATTTGGGCAAAACTGAGCTGATTAGAGCGATACAACTCTTATCTAGGGCTGATTTTGACAACTTGATTAGCAAGGCTTTTGAATCCCTTAAAAAAAAGAAACCATCTGATAACCAATTAGTGGTTATTGAGCAGGATAGTCAAGGGTTTCTTACTGTCTTATGAATATCTTGAATTGGAATGTTAGAGGGTTAAATGCCCCTAGAAAGAGACAAATTCTTAAAGATCTGATTAGGGATCATCATGTTGAGTTAATTGCAATACAAGAGACTAAAAAAGAAGATTTTAGTAATAGGGTTCTTAGATCTATCTCTAGTAGGTTTGACAAATGGCTTTGGTTACCTTCCATTGGAAGGGCTGGCGGAATCCTTTTTGGCTGTGATAGTGATACCTATAGTGTGTTAGACTCGCAAATTAATAGATTTTCTATCTCAGTTTGGGTTCAGAATAGGACAGATTTACATACTTGGATGATTACCATTGTTTATGCTCCTATTACTAGGAGTTTGAAATCTGAATTTTGGGACGAACTTAGAAATTGTAGGATAGGGAAAACTGACATGTGGCTGGTCTGTGGTGACTTTAATGCTATTAGGAAACGATCTGAAAAATCAGGGGTGAATTTTGATATTACTCTTAGTGCTAAATTCAATAATTTCATCAATGATCATCGCTTAGTGGAATTGAAAATTCCTAATAGAAAATTTACTTGGTCTAATGGTAGACAACAGGCTTTGCTAGATCGATATATAGTGTCTTTGGACTGGTTAGATGCATATTCCAATTCTGAGATACTTGCCTTAAATGCTTATGGCTCTGACCATACTCCTTTGCTACTTAAATTAGATACTTCTGATCCCTCTCGGCCACCTCTGTTTAAAATTGACCCCGAATGGTTAACTAATAAGGAATTTATTAGACTAATTCATAAGTGGTGGAATGAGGTCCCTTTATCGCCTATTAACACTGGTCTGTCTTGGCATCTTAAAATGAAAAAAATTAGGAACAAAATACAAGGATGGGCAAAAAATTATTATGGGGACAAAAAAAGGAAAAAGAAATTCATTCTAGAACATTTATCTCTATTAGATGAGATTAGGGACCATAGAGAACTCTCAGCAGTGGAAGGTGAACAATGGCAAAATTTGAAACAACAATTAGATGAGATTTATTTAGATGAAGAACTTTACTGGCAACTAAGATCTCGACAAATGTGGTTGAAAGAAGGGGACTCTAACACTAAGTACTTTCATAGAATAGCTAGTACCAAACATAGGAAGAATAAGATCCAGACTTTAGAAATTAATCAGATATTGACTACTAATAAATCTGCTATTCACCAACATATATTGTCCTATTATAAAGAGTTGCTAGGTTCCCCTGGAATCACTTTTGCTCAATTGGGCCCTCATTTCTGGGCTGATGAGGAGAAAATCTCAGATTCTGAAAATTCTTCCCTTGTTGCTCCCTTTACTGAAACAGAAATCTACCAAGCAGTTTTCAACTCTGAACCTCAGGGAGCTCCTGGCCCTGATGGTTTTACCTTTGCTTTTTATCAAAAATTCTGGGACTTAGTAAAATCTGATCTTACCTTTCTTTGCCATCAATTTTGGAGTGAACAATTGCAGCTTTCTAAAATCAACAAATCTGTTATCTGTCTGATTCCTAAAGAACCTGATGCTCAACAGATCAAAAAATTCAGACCGATCAGTCTTGTCAACTGTAGTTTTAAACTCATTTCTAAAATCCTGACTTATAGACTTGAGCCTATTCTACAACGTTTAATTGATAATACCCAATCTGCTTTCTTAAAAAATAGATTCATTTTAGACAATGTGATACTCAGTCATGAACTAATTCATCATTGTCAAGTTACCAAACAACAGGGGGTTGTAGTTAAGATCGATTTTGAGAAAGCATACGACAAGATCAATTGGGATTATTTACTTTCGCTCATGCATAGTAGAGGGTTTCATGCAAAATGGATTGCATGGATGAAACTATGGTTATTTAGCTCCCAATCCTGCCTTACTATTAATGGCCACCTCACCCCCTATTTCTTTTGCAAACGAGGGGTGAGGCAAGGCGATCCCTTATCTCCATACTTGTTTAATCTTGCTGCCGATACCCTCAGTAAATTGTTCAAATCTGGTCGCACTAATAATGTGATTTCTGGACTAGGCCCTCCTTGTTTTCACAATAAACCCATCACCAATTGCCATTATGCTGATGACACCATTCTTTTCCTCCAAGCCACTCCTCATTGTGTGTCAGCAGCTTGGTGGGCAATGATTATGTTTGAAGGTGTTTCTGGTATTAGAATGAACCTAGATAAAACTGAGATGTTTCCTATTAATATTTCTCCTCCCTTTGCCACAGCACTGGCTCAGACATTTCGATGCCAATTATCCCAATTTCCTTTTAAATATCTAGGAGTGCCATTACATAATAGGAAACTCAGTGTTCAAGATTGGGGGTTTCTCATTGATAAAATTAGCAATAAATTACAAAATTGGAAGGGGCAAATTCTCTCAATTGGAGGTAGAATTACCTTGGTGAATGCTGTATTATCTGCTGTCCCTATGTATGCTATGTCCTTGTACCGTATACCTAAAACAGTCATTACTCAAATAGATAAAATTAGAAGAATCTTTGTGTGGCAAGGAACTAGCACTAAGAGAAAATATGCTCTCTGTAATTGGCAGACAGTGTGTATGAGACAGAAATTTGGTGGTATGGGCATCCTTGATATCCATCAAATGAATATTTCTTTGTTAACTAAATGGCTTTGGAGATTCAAGGACCCCACTTATCATAGTTTATGGAAGGAGGTTGTCCAATACAAATACTTTGAGTATCCTAATCCATTGCCATTTTCCCCTATATGGAAGGAGATTTTAACAACAGAACAATTCTGCTCCTTGGGTTCCAATGTGATACCTGGCAGCCATGGTCATGTCTTGCTTTGGCATGATCAATGGCATGGCTCTTATGCTCTTAAAACCCTATTTCCCAACTTATTCCTTATTTGTCGTACTCCTATGATTACTGTACAAGAGGCTGTGATATCTCAAGGTACCCTTATTACATTTAGAAGAACGCTCGGAGGTGTACTGTTACAGGAATGGCTTCAAATTCTGCACATTCTTAGTACTATATCCTTTACTCATGAACAAGATAACATCTCATGGTGTTGGGATGTTAATGGTATTTTTACAGTTCGGTCCTTGTACTCTTTTCTCAATTTTAGAGGTATTAAGCCTCAGTACTCAATGATTTGGTGGAAGTTGCCAATTCCCCCAAAAATTAAGGCTTTTATGTGGTTAGTTTCTAAACACAGAATTCTGACAAAGAAAAATCTCCAAAAACGAGGCTGGACTGGTGATCTTACCTGCCAGTTTTGTACTTGTGTTGAAAGTTCTAACCATTTATTCTTTAAGTGTTTTTATGCCCAACAGGTCTGGAGATGGATGGGAGCATGCATTAATCATTCTTCAAATTGGTTTTCTATTACAGATGTTATCAATTTTTCTTTTACTTTGACCCATACCCAAAAACTTGCATTTTTGATTGTCGTTTGTGCAGTTATTTGGAGCATTTGGAAACATCGCAATGACCTGTGTTTTAATAATATTCGACTCTATACTGTTAGAAACATTATCTTACAAATTCTGTCTCTTATCTCTTACTGGTCAGGTACTGTCAAGCAGGACATCCAGGATGCAGTCAAAGAGTGGCTGCCTGCAGAGCTTGATGCGATTCCTCTTCAAGTGGTGGAACCCGCTGATGCTTTGCTGTTGGATTGGGTCACTGGAGACGATGCTGAATAGTGCTCGTATACTCTACGTTTATCACACTCATTTTGATATTAGTCTTCTGAATGATTTAGTTGGCTTTGTTCGAGTGTGTTTTATCCATACTTTTTCTGTGCCTATGTGCACCTTTATGTGGTTGCCCTTTTATACTGCTGTGTTGGATTATTTCGGTGCTTTTAGATATGTGGTAGGGGTATTATCTGATACGATGGATTGATATGTCTAGCTACTCTTTAGGAAAATCTTGTAAGTTACCGGTTTCAAATATATGAAACGGGCGTGAGCCTTTTTTAAAAAAAAAAAAAATTTGAAATTCTCTCATGTCTTCTTTCTCTTAATCAACCACAAGCCTTTTCTTTATAAAATGAAGGTCTTTTTTTTTTTTTTTTTTTGCAACTTGGAAGCCCGTAGGCAGTAAAATGAAGGTCTTCAATGAGATAAAATATGTTGATAGTGTTGATTCAACTCCTTGTGTTGGTATGTAATTCGATACATTGGACGAAGCATGGAATTTTTGGATTAGCTATAGAGAAAAGTTAGGCTTTAATACTCGGAAGGAATTCAAGAATCAGAAAAAAGATAGACCGCTCACATCAAGAGGGTTTGGTTATTCCAATGGAGGATATCGCACAAATGACAAATGAAATCGTGAAGTTAAAAGGCCCCGAGCTGAAACCCGAACTGGATGCATTGTTCGTTTCTTCGTCAAGCTAATTCGGGAAACACAAATACCGAGTCTATGACTTTCTTAGTGAGCATAATCATATTTTACAACGCCATGAAATGTTGGTCTAATGCCATCACAACGGAAGATTCCAGAACCTCATGGCGTGACTATTGATTTAGCTGATGATTCGGGAATTAGGCCGAAAAAAACGTACGAGCTGATGGGATCAAAAGTTGGTGGTCGGGCAAACCTTCCTTTTACTAAAAGAGATCTTTCAAATCGTTTACGAGATAATCGAAAGAAAATTTTGGCTTGTGCTGAAGCTACAAGCATGCTAAGGTACTTTTATAACCAAACTTTGAAAAATGGTTTTTTTCATCATATCTAATAGTTGGATGATAAGAGGCAACTTTCAAGTGTATTCTGGACTGATGCAAAAATGCTTATTGATTATGTTTATTTTGACGATGTAATAATATTTGACACAACATATAGCACAAATAAGGAGTTTAGACAGTTGGTTTTAATCACTTTAAAGAGATTACAGTATTTAGTAAGTCAATTGATTGAGCATGATAAACATAATAGGCAGATTAAAAGAAAATTTGATATTAGAACAAATAATCCAAACTATTAATAAAATCTGAACGATTCTTTCAGATCTAAGAAAAGAACGGTGCTCCTTTTCGTAGAAAATTGGAGCAGATTTTGATTAACATTATTGCATATTCTTGTAATCATTCAGGTACATTCTTGTAAGTGTGGTTTCTGTGAATTGAATCGTAGAATTTCGTACCTATTAAATCTTATCTTACACAATTTTGCGGCAACCGAACGAGCCTTTAATATATTTTTGATTAAGATTATGTTTTTTCTCTATGTAAAAGTCACATAAAAATCTTTATTTTACAAAGTGCTTTCAGTTACCACCGTGACATTAGGTTAAATATTTTATTCTTCCCAAACACATTATAGTGTTATTATGAACTCTCTAATTCCTGCCTGATAATTATTTTCAGCCTGGATAAAACTTACTTTGTTATTGCGTTATTTTGCCGAACAAGCCCCTGGTAAGAGCTGGAAAGGAAAATGGAGAATTTTAAAAGACAACCGGCTTTTGCTCAAAATATAATTACCAGAACCGTCTGATAATTATAAATTTTTCTTGTTGCTGCTGTTTATTAAACATTTTTATCTTATTAAGTATAAATCAATAAATGTATTCTTATATAATTAAAAAATGAAAACATTGGATCCTTATTATTCAGTAGCAGTTAGCAACCCTGATGAATTTTCCTCTTCTGACCTTCCACAGATACATGGTGCCTTTGTTTGATGTTATCACCTAAAGTAACTCAAATTTGGAATTTAGATCTGGACCGTCAGATCTATTTCGGCACAACACTAAAAGAGCCCGTGCATTTCATCTCTGGTCAAATTGATCCGGGTTCTGATCGGACGGCTCGGATAGAAACTCAGAATTTGGGGTACTACAGAGGATGTAGACTGTTTACCTTAACCTCTTCCCGACAAAATCCCAAATCACACTTCTCCTCTCTTCTCTCTCTCTTCCACTCGACCTCGACTCCCCTGATCTGATCCAGATCTCACTTAAAACCCCACCACCTCGCGCCCCACCGCCCCGACCATCTCGAACGAGGTTTCTCCATGGAACAGCTCAAATCGTTCGGTCGTGAGCTCGCCATGGGCTCCCAAGGCGGATCTTCGAAGGAATTCCTCGATCTCGTCAAATCGATCGGCGAAGCACGATCCAAATCCGAGGAGGATCGCATCATACTGCGCGAACTCGAAACTCTCAGGCGTCGCCTATCCGAACCGGACATACCCCGCAGGAAGATGAAGGAGTACCTCTTGCGCCTGGCATACGCTGAGATGCTAGGCCACGACGCCTCCTTCGGTTACATCCACGCCGTCAAAATGGCGCACGATGATAATATACTATTGAAGAGAACTGGATACTTGACCGTGGCTTTATTCTTGGACGAGGGGCATGATTTGATTATACTGATCGTGAATACGATACAGAAGGATCTGAGATCGGACAACTACTTGGTCGTTAGCGCAGCTCTAGTGGCGGTGTGTAAGCTGATCAGTGAGGAGACAATCCCTGCAGTGCTGCCTCAGGTGGTGGAATTGCTGGGACACCCAAAGGAGGCCGTGAGGAAGAAGGCAGTCATGGCATTGCACCGGTTTTACCAGAGATCACCCAGCTCAGTGTCACATTTGGTTTCAAATTTTCGAAAGGTAATTATTTGACCACTCTGTCTCAGTTTATTAACTATTGTCCCAAATTACCTTTTATAAGTGCAAATTTAGGTGAGTCACAGACTACCATACTAGGAAGGATGCTTTTATTTCCAACTGGTAATGCTTGCTAAATTAACTAGGCAAGTTAGACTGAATAAAATTTGCTTTGTTGCTGTACGTTATTATCATAAAAAAACTGTTAGCTTTTCTCATTTGGATTAAAATTTTCAAAAGCTGAAGCCTTCGGTTTGTTATTGGGAACTTTCTGATTGGAATTAGCTTGTGGAAGTTTATGGTTTATGAATTTGGGAAGGTATCATCTTTTGGAGAAGTTGTCTTATGATCACTGAGCATTTTGATACCATCAGTTTATGAGTAAAAAAATGTATAAAGTGAGAACAAATAAGAGCAGTCATTACTTTCTATAGGTTTCATCAGAAATTGCCTTGATCGGTTTCTTATATGCTTCCAAGTGTTTGAAAGGTAGGTAATTTGTCTCTACTTCAGTTTTGGGACCTTGATTTCAATTTAAATTCTTGCACGTAGAACTTCTAAAGGATGAATAGACCATTTCTGGAAATCAGAATTTGACAAATCACACCCAATATTGTAGCCTTCACAAGGCAACAAACTATTTTTTTTGTGTAGCAAGAGTTGTTTTTATCTGCATATCACCTCCCAAGAAAACGTAAAATCAGGGTAAGATAAGTAAAAAGATAACAAAATAAAAATAATAAAGTAAAAATCTATTTTACTATTTCTCAAGAAAATTACATGCAAGCTTATTAAACAATAGGATCTATTGTTGACGCCAAACTTAGTGATTGCCAGTTACAACAATGTGCAATATTTTGTTACCATTTGAAAATCACAGAACATATGAGAGGCTGTTATAAAAGTAACTGTAATTTAATTTGATTGATGATTAATTCGTAAAATGTAACTGAATAATTTATGATTGATGGAATGCCAGAGGCTTTGTGATAATGACCCTGGAGTGATGGGGGCAACGCTGTGCCCGCTATTCGACCTGATTTTGGAGGATGCAAACTCATACAAGGATCTGGTTGTCAGCCTTGTCAGCATTCTCAAGCAAATTGCTGAGAAGAGGCTCCCTACTACCTATGATTACCACCATATGCCTGCACCTTTTATCCAGGTATTAAAATAAACCTACTTTTATGTTTCACATGTCTGTCTGTTATCTGTGTGTAGTGTGGGTCCGATTGATGTTTACTGAATTTCTTTCTTAAATGTTGGGTTTCTCAAAAAAATTTTGGCCAAATTAAATTCAGAACCTGATAAACAGCTATGGAGAAAGAAGAAAAGTTTTTGTGCCTGGTATTGGGTTAATTTGTGCTATTGCTAATTGGTACATGTATGCTGAACCGGACTGGTCGGCTAGCTACAATCAGTCCATTCTGAGACCACACTTATGCTAAGCTGGCCGGTACACACAGGTACATTATTGGTTAAATGTGTATATTGGTTCATACATATACAGTACCTCTATTGGACTGGTACAGTTACCTTACCTATAATGCCTGATCAGGTACTGCTTGTCTCCCCTGGTACAATAGTAGTGGGTAAGTTGCTGAGCATTACCTACTGATGAGGTATTATATTTCTAGGTGCCTAGGTCTGACTGGCATGGGTATGATGTTGGACTGGTCAAAACTAGTTTATATATATTAAGGAAGTTTCACTATTCTCAGTTAATTTGGAATATGATATTTGCAGATTAAGTTACTCAAGATTCTTGCTTTGCTTGGAAGTGGGGATAAGCAAGCAAGTAGCCATATGTATACAGTTCTCACCGAGATATTTAGAAAATGTGAATCTTCAAGTAATATCGGAAATGCTATTATATATGAGTGTGTATGTTGTGTCTCTTCTATTTATCCCAACTCTAAAGTACTAGATGCAGCTATAGAAGCCACTTCTAAATTTCTCAAGGTTAGCTTCCCTAAATTTGGTTCTATCGTGTAATTTTACCATTAGTAATTTATTTTGAAGTGTCTTGGTTAATCACATGATAAGGAAATTTTGGCTATAGCAACACAATATCATTACTGGTATCCTACTGGTCAGTTTTAAGATTGCAATCTCAAATTCAGTTACAAACATTTCAGATTCTTATTGGTAGTAATTGCAATCTGAAATTTTGCTTAAAACATTTCAGTTTCTTATTGGTATTGTATGCCAGAATTGTTGCAGGTAGCAGGTCAGGCTTAGTACCTTTGCTATTATGACCTTTTGCTAGACAAAAATATATTTGCTTTTTTCACCAGTCACATCTTTTTTTCTTTATTGGTAGTTTTGTGAGTTTAATGAATTGTCCCGTACTGAAAAAAACCCACTAGATGTTATATTCTCATGATTCTTCATTGTTATGTTTGATTATTCTATATGTCAGAGTGAAAGCCATAATTTGAAGTATATGGGAATTGATGCGCTCGGTCGGCTTATAAGAATAAATCCTGATATCGCCGAAGAACACCAACTTGCAGTCATTGATTGCTTAGAGGTTTGTTCTGAACTATTCCTCATTCTTTACCTTTTCATTTTTCAGTATTGAATGCTTTTTAAGGAAAAATCTTATAATTACTTCTATTTGTTGTCTTCTTGTAAAGTATCAAACGAATGTGCTGTCTAAGAATTTTGCCTTTTCTTTGATAGTTCCTTAATTATTTTTATGCTTTCTGGTAGACAGAAGTATTAGAACAAAATTTGCAAATGTGGCCAGTATGCTGAGTTCTTTAGGAGTGAAAGGTGTGAACTACCTTTTGCATCTTTGTCCAGTAGACCTGCTTGTGCACTTAACACAAGAAGCTGCTGAATCCTGGTTCCTGTGTTCATCCTATTGTTATTGCAATCTTCCAAATTTTTAGGATCCAGATGACACTCTTAAGTGGAAGACATTTGAGCTGCTGTACAAAATGACAAAATCAACCAATGTTGAGGTCATAGTTGACCGCATGATCGACTACATGATTAACATCACCGATAGTCATTATAAGACAGAAATTGCCTCGCGGTGTGTAGAACTTGCTGAGCAGTTTGCACCTAGCAACCAATGGTTCATCCAGGTGGGTCCACATTCCCCTCTTGCTCTTACTCTAGCTCTCTATCATTTCAGTGGTTAAATGCACCTCATGTTTTTACAACGCATGAAGGTGTGATTTCTCTATGTTTCATTTTTCTTTCCTTTTTGAAAGACTAAAAACAAGTCCAAAACAAGTCCTGTTATATCTTTGCATCGATGTATTCATTAAATTTGAGGTTAGGTATTGAATTTAGTTCATGCAGCTTTATTTTTGATGTGATTGCACAACATATTATGGGAAATGTAAAATTTTGACCTTTGTGTCTTGTGCTTCTTTTTGTCCTTTTTTGTCCTTGGCTCTTTTAATCTATTGTAATATACAAGGGTCTGTTATTTGCTTGACACCACATGAAGAAGGCAACAGTTTTCTCATCTTATTGCTTAAGAAAGTCCAGTAAGTGTTGATTTAAAATAAGAAGTTAAAAAGACATCTAAGGACTAGCCATTTAAGGACGCTACTGACCTAATTTTCAGTATATAATACTTTATTTCCCACTCATAATATTATCTTTAAGATGTAAAATACTTCTGAGTTTTCTTTTGTTCGGATTATTTTCCATTTGCACAACAAAACTCAGAGGTTATTTTCTTTTTATTAATACTAAAGATTGCTAGTTCTCGCAGTGTGTCAAGCTTCTTTGTTAGTTGTTTTATTGTTATTTTTTCAATGTATATCCAGACAATGAACAAGGTATTTGAGCATGCTGGAGATCTCGTGAATCCGAGAGTGGCACATAATCTCATGCGGCTGATTGCTGAAGGATTCGGGGAAGATGATGAGGGGGCTGATACCCAGCTCCGATCTTCAGCTGTATGTAATCCGTTCCATTTGTTGGTTCTGATTCCATTTTAACATTTTATCTACTCTTTTAGATAACAACTTTGCAGAGTTGGAAAAACCAAGCCAATGCCAACCCACCCTCAGAACCACTGAACCAGTATGATATTTGGTGATTTTTTGTTGATCCTGAATCCTCAGGTAGCAAGACTAGTTTGGTAACACCTCCTAATCTAACCTGAACCTAAGCAAGTGAACCGAACAAATCTAAATCCTAGACCCAACCTGACCTGAAGAATTAACCCAATCTAAACTGAAAGAATTTTGTTTTTCTTTACACTGCTGAGTCAATTTGTTTGGGACAATGTGTGTGGATGCCTGTGATTTGATAAGTGATATCTGAGTGGACTCAAAACCTCAAATGACCCTTAACCTGGAAAAGATCCCCAGAACCAAAATTCAAATATAGCTGACACCTGGATTCTATTTGACCTACCTGCTTATCTATCTCTCATTATATTTCAATTGCACATCTTATTATGTGCTTTATGCAATTTTATGGTTAATGCAATTTTCTACTGAGACCAAATTATGTTAAAGAATGGTGAACCAAAATAAACCAGCCACACCTGTAACATCTGGGTGCCAAGAATTTGCTGTATGACAAAAATCGGGTATCATCTTCCATGGTACTTGGTAACACCATCTTGAATAAATTGAGGTGACTCTAATGTGACTTAGTTAAGTATGACTATTTAAAACAGAAATGATGATTTCATATGCTGTTGTTAATCTTCGTGCAACATTCTGATGGCAATTTTATATCCTTATCATGATATTCCAGGTTGATTCGTACTTGAGGATTCTTGGAGAGCCAAAGCTTCCTTCTTTGTTTCTTCAAGTATGTTCCATGTTTTTACTAATAATTTCAATAAGGACCCTGCTAAGGTTGCTTAATAGTTAGTAGGTGTAGTAACATTTTTGGATTAAAGGTAGGACTTATTTTAAGCTCTCAACTGAAAATATTATTTACTTCTATGTAATGATGTACCGAGATTTTAGCTTAATGTAATGCTTGTAGTTTTAAGTTGGTTGTATCTTTTAATCATCACTGCCATTAAGCACTGGGATGTAAAATAAATGTACACAATAAATAGTTTTGAGTTAAACCAGCATCAGAAAGGGAATTGTGGGCATCTGTTCTCCTTCAAGGATTGTTGACAGTAAACTAATTGTTCCTTTTAAGTGTAGGTGATTTGTTGGGTTTTGGGAGAATATGGTACGGCTGATGGCAAGTACTCTGCTTCCTACATCATCGGCAAATTGTGTGATGTTGCTGAGGCCCACTCTAGTGATGATACTGTCAAGGTACACTAGTTCATGTATCCTGCTTGAGTAGTTTGGTATGGGAGCAGTCTGGTACAAGCCATATTGTTTTATATTTCGGGGCTCCTATGTTTTGAAGATTTGAAGTTGAAAATTGAAACACTTAGCATAAACCCAAGTTTGATTTTGGACCAACTGATGTAGGTGATGGTCAATTGAAGGGTAACTTGAGCATCAGAGTTAAATATAGGCTCATCTCTCTCTTGTTATTATTTATTTGATGTTGTTTTTTAAAAGTTCTATATTCGTAGGATTTGAATTTTATCCAACTAATATAGCATGTTGTGTTCTTTTCTTGGAAGGCATATGCTGTGTCAGCAATTATGAAGATATTTTGTTTTGAACTAGCTGCTGGAAGGAAGGTTGAAATGCTACCTGAGGTAAAAGAAACCCTACATTTTGTCAAAAGAAAACTAAAGAACCAAAGTTTTCTACATATTGCATTTGTAATAGTTGCTTTGCTAGTACACTGAGGATTTAAAAATTTATTGTAATTTCCTTGCTGTACCAGTTCTTCACCTGTACTGCACAGATAGTATCTCTTTTTTAATTTGTATAAATCAAGTTGAGTTGGGCTATGGTGAGTTGTGAAGTAAGGGACTTGTTTTACTTCACGCCCATTTTTTACATTTGAAAGTCCAAGATAGGAACCGCTCAACATAATCTCTATATGAAAATGTCCTCGGATACCAAATTTTATATTTTTTGGAACTTCTTACTATTTTTTTAGATAGGTAGAAAATCGCCGGTCCAAAATCCATCCAAAAACAGCGATTTTCTACCTATCTAAAAAAAATAGTAAAAAAATTCTGAAATATATAAAATTTGGTCTCCCGCCACATTTTAATATGGAGATCATGTTGAACGGTTTGGATCGACTGTTTGGACTTTGAAAATGGAGGTATGGACGTGAAGTAAAACAAAGCCCTTTGCTTGACAACTCACCGTAGACTCACTCAATCAAGTTTTGGTTAATTATGTGTTTTGCTGAGCACTAACAGGCAAATTGTTGACCTAACTTATTGAAGAAACCAATTAATACCATTTTTGCCACACTGGTCAGGTCAGGATAGATTACTACTAGCAAGACACTACCCATGGAAAATCTCTTTTTTAGTAACTTGCCTTCTAATAAGGAAATTTACTCCAAATCTTGTACAGTGCCAAACATTAATAGATGAGGTGTTAGCTTCCCATTCAACAGACCTACAGCAACGTGCTTACGAATTTCAAGCTTTATTAGGACTAAGCCCACAAGTCATCGAGAATGTGATGCCCCCTGATGCCAGCTGCGAAGATATTGAGGTATTTCATTCAATCAACTTGGTTCCGTTCCAGTGAAAATTGACTGATATTGTAGCAGCGCCCCTAGTCATGCAATTATGCTGAATTTAACTCACGAGCTCTCAATCCCATAAACGAGAAGCGAGACAGAAGAAAGGCCCAACATACATGTAGCCTAAATTAAATCTGCTGTGCAATTGCATTTACTTTAGGCTAATGAGGCTCTGTAAGCATCAATGGTGCTCAATTAGTCTCCATCTTCCCGAGGTGTTATTGAGTAGCACAGATATAGTACCAATGCAGTAGGTCTGCTTCCTTAATTATCGCAGCAAAGCCCCACTTCAACTTTTTTAAGCCCTTGGTTTCTGAAATGACACACAATGAAGCATCATTTCAACCTAATTAAGTAAAATTCCTCCCCAACTTGAACTCAAACTACCGCATTGTTTAATAAAACAGAAAATAGGCCAAAAGTAAAAGCAGAAAGTAACATGACTGGGACAAAAAAAAAATGAACTTGGAAAAACTGGAGTTTTGCTGCAATTCAGGCTGCAGAGGACATTGATTGAAACAATATTATATTTTACTCGTTTTCATCTGTTTGCAAAACCAACAACTTAATTTTTGGTTTTCCTTTTTTCTTCCCTCTTTTATTTGTTCAGATAGATAAAAGTCTTCCCTTTTTAAGTAACTACATAAACCAAGCAATAGAGAATGGGGCTAGGCCTTACATCTCGGAGTCTGAGCGATCTGGAACAGCAAGCACCATCGCCGTAGCTAGTGCCAGCCAATACCAGCATGATACTTCATCAGTTCACTCCCTTAAATTTGAGGCCTACGACCTACCTAAGCCGCGGGGCCCAGTCCCCAGTATTCAGTCATCATCAATGTCTTCTTTACCTACTATTAGCAGTGACCTGGTACCGGTCAGTGAAGCAACCTACACAACAAGAGAAGAACAGCAAAACCCTAAAGTTCAAACCCTAGCTGATCAAATATCGGCTGAAATTGGAGTTCGCCTCAGGCTCGACGGGGTTCAAAAAAAATGGGGGCGGCAGACGTACTCTTCCCCATCAGCTCCTTCTACATCATCGAGCTCTAGCACACAAAAGCCAAGTAATGGAATGGTAACAAGTGAGACAATTCGCGAAAACACACTTGATTCAAGAAAGCAGCAGATCCCAGAGGTCTCGGCTGAGAAACAGAGGCTTGCAGCCTCTCTGTTTGGGAAGAAAGCAGTAGAAAAGAAGACACAGGCTGGCACACGCAGACCGGTGAAGGAGATCCAACCAGCTGTTGCCACATCAGCTCCGGAGGCACCGAAGGAGGACAAAGTCATTGCTCCTGCTGCGCCACCACCAGATCTACTTGATCTGGGGGAACCAAGTGAAACAGCTACACAGACCATAGACCCCTTTAAGCAACTTGAAGGGCTCTTGGGACCTGGAGCTGGCAGTGATAGGGCTTCTGGTCCAGGCCCGTCTGTCAGTGCTGTGGCAACAGCAGATCTGATGTCGATGGTTACAGACATGCCACCGATAATTGACAGTAAGAGTTCTGATAAAGGGGTAATTAGTTCAACTGTGGCTAAAAAGGGTCCAAATGTGAAAGACGCATTGCAAAAGGATGCAACAGCTCGTCAAGTGGGTGTGACGCTGACCGGGAATAATCCTAATCTTTTTAAAGACTTGCTTGGGTAAAATTGGCTTTGTGGCAGTGATATGGTCAACTTGTTTAAAATGTTGGACAATAATGGATTGTGGCTGTAATTTTGATTGGATGAGAATGATGTGGGACTCTTTTTTTATTCTTTTTATTCTTCTTTGTTTTTTGTTTTCAATATTTTATTATCTTTTCTTTAAGGGCGGAAGTGTAAGATGTGGTTAAGTTGTAGGTTTAGATGAATTGATGTGAGAAGAGTTGAATGGGTTTGCTTTCTTTCTTGTAGAAGGGGTAGTTGCATTGAAAAATAGTTTTGGCTGTCAAAAATATTTTTTGACGTTATTATGAAATAATAAATGGACATATGTCTTAATATTTGGTCCGTTGGTCGAGTATGTATGTGAGGTTATTACCAATAAGTGTGGCAATATTTGCTGAAGTCTAAGGTACATTTTCTTTGTTAATTCCTTTTTGTTGATTTAGAGTGGTTTAGCCGTTGTTACCCCCAGTTCTTTGTACCTGATTGTGCGTGTTTGGGTTACGTCAATTAAAACTTACATTTGGGCTTGGGTTGATTTACTATTTTAAGACATGGCACCATCTACAGTTTATAGTTTATTCGAAACAGGACCAGAATTACCAGCTGTTAATTTTCTTTACGTGGTGCTGCTTATCCCCACAACAAAAGCCAGACAAAACAGAAATAACGACCAGCAATCCATACTATTTTGGGGACCTGACTGCTCCATATGAATAATTTGCAAGTTCGCTACAAATTGAAGCCACTCGTCAACTTTCATTATCTTTTGTACTGCTTGAATAAAGTATTTTCCCTTTGTTTTGAAGGTTTACCTTCCAAAACCTTCAAAACAAAGGGAACATTTTGGAGATTGGTGCAAAATGGGGGGATTTGTGATCACTGGCTTACCTGATATCCAGACAAAATTTGAAGGAAAAGTCACATTTTATCTGGTACTATGTGCGCTTATTGCGGCCACTGGTGGATTGATGTTTGGGTACGATATTGGCATTTCTGGTAATTTCTAAACGGTCATTGTATGATTTATTTTCTTTTCCTTTTGTTTTTTTTTCTTCGGTCATTTTGGAACATGTAATGATATTTTTCACCATTACACAAAGCAATGCTTGCTCTACGGCATGGTACCAACCTTGGGTTGATATGGTACCAGCCAGAAAATATTTGTTTCCTTCCATCAAAGAGTATGAGAACTATCAAATCTCTGCGTCCCGTCCTGTGCAATCTCTGGAACAAAAAATGATATGTACCCAGCTGGTACAGCAAGTTTCACCACTTTCACAGCACATCAACAATTAGGAAGGGGCAACAGGGGTGCAAATGTCACAACTCTGCCAACTCATGGAAAGTTTTAAAGAAGCTGTGCAAATGTCTCAAACCATAAACTTTTAATGTATTAAAGGCAATCTTTGTTTCATGCAGCACTAACCACTCTTGCAAGTTTTTCTTTTAATTGATAAATTAACACATACAGGTGGTGTGACATCCATGGACGACTTTCTCTTGAATTTTTTCCCTTTGGTTTATGAAAAAAAGAAGCGGGCGAAGGAGGATAACTTCTGCAAGTATGACAACCACAAGCTCCAGCTGTTCACTTCCTCTCTCTATCTGGCGGCACTTGTCTCGTGCCTCTTTGCATCTAAGATGTGCCGGGGATTTGGCCGCAAGATAACTATCCAGGTTTCATCGATATTCTTCTTCATTGGTGTCATCCTCAACGTCGGGGCCGATAATTTACACATGTTGATTGCTGGGCGGATTCTTCTTGGCATTGGTATAGGGTTTGCTAATCAGGTGATGTCTTTTGTCTTTTCAATGTATGTTTCTCGACTTTCTTTGTCTATCATTTTAATTTTTGGTGATCTATATAATAGATTTCATTTTCTACAAACACAATAGTCAAGTGCATCAATATTTTTGGTGTATTATTGATGTGATTTGTTTATTTTGTAAATAGCGTGCAAAAACTTTTTATTTTCTTAATACAATTCTTACAGGGTATCTTACCTATTAACCTTAAAAAAAAAAGTGATCAATTATCATGAACTTAAAATTATGGCATTTATAGGCTGTCCCCTTATTTTTGTCGGAGATGGCACCGTTCCACGTCCGCGGTGCACTAAACATCCTTTTCCAACTAAACATAACCATAGGGATCCTAGTTGCAAACATTGTCAACTACTATGCGTCAAAGATCCCAAATGGTTGGAGGCTCTCTCTCGGCCTCGCGGGTGTCCCAGCACTAATATTGTGCGTCGGTTCCTTTATCATCTCTGAAACGCCAACCAGCCTCATCGAGCGTGGAAGACATGCCGAAGGGCTAGAAGCCCTCAAGAGAGTACGTGGGACCCACAACGTTGAAGCAGAGTTTAAGGAGATGCTGCATGCCAGCGAGACAGCAAGACAGGTGGAGCGACCTTTTATGAGCATATTTCAGAGAACAAGTTTCCCGCAACTCGTCATTGGAGCGTCCTTACAGTTCTTTCAGCAGTTAACCGGGATTAATGCAATCATGTTCTACGCCCCTGTGCTGTTTGAGACACTCGGGTTTAAGAACAATGTGTCGCTGCTTTCTGCTGTCACAATCGGAATTGTGAATGTTTTAGGTACTATTGTATCATTGTTGACGGTTGATAGAATCGGGAGGAAATTGCTGCTTCTAGAAGGATGCTTGCAAATGTTCCTTTCAATGGTAAATAATATGCTTTGCTTCTAATTTGTCTCTCTCCAGACATGAAACTTGTAAGTTGCATCAATATTCCCATGACTAAGACAATTATTATTTATATTCAGGCTGCGATCGGAGCTGTGTTAATGACAAATACGGGGCTAAACCAGGCACTAGACTCCGATTCCGCGAAGGGCGTCGTGATATTCACAGCCTTGTTCGTCACAGGTTTTGCCTGGTCGTGGGGCCCGCTGGGCTGGTTGATTCCCAGTGAGATATTCCCTCTCGAGACACGAACTGCCGGATACGCAGTTGCAGTGAGCTCCAACATGCTCTTCACATTTGTGATTGCGCAGGTCTACTTATCCATGCTGTGCCGTATGCGTGCCGGGGTGTTCTTCTTCTTCTCTATGTGGATTGCAGTGATGGGTGTTTTCGTCGCGGTTTTCTTGCCTGAGACAAAGAATATCCCGCTGGACGAGATGGTGACGAGGGTTTGGAAGAAGCATTGGTATTGGAAGAGATACATGGATGATGGCACCAGGAGTTTCAAAGCAACAGATATATTATATGATGCGTATAGTTACTGATTTCAAATAGTATGATAAATGATCACATATATTTTTTTGAGGGAAATGATCATAGTGTTAGCTCACTCTAGAACTGGTACATTGATGTACGCATTATTTTTTTCTTCTAATATTATATATTATGTTAGTCCATTTTGGTACTCTTCTATTTGTAATTTTTTCAGAAAGCTCCAGTACCAATTATTTTTTTTTTTTTTGAGGATCAGAACCAATTAATTACACTTGTTTTATAGTAGGCTTATAATACTTCATTCTCAATTTATTCAGTTTATCGATTTTATTTAAATAAATTTTAATCCAGTGTCAAACCGATCGAAAATGTAAATATTAAAGAGGTTAGAGTTTAAAATTTTAACAGTTAGGTATCCTGAATCGATTTTAACCGAATCAAATCACACCCACCCACAAGAAACACACGGGAGGGTTTTAAATTATGGTTCCATTTCTTGCAGTTTTATCGTGCCTTCATTTAAATTTTCTAATAACATTTTTCTTAAAACTGATATGCTAAAATAAACCGTTAGATACTTTTTTTTTTTTAAATCATGGATTGGATGTCAAGCCACCCAACATACTTTCAAATCTCTATGTATATTATAAATGATTTTCTCATTTTGTGAGTTTCGAATTCATGACCTCCCACATGGAAGCCATGTGTCTTTGCCACTAGACCAAAGGCAAGTTATTTACTTAGATGTAACCTATATTATTTTCTCTACATGCACATAAAAATTATCACTTTTAAATTTTGTTTTGTATGTAAATTAATAAATTGGAAAATCAACTTTAAAAAATTATCCACATTAGTATATTTTTTAAGCCATTGATAACAACCAAAACAAAGTTGAAATATCATATGGAGAAAATAATATATATCCTATTTAATTGTTTTATTTTAACATTTAAATTTTAAATTTAAAGTTATTAAGTTTTTAAAAATGAAGATATAATTTTCAAAGAGGAGTGTTCAAATGCCTCCATTTTGTGTGCCTCCATCATGCCTTCATTTTTTAAAACTTTAATAACTCAAAATTTAGAACTTAAAAGTCAAAATAAAACCGTTGGATATGATCTACATCATTTTATCTATGCACGTGTTAAATATTATGACATTTCAACCTTTTTTTGGTTGTCATCAAGAGCTTGTAAAAATGTACTAATGTAGATAATTTTTAGACGTTGATTTTTCGACTTATTGATTCACATATAAACAAAACCGAAATGTGATAATTTTTTATGAGCACATAGAGAAAACAATATAGATCACATCTAACAGTTTTATTTTGATATTTATGATTTAAATTTTAAGTTATTAACGTTTTAAAAATGAAGGCATGGTGGAGACACAAATATTGAAAGCATTTGAATCCTCCCCATTTTCAAAATAGAGATATTATTTAGTATTTTTTTTTATTTATCATCGAGAGGTTAGATTTAATAATTAAATAACAATAGCAAGCGCCTCAACATTTTTCATTGGTCCAAGGCTCCAAGCCGATCTCTTTTAGAAGCTACCCAAATGGCCTAATACGGCCCAGGAAAATCAACTTTTTTTGTTTCACCTTTTCCTTTTTTTCCGAATTTAAATCTGCAGAAATTCGAGTTCTATGAACACTTAACAGTATTCCTGAAATTCCTGAAATCTCAAATTCAGCCGTCTAATTTTTTCTGTGCACGCATATCGAAATAACTGATTTTTCTGTGCACGCATCTCGAAACAGTTTGACGGCTGGATTTCGAATTTCAGGAATTTCAGAGTTACTGTTCACGATCTCGAATTTCAGCAGATTTGGACCTCAAAGGTGACCCTTCCGGAGAAAGCTGCACCTCTTATGTTTTATGGCTCAAGAACTTTTTATTTATTTACTTTTTAACTAAAATATATACAAAGTATCGTGTTGTTAAACTAAAAATGTTTGTTTAATAAATAGAATATAGTAATTTATTTTAAATTTTTGTATGAAATAATATTAATATAAAATAATTAATAATATGCCAGAATAATACGAAATTTTACACCTATTTTTTTTAATAAGCTTTCAAAACCTTAATTTTTATGGGCGAACTAGCATATTAACCATTTACAAAGCCGCATTTCGGCGCATGAACTTCCGATTTTTTTATTAATAAGAAATAAAATAATAAAATATCTAAAAATAGAAAACAATTTTGAAAAAAATTAAAGTGACAAACCGCCATAGACTATGGCATTCAGTCCCGACACCATAGTCTACGGTATCCACAGAGCAATGCAATAAAAACTACATAAAATTCGGAGTTCCAAGTCCTGGACTCCATAGTTTTTTTTATTACTCTTGCTATTTTTTTTTAATAAATCTAAAATACAAACTTAAAATGTAAAAATTATAAAAATAGAGATGAAAATACAATATTAGAAAATGACAAAAAAAAATCCATTGTTACTGATTTTGGAATTAGAAAATGCTTAACCGATTTTGAAATTAGAAAATGATAAAACATAGACATATTCAAAATTAATAAAGACACCTAAATCATAATATTACATTGACAAACACCGTTTCAAAGAGTGACTAAGACCAATTCAGTCACGTTTTCATGTTTCAATTAGATACAAGGAAAAAAAGATGAATCAAGTAGAAAAACTTGTGTTGAAAAAAAAAGCTACTTGGACTCCAAAGTCTATGGCGTCCAAATAGTTTTTTTTTTTTTTTCACTGCTATGTGAACGCCGTAGAGTATGGCGACTTAGCTCGACACTATAAAGTCTATAGTGTCCAAATATATTTTTTTTTTTCCGCTGCTATGTGAACGCCGTAGAGTATGGCGACTTAGCTCGACACTATAAAGTCTATAGTGTCCAAATATATTTTTTTTTTTCCGCTGCTATGTGAACGCCGTAGAGTATGATGTCTTAGCTCGACACTATAAACTATGACGATTTGTCCAGCTTTCAAGATATTCTTAACTGTTTTCTATTTTTAAATATTGAATTATTTTATTTCTTACTAATAACACATAAACTTGGGACAACTATTCTCTCAGGTATTGGACGGTGGGGTCCACTACTTTATGGGTCACATTATTTGGTGCTTTGAGATTCGTGCAAAGTTAAAAGGATGGTTCGGATCCACTAATTCTAAAAGATTCCCTTGTCCGGTACCGGGGAGGATATGAATTCATAAACTTGGCCCATTTCCGACATGAACCAGGAGTAATCATAATTTCATAAATTTTAAGGGAGTAGAAAGTGAAGACATAATTCCTTTCTTTTTTTTTTTTAATAATTCATCCTTCCTCAAGATAGTGGTGTCAATGGAGCCTTTTTAAAAGTTTACCCAATCCGTACCATATTCGATAAGGTGGGTGATACGTCCCTTTCCTGGAGGCCGGGCCGTACTTGGACTCGGTCCAGTAAGGTGCAGGCGCGTCCTGTCCCTGGGGAGCAGGCCGTGCTAAAGCTGGTAGCCGAATGTGTAGCTCGTCCCGGTTCGAGTGAAACGGGCCGAGATAGTGGACACGCGGGGTGTCGGACGGGTATTAACGCTCTAACCCTTTTTAACACCTCCTCAGGTTGTGATAAAAAAATGCGGTCCCTTTTCTGGGGAATTCTCTGCCTTAAATAGGGGGAGCCCTACTGTAGCGGGGTCTTGTCAGCATTAATGACAGGAGTCCGTACAGCTGTTGAGGGAGTCCGCATAATAGGCGATAATATCCGCATAATTCGTCTCAAGCCGAACAGCGAGGCCGTGTGTCGACCTTCTTGGGCTGTTCGGCATGTTTGGCCTTGAGCCTTGTTTTACTTTGGTCCCGAGCTGGCCCTGAGGGAGGGTCCGACGTTCGGGCTGTGTTTGGCCTCAGACTGGCCCCGGGAAGGGGTCCGAGCCCCAGGCTGTTTTTAACCTCGGGTTGGCCCCGGGAGGGGGTCCGAATCCCGGGTCAACTTTAACCTTGGGTTGGCCCCAGGAGGGGGGTCCGAATCCCGAGTTGTTTCTAACCTCGGGCTGGCCCCGGGAGGGGGTCCGAGTTCCGGGTTATGTTTTGAGTCTCGGGCTGGCCCCGGGAGGGGGTCCGAATCCCAATCCGTTTTTTGGGCCATGGCCTGTTCTGTTGTGTTTTGAGTCGGCCTTTTGTGAATTTAAGTCTGGGAATGCTTTGTTGGGCCAGACCTGGGCTTTTTAAGGGCCATTGATATATGGACCTATCAGTGGGTATGAGTACGAATTTTTTTTCGTTAACTTAATGAATATGAATATGGGTAAGAAATTTTTTTCGTTAATTTATTGGGTAAAAATATGAGTAAGAACTATTTCGTACTCGTTAGATAATTGATAAATATTAAAATATATATGATATTTTTTATTTATACATATAACTATATTTTTTTTGTTACAATTAAATTGATTTATATAATATTTAATTAAGTAGTTTACTATAAAATTAATTTGTTTAACATTATATTGTTCTTTAATTAGTAATTTAATGAAAAAATTGGATTTTACAATATTTACATTGGTATATTTGATTAACAATTTATTATATTTAAACCATATAATGGGATAAAAATGTTTTTTTATATTTTATGGTACATGATGAATTAAATATATTTATTATATTTTTAGATTAAATTATATAAATTATTATTTATTTGATAATTACTCACTATTTATTTCATTATCAATTTATCACGTACTTTAACGAGTGTTTATCAAAACTTAACTTAAAAGTAGAATATGAATATGATTAATTTTATATAGGTATGAATACTAAAATATCTTCACAGGACTTGTACCATAACAGTTGTTGAATCCCCTACATTAACTCAAAAGAGAATTTTTTGAGTTAATGAATCTCAACCGTCTGATTTTAAATGGAGCCAATCCGACTCGTGCCTATAACATAAGAGCCCTTTAATATTAGTGCAGATCTAGTTCGTACGAATCTTAAAATAAATCGGATGGTCGAGATGCATTAACTCAAAAGATTCTTTTTTGAGTTAACGCATAGGATACGAATTCACCAGACCAGGACTCCGGATCCTGTGAAGTTACTCAAACTTTGAAGTTAGATCCGGACCGTCCAATTAAAATCTGAATCAATCCGCCCGAGATGGAATGCACAGATCTCATTAATCGTGCTAAAGCAGATCGGACGGTCCAGATCTAAACTCAATGTTTTAGTTAACTCGGGTGATATAATTTACCTGCCAAAAGAAATATAGAATGGGAACTTAGAGCATCCGACGACCCTATAGAGAGGGACAGAGAGAGAGAGATAATGTCAACCATGGCAAAATTGGTTCTAGCGATCATTGTCACTGCGGCGGTTGTCTTTTTGGGTAAATACTATTCTATTCTATTTTTGTTTCTCATTTCTCAATTTACAGGATCTAAACTTTATCTGTTGTTTCAAACAACTCCTATCTAGTTTCTGCCAAGAAATCTGGTGACGTCACCGAGCTCCAGATCGGTGTAAAGGTAAGCACTATCACTATCTATTCTATTTTCTCAGTGATTTGTAATTTTTTTCCCTAGACTTCTGAGTTGGGTATTTGTATTATCTGCTTTTATTTTAATTTATCTTTTTTTTTTTTTCCAGTACAAGCCGGAAACATGCGACATCCAAGCTCACAAAGGGGACAAAATTAAAGTGCATTATCGGGTACATTTTTCTCATATTTAAGTTGGGGTCTTCTCATTGTAATTGTGTTTTTTTTATCTAGATTGTTAAAATTAGAAATTCTGATGCTGGTAACTTGAATAATGTTGATACTGGTACACAGTAGATGAGTATCAAGTTATCAACCCAAGTTGGCAATTTGTTATGTTCTCTTGTTGACCTTTGAGATGCAATGTTGTGTCAAATGAAAATCCAATTTAGCCTTTGTTGTGCACCTAAATACTGGGTTTTGAAAGAAAGCAAATACATGGGAACAAGAGAGATAGGATTAGATGTTTTTTTTTAAATCATGGATTAGATGTCACCCAACATACTTTCAAACCTCTATGTATATTATAAATGATTTTCTCATTTTGTGAGTTTCGAATTCACGACTTCTCACATGGGAGCCATGTGTCTTTGCCACTAGACCAAAGGCAAGTTCTTTACTTAGATGTAACCTATATTATTTTCTCTACGTGCACATAAAAATTATCACTTTTTAATTTTGTTTTGTATGTAAATTAATAAATTGGAAAATCAACTTTAAAAAATTATCCACATTAGTATATTTTTTAAGCCGTTGATAACAACCAAAACAAATTAAGTTGAAACATCATAATCTTTTACATGTGTATGGAGAAAATAATATATATATCCTATTTAACAGTTTTATTTTAACATTTAAATTTTAAATTTAAAGTTATTAAAGTTTTTAAAAACGAAGATATAATTTTCAAAGAGGAGGGTTCAAATGCCTTCATTTTGTGTGCCTCCATCATGCATTCATTTTTTAAAACTTTAATAACTCAAAATTTAGAACTTAAAAGTCAAAATAAAACCGTTGGATATGATCTACATCATTTTATCTATGCACGTGTAAAATATTATGACATTTCAACCTTTTTTTGGTTGTCATCAAGAGCTTGTAAAAAGTACTAATGTAGATAGTTTCTAAACGTTGATTTTTCGACTTATTGATTCACATATAAACAAAACCGAAATGTGATAATTTTTTATTAGCACATAGAGAAAACAATATAGATCACATCTAACAGTTTTATTTTGATATTTATGATTTAAATTTTAAGTTATTAACATTTTAAAATTGAAGGCATGGTGGAGACACAAAAATTAAAAGCATTTGAATCCTCCCCATTTTCAAAATAGAGATATTATTTAGTATTTTTTTTAATTTATCATCGAGAGGTTAGATTTAATAATTAAATAACAATAGCAAGCGCCTCAACATTTTTCATTGGTCCAAGGCTCCAAGCCGATCTCTTTTAGAAGCTACCCAAATGGCCTAATACGGCCCAGGAAAATCAACTTTTTTTGTTTCACCTTTTCCTTTTTTTCCGAATTTAAATCTGCTGAAATTCGAGTTCTATGAACACTTGAACAGTATCCCTGAAATTCCTGAAATCCCGAATCCAGCCGTCCAATTTTTTCTGTGCACGCATCTCGAAATAACTGATTTTTCTGTGCACGCATCTCAAAACAGTTTGATGGTTGGATTTCGAATATCAAGAATTTCAGAGTTACTATTCACGATCTCGAATTTCAGCAGATTTGAATCTTTTTTTTCCTGGCCAGCTTCTGTCGTTTTAATAAACGAATATCCCCATCAAAGGTGACTCTTCCGGAGAAAGCTGCACCTCTCTTATGTTTTATGGCTCAAGAACTTTTTTTTTTATTTACTTTTAATTAAAATATATACAAAGTATCGTGTTGTTAAACTAAAAATGTTTGTTTAATAAATAGAATATAGTAATTTATTTTAAATTTTTGTATGAAATAATATTAATATAAAATAATTAATAATATGCCAGAATAATACGAAATTTTACACCTATTTTTTTAATAAGCTTTCAAAACCTTAATTTTTATGGGCGAACTAGCATATTAACCATTTACAAAGCCGCATTTCGGCCCATGAACTTCCGATTTTTTTATTAATAAGAAACTAAATAATAAAATATCTAAAAATAGAAAACAATTTTGAAAAAAAAATTGAAAGTGACAAACTGCCATAGTCTACGGTATCCACAGAGCAATGCAATAAAAACTACATAAAATTCGAAGTTCCAAGTCCTGGACTCCATAGTTTTTTTTATTACTCTTGCTATTGTTTTTAATAAATCTAAAATACAAACTTAAAATGTAAAAATTATAAAAATAGAGATGAAAATATAATATTAGGAAATGACAAAAAAATCCATTAGTCACTCTTCGAAACGGTGTTTGTCAATGTAATATTATGATTTAGGTGTCAGATAAGGAAAAAAGATGAATTATGTAGAAAAACTTATGTTGAAAAAAAAGCTACTTGGACTCCAAAGTCTATGGCGTCCAAATAGTTTTTTTTTTTTTTTTTTTTCACTGCTATGTGAACGCCGTAGAGTATGGCGACTTAGCTCGACACTATAAAGTCTATAGTGTCCAAATATATTTTTTTTTTTCCGCTGCTATGTGAACGCCGTAGAGTATGATGTCTTAGCTCGACACTATAAACTATGACGATTTGTCCAGCTTTCAAGATATTCTTAACTGTTTTCTATTTTTAAATATTGAATTATTTTATTTCTTACTAATAACACATAAACTTGGGACAACTATTCTCTCAGGTATTGGACGGTGGGGTCCACTACTTTATGGGTCACATTATTTGGTGCTTTGAGATTCGTGCAAAGTTAAAAGGATGGTTCGGATCCACTAATTCTAAAAGATTCCCTTGTCCGGTACCGGGGAGGATATGAATTCATAAACTTGGCCCATTTCCGACATGAACCAGGAGTAATCATAATTTCATAAATTTTAAGGGAGTAGAAAGTGAAGACATAATTCCTTTCTTTTTTTTTTTAATAATTCATCCTTCCTCAAGATAGTGGTGTCAATGGAGCCTTTTTAAAAGTTTACCCAATCCGTACCATATTCGATAAGGCGGGTATGAGTACGAATTTTTTTTCGTTAACTTAATGAATATGAATATGGGTAAGAAATTTTTTTCGTTAATTTATCGGGTAAAAATATGAGTAAGAACTATTTCGTACTCGTTAGATAATTGATAAATATTAAAATATATATGATATTTTTTATTTATACATATAACTATATATTTTTTTGTTACAATTAAATTGATTTATATAATATTTAATTAAGTAGTTTACTATAAAATTAATTTGTTTAACATTATATTGTTCTTTAATTAGTAATTTAATGAAAAAATTGGATTTTACAATATTTACATTGGTATATTTGATTAACAATTTATTATATTTAAACCATATAATGGGATAAAAATGTTTTTTTATATTTTATGGTACATGATGAATTAAATATATTTATTATATTTTTAGATTAAATTATATAAATGATTATTTATTTGATAAGTACTCACTTCTTATTTCATTATCAATTTATCACGTACTTTAACGAGTGTTTATCAAAACCTAACGTAAAAGTAGAATATGAATAAAACTAATTTTATGTGGGGATGAATATTAAAATATCTTCACAGGACTTGTACCATAACAGTTGTTGACTCCCCTGCATTAACTCAAAAAGAAATTTTTTGAGTTAATGAATCTCAACTGTCTGATTTTAAACAGAGCCAATTCGACTCCTGCCTATAATATAAGAGCCCTTTAATATTAGTGCGGATCTAGTTCGTATGAATCTTAAAATAAATCAGATGGTTGAATATTAGTGCAATATCTAGTTCGTACGAATCTTAAAATAAATCGGATGGTCGAAATGCATTAACTCAAAAGATTCTTTTTTGAGTTAAAGCATAGGATACGAATTCACCAGACCAGGACTCCGGATCCTGTGAAGTTACTCAAACTTTGAGTTTAGATCCGGGCTGTCCATTAGAATCTGAATCAATCCGCCCGAGATGGAATGCACAGATCTCATTAATCGTGCTAAAGCAGATCGGACGGTCCGGATCTAAACTCAATGTTTTAGTTAACTCGGGTGATATGAATTTACCTGCCAGAAGAAATATAGAATGGGAATTGGGAACTCAGAGCATCCGACGACTCTAGAGAGAGGGACGGATAGAGAGAGAGAGAGAGAGAGAGATCATGTCAACCATGGCAAAACTGGTTCTAGCAATCATTGTCGCTGCGGCGGTTGTCTTTTTGGGTAAATACTATTATACTCTATTCTATTTTTATTTCTGATTTCTCAATTTACAGGGATCTAAACTTGATTTGTTGTCTCAAACAAATCCTATCTAGTTTCCGCCAAGAAATCTGGTGACGTCACCGAGCTCCAGATCGGGGTAAAGGTAAGCACTATCACTATATATTCTATTTTCTCGGTGATTTATAATTTTTTTCCCTCGACTTCTGAGTTGGATATTTGTTTTATCTGCTTTATTTAATTTATCTTATTTTTTTCAGTACAAGCCGGAAACATGCGACATCCAAGCTCACAAAGGGGACAAAATTAAAGTGCATTACCGGGTAAATTTTTCTCATATTTTAGTTGGAGTCTTCTCATTGTAATTCTGGTATTTATCTAGATTGTTGAAATTATAAATTTTGCTGCTGGTAACTTGAACAACGTTGATAAACTGGTACAGAGTGGATGAGTATCAAGTTATCAACCCAATTAGTTCTCTTGTTGACCTTTGCCATGCAATGTTGCCTCAAATGAAAATCCGATTTTGCCTTGGTTGTGCAGCTAAATACTGGGCTTTGAAAGAAAGCAACCACATGGGAACAACAGAGAGAGGAAAATGTCTAATCCATACTATAATGTACACCCTGTCAATGCATATTGATACTGGTAGTAAACCAATAGACCAATACTGATACCTGCCTAAAGTGCAGCAAGCGAAAATTTTAAGTCATTTCTGGTCAGTAATTATGTACCCAAATGGTGCTGAAGGTTGTATGGATATGGTTGCTTTTATGCATGCTTCTTTTGGCATGTCAACTATCAGGTTGAACTTATTAGAATTGTGGGGCGTATATCTCCATTCTAAAACAATGGAGAAAAATAATCAGTTCAAAATAATATGATTGAATAATTTTGAAAACAAAGGTACTTAAATAGTCCACAATTCTAATAAGAATGGAGATATACAATACCCCACTGATATGATTGAATAATTATATTAAGCCCAAAAATATACACTGATAACAAATAGTATATTTGCAGATATTAAGTGCAAACTTCATATTTTTCACAATTTGCTCTTTTGGATTTTCATATTCTCTTTAGTTTTGCTTTTCAAATTATTAAATAAAAATGTGATTTTAGCATAACAGAGATGCAATGTAATTTTGTTACTTTTGTTGCCTATATGGTAACACCTTTTTTTTTGTAAAATATTCTATGACAGATTTAAGTATTGAATTCTCGCCTCAATTAATTTACGAAATATCTACCCTACACTAGGGTATTGAATAGACTTAGCTGTTTCATTATAATTATTTATTTGATCTGGTCTAGGATGCAGTTCAACCAGCCAATTATGCCTAGATTTTCTTAGTAAACCAATAATGGGAAAATCATTTTTGCACAGTCTATTTGTTTAGTCTGTAGATTGGAAAGTTTCTTACCAATGACATGGTAAAATATCATCATGTGCTTTTGTAGTGTAGAGAAGGAAATATTATGTATCTTTTGTTTAACAAAAATGAAATTATTTGTTTGTATGTCCATCAAATTTTCTAATTTTATATTCAACCATATAACTAATTAGACTATAAATTAGTATGAAGTTAAGCACACAAATGATATTCATGAGCTTAACTAAAAAAAAATCAATTTCCTTCCAATAACAAATTCTACAATTTATCTATATCTAATTAGTAATTAACAAGCCAAACATTTATATTATATTTTTTTATTTTTCGAGTTCTCTTATAATGTCCCCGTTGCAACAGTGTCTTCTGAGAAGTTCAACAGTGTAAAGTCTTAAATGGTTTATGAAATATTTGCCTAATTGCATCAAATATTGGCGTGCATATCTAAGTCTTTTTGCTGTTTTTTTAACCATTTGTCCCACTTTTTGTATGTCGTCCTTTTTTTATTTTAGGGCAAACTGACAGATGGTTCATTGTTCGACTCTAGTTATGAAAGAGGTGATCCATTTGAATTTACACTTGGCAACGGCCAAGTAATTAAAGGTAAATATTGACATGGAAGTTTGTATCAATGATGACCCATACAGGGTTGGAGTTGATGCATATAACACTTTCTCAAAAAGAGTGACGAAATTTTTCATCCATTTACCCTCAAATGTACAACCAAGCATTTAACAAGGCAAGTGAAAAGGGCTAAACGTTTGGTCATAACTGTAGCCCTGTAAAGTCCATACAAATATTGTCTATTGAGGCTTTCTGAAGTTTTATACAAAAAGGACTGGTGTGCAATGGAGTAGAGTTACTAGGTCACTATTGTGTTGCAGTCAATATACAGTGGGAATATTTGTTCATCAACAGAGGGGCTAGTGAAGACATTTATGACCTATTGTGTCAGTTGTGCAAAGATGCTTACAATTAACAGTAAATTGTACCGTTTAGCTCAAGCAAATGAGTGAAAGAAGCAAGTCTCGATGAAAAATGAATTTGTACATTTAATCCCAAATTATCATAACTTTAACCGAGTATGCCCCTACTTGGGGAAGTACGATGCCACCCAAATAAAAACAAAAGAAAGTCTGAAAATTGGTCAAACATGTACTGATACTGCTAGCTAGCTAGGTTTGATTTACATGCTAGTGAGTTTCATGCAATTTGGTTTGCTCTAGGCTGGGACCAAGGGCTGCTGGGAATGTGCGTCGGTGAAAAGAGGAAGCTGAAGATACCTTCTAAAATGGGTTATGGTGATAGAGGCTCTCCACCCAAGATTCCTGGTAATTTCTCCTCATTTTTTTTTTGAAGAAAAAAGAAAGGAAACAAGATATAAAGAACGAGAAAAAAAACTGAGAATTAAAGAACGAAATATGAAAATTACTATCATCTCTACCTCTTTAACTCCTCCCCCTTCTCCATTATTTCGTTAGAGAAAATTAGAGCAAACAAAACATGTTTGTCTTTCCAGAAAAAAGGGAAGCAAGAGGTGGACAAATTATTTACCATGTTGTGTTGGGTTAAGCACAATAGTTGTGATTTAGGGGTATTTGTGCTATTTTGAGATTTTGGAGGTTTTTGCATGAAATTTTGCATATGTGCATGTTTTGTACAACCAAGTTCCTTGCATTCTTTTGATATACATAAAACGACCTAGGTACATATACAAATGCAGCAACGCACACATGCAAATTATCAACCAAAATTTGATGTTTGTAGTAGATTTTTTTTTTAAATAGAACCAAATTTAATATTTTTAACGAAACAAGCACCATTGATTTGGATTCTACAAAAAAGGACTTTTGTAGAATCCACAAAGACGTTTGCTCCACTGATCCGTTGGATCGGTGCAGCCATTTTATGACCCATCTGCGGATCGGTGGAGCAAACATGTTTGTGCCTTCACTGATCCTGCGGATCGGTGGAGCTGTTTTTTATAAAAACCAAATCAATGGTGCTTGTTCTGTTAAAATATTTAAAATTGGTTCTATTTAAAAAAAAAATCTTTGTAGTATATGGCATATTGGATCAGTAACTAATGTTCTGAAATAAGAAAAAGCTGTATCATGTCCAAAGAGGAAAACTGCAACTAGTTTGGTGATGTACTGATGTTCAATTTGGCATTTGAAATCATTTCCAAATAATAAAACTGACTGTTTCTATCAGTATCAGCACAAGCTTTAGACCAGTTGACTGCCTAACATTTTGCAAGTCGGATTCTTGTCCTCAAATGAAAATTGTAAATTATTAAATCACGAGGATGGCTGATTTAGTTATTATGGTACATTATTTTTTTAATTAATGGATTCATATCCTCTCCAGCGCACTGTGAACCCTTCACTTTTAGGATGGTTTTTGGAGATTAGTTCCAGCATGAATCTTGATACAAATGGACGGTTCACAGTGCCTAGTACCTGGTGCTCTGCTGGGGAGGATATGGATCCTTATTTGACGCATCTCTTTGAAATTAGTTTGGACAAAGACACCCCTGATTATACTTCTTTGAGAAAATGTGCAGTTTAAAATTAAAACATACCTCTTTCCTTTGTACAGAATTAACTAACACCAAACCATTTAGGGGTATACATACCCCTGAAGTTTTTTAGGGATATACATGAAATTTACCCCTTGTAACTATACCAATAAGTAGTATTCGCTGGTAAAAAAAAACATCTTTTTACCTCACCCTTTCATACAAACTCGTATGCACATTATCATGCAACCTTCCTTTCTGTATCTGACCAGCAGGTTGATTTGCAATAATTATTTCATTACTGTTGTTGAGCTGAAACTTCTTTTTGCACTCTTTAAAGAAAAAAGAGAGAAAGCAAAAGGAGCACACTATCAGAACTCAGAAGACACTGTTGTATCTCTGTTGAACTTCTCATTTTGATCAAAGGAAAAGTTATCTGACAAGATTTTTTGAATGATAGGTGGTGCCACGCTAATTTTTGACACGGAGCTCATTTCAGTCAATGGCAAGTCGGCTGACGGAGGAGCCAACAGCGAGCTTTAATTTTTTTTTTGCTTTTTAGAGGATTAATTTATAAGTGCACTCTTGTTTGGAATTTTTGATTTCATATGGGATTGGCATTTAATCGAACCGGCATCCTGATGATTCTGACTTGTTTTTGAATGGCATATGGAATTAGAACATTTGTTTTCAACTTTTTTTGGAACGAATCATATTGGGTTCAATTATGGGTTATCAATGTAGCCGTCGCATTGATTCTCTATAGTTCTCTCTGTTGTGCCACACTAGCTCTCCGCATCATGTGAGAGATTAAATGATTGGTAGTCTGCTCATCCATTTCATATCGAACAGTCGAAAACAATAGACAGAGCAAGCATATAGGAGACAGTTGTACAGTCATTGATCTAGATTACCCAATTTGAAATGAACAATTCAAATTTGAAATAAATGGTTCAAATTTGACAGAGATCATCACATGAATTGATGACATTTGAGTGGAGACAGTTCCTTCAAACACTGGCACGATCAGGTAATAATACAGAGAGCTGTATTGTTAGACATGTTGGTTGGGTCCATTGAGCAGGAAACTATAGTTTTTAAGCATAACATAACAGAGATCCTTGAAAGATGGAGCGACCACTTAATTACTCTGCTCTTTGTAATCAGACATGTCGGGTGGATCTGGATCTACATTAAGCAAACATCTTTCTTCTCCTTTTTTAAACCTGATGAATTGCCCAAGTTAAAAGCAGACCCTGTAATAAGGTAACTCAATTACTCAAACATTGAGTTTGGATCCGGACCGTCCTGTCAGAATCTGCACTACTATTAAAGAGGTTTTGTGAATTCTTGATGCGGGACAGACGGTTGAGAATTTACGGGTCGGAGCGACAAAAGGAGGAAGAAAATCAGTCCAAAGATGTCTAGAAATTAAAACTCGTGTTTTCTGAAATTCTTTCTGATTCGGCCAAAATAGAAAAGTTCCAGTAAACTTTTGTTTTTCGAAATTCACTGTTTTGACCCGAAATTTTAAAATTTCGGTCAAAACAGATGAAAGGACGCTAATTTTCTGTTCTATCTATTTGGGTAGTTAATTTTTTTTTTAGTTATTCCGAACCAACACAACCTTAAGAATTAAAAAAACTTGGATAGTATAAGACATTGTTATTTTATTTGGGTAGTTATTTTTGTCTTATTTTTGTTTTTATAAGACATTGTTGGATGTATCTTTTCAGATCATTTGAGGATTAAAAAACTTGTTTCTCTTTTGAGTGTGCTTGTAAAGGCAGTTATTCTCGCCACTCAGTGAGTCAATTTTAATTTGAACTGAATTGGTCCGGATTCTGATCGGACGGTTCAAATTCCAACTTGAAGTTTGAGTTACTGTAGATCCGAACCCGTTAAAAACCGAGGGACAAAATATATTTTCTTTATAATTTTCGTAAAATAAAGGACGAAACTGCGAATTAGTAATAAATGTTGTGTTTTGGGCTCGGTCACAAAAGGCCCAAAAAAAAGTTGCTGGTTTTGCTCATAGAATTTTTCAGGAATAAATAATAATCATTTACAAGTATTCGTTGTCGAAAAATAAACCACACAAAGATTTTGTACTATTATAAGTGGAATACAACTAGGGGTGTCAATGGGTATGGTACGGGTCAGGTGGAGGCATTTTTCCATTAAAATTGACCTTATTCATACTCTACCCTTACTCATTAAAAATTGACTGTACCCTACCATACCCTTACCCGTTAATATTATCGGGTAACGAAACGGTAGCGGGCGAATAACGGATAATACTAATATAATAATTAATTTTATTATATTTTACAAATAGAACATCAAAAACTCATTCATTTCACACATATGTAATTGCATTACTAATAAAAATAAAAATAAATATGCAATCAATTCCAACTACATTATTTTTTTATAAATCAAGAAAATTCAAAAACACGAATATCTATTCGAACAAATTCAATTATTTAACTAAATAACAAAACATGTAAATAAAAATAATACGTTTAACATATTTCTTATAACAAAAGACATACACTACTAAATAACAAAAACACATCACTAATTCGTAAGGATGACGGGATTCAAACAACTAGCAATGATCTCTTCTCATTCTCGATCAACACCTTAGTGTGCGAAGTTTGAAGTTTCCATTTTGGAAACTAGCGAGGCGACTTATCAAGGGTGACTATGGAGCTGGCAGCCTGTCTCCCTCCAAATGTTGGAGAGGTATATGTTATAACACTTTGCTAAATCGTGCGTGTGGCACGATCCATAAACTGTGTGTGATTGATTGCATGTTTTATCGTAAGATCGTCTCTAGAAGCTAGAAAATTTTAAAATTGTACGTGTTAGCCTAGAGCATTTACCAACAATTGCGAGTTCACGACCCCTCCACAGTCGGTTGTATTTCGAGATCACATTGTCATACAAAACCCTCACACAGTTTGCCACCCCTTGGATGCTCATACATGGGTCATTCTTAATGCCGGTCTTAATGACATCGGTAATGATTGATGCCGTGAGACATTCATGGTCAGTCATAGTATAGTCAGACCTACATGTGTTAGGCTTGTCTTGCCTCGTTATAACCCATGCATCTCCAAAACCCGTTGCTTTTCTCCGAAATTCGTAATCACAACCCAGAGTCTTGCACACCACCTGAATCTGACCCCTGTCGCTTTTCTTCATTATAATATCTTGATTCTTACTAATATGTGCTCTCTAATCTTCTTAATCAGTTTTTTCTTTGTTTTGAAAATATTGTTCTGACGCTAGCTCACCTTTGTACTCAATCCGTCTCCCATAGTAAGTAACATATGCTTCTTGAAAACAAGATATATCATTGAAGTCTGCGAATGAGTGTGTATCAGTCTGGCCACTAAGCGACATATTCCCATATCCGGTTCGAATGGGCACTGTACCATCTTCAACTGGACCCTCCAAGTGATCAGAGTCCCAGTTTGCTACCTCAAATTCATCTCCAATTTGTAGATCTTCCTCCGGAATTTCATTAATATTTTCAAAATCCGACCCAGTTTCGTTGTCTACTGGTGCCAGTCTGGGTTGAGGTGATGGTGGCGGTAATGGTAAAGGCGCCACATGCACGGGTCTAGGTGGGGATCTTGTATGGGGTCGTGGTGGAGTGAAGTGACTATATGTTTCTGGGTCAGGTACGAATAAAGGAGCCACATGACTGTATGGTTCTGGTTGTGTTGTATAATTTGGCGCAACTGAATTTTGGCCAGAATTTCCAACTCCTGACTCTATCGAAACTCTCTTGGCGTAGATTTCTATTACAAAATTTTCAGTGGCTTTAACCGACCGTACATGGCTCTTCATACAGCATCACTTAGTACTTTCACTATAGTATAGGCCGGGGGTGTTTCATGGTTCACTCGAGTTGCCAATTCTAAGTTCCACTTTTATGAGTTATAACCGGTGCATTCGTAAATCATGGTTTTCAAGTCCCACAGTGAGATATTATCGGGAACCACAAATGAATTAACTGACTCTTTGGAGTAATAAGCCTCATATATATTAGTAATAAACTTCCCATTACAGTGTAATGAAATCATCATTGACATGACAAACAAAATATATTTTGGTAAATGGTAAACAATTGTTAGGTTACTAATTTAGATGTATAGGTTACTGAAAAATAATTAAAATAAAAAAAAAATTTAAAAAAAATTTAAAATTAAATAAATAAATAAATAAAAAATAAAAAATTACCTGAAAATCACCTCAAAAATCACCTCAAAAATTGCATTCTCTTTATCTCTTTTCATATCTTTCTCTTCTGTGAGTTGAGTGAGTTGTGAGAGGGAGGAGAGAGAAAAATAGATATTTATAGGGTCTGAAACAACAACAAAAATAATTGAGAACTGGCCATTAAATGGCCGATTGGAGAAAAAAAGTGGACCGGCCATTAAATGGCCGGTTTGGATATTTTTAAAAATACCCAGCTAAGCTGGATATAATTAATATTTTGTAATTAACTTTGGATATTAATAAAAATCACGGCTAATAATATCCTCAAAAAAAAAAATCTTACTAATAAAATTCATTTCCAATTAAATTTCTAAAATATATTTAGTTGATGCAATGTACCTGATATCATAATTCACAACTGATCATAGCCAAATCTAAAGCCAAGTAACTAACGGTTCCAATTTCCCATGGTAAATAATTCACCAATACTGCGTGCGGCCGGCGGTAAAGTGGGAAAAATGGCACGGTGGAGCCGGTTTTGTCATGGAACGGTACGGAACGGCACGGTACGCGTGTCAGTTATGTGCCGTGACTCGCGTGTTCTGTGTCGTGACCATTCGCATGCCGTACTAATTTTTTGAAACTTTGGCACGGCACGGTACGTCACGTGAAAGATCTAGCCACGGCATAGCACCGTACGTGGTCACGCGAGTCACGTATAATTAGGACCATTAGATATTAATTTAATGGTGAATCTTGAATAAACTAAACATAAATTATAATTAAATAGTCACGCGAGTCACGTTTGGGCATTCGCATGGCGTGGTCACCCCTTTGTATTTTGATCACGGCATGGCACATGAAAAATTAACTTGATCACGGCACGGCACGAGACCAAAGTCGCGGCACAGCACAGCACATTTTATTCCACTCTACCGGCTGTCCCTTTATCTGACAAGATTTAGGATTCTATGTGGCAGGAACATATGTACCATCCATGTGGCAGGTCACTGGCACACACCAACTGTACATTTTTCTATACTGTCAATACTTTTACAGTTTACGTGCAGTTTGAATCAATATAATATAGGACAAATACGTTGAACAGGTAAAAATAGAAAAAAGTCACTAAAAAATGATTCATTCGTTTTAGAAAGAAAAAGAATTCTGATTGAATTGATATAAGAAGATCAAATTCGTTTTTCATTTTTTTATCTCTCTTTTTTGCATGGTAAATATTGATTGTTATTCTATGTCCTATAGATCTATCAAAAACATGTCTAAATACATCATAACATAGAACCAAGGCCCTTGTTAAACCTTAGTATTTCTCAAATTGAATAAAATAAAGAAACTTCCTTCTTTATTTCCCTTTTTGCATCTCCTCTAAAAAAACAAATTACTCAAAAAAGTAGTTTTCTTTTTACAATAAAAAGTAAAATTCTTCTTTTGAAATTTTTTGTTTTTTACTTATCATAGTTATAAAATTTATATTATATTTTAATTATTCAAACTATCTGTGTCAATAGTTACGAAAGTAAAAAATTCCGATCCAAACTTGTAATGCACAAAACCCTTAAATTTTGTGCCAGTATATATCAAACACACCGGATTCAACTCAAAAATTGAGGTACTGGTATGTCAGTTCCAGTTCAAACGGTATGGATTGTCCGTACATGCTCCAATGAATCTGACTGGATGGGATGTATTTTCTCCTGACATCATCTGAAATAACAGTAATTATAAAACGCCACTTGCTTCCTCTGCACTTATCCGTTTAGTATCATCATCTCAGAGTCTCAGATTTGCTGTCGTTTTATCTCCCTTCCAGTGTCAGTTTCACCTCCAGACCTCATATCCAAGTAAAATAGTAAATGACCAATTAATGTATGATATGCGAATGACCGAATCTGTGTTGTTTGTTTTCTGCTGTCTATGTAAGTTTGTGTAATCAAAGATATATCGTCTGATATGAGGTTATTCTTAGCATGGACTGATAACTTGGTTTAACTAAAGATATTATAAATATCGTTTGAATTGTTTAAAGAGTGAGGCTACGGTGCTATGCATAGTACGGATGGGGTCCGTGCTACGACTCAAAATTTGACTTTTCAAAATTCTAACGGTCGATCCGAACCGTTCAACATGATTATAAAATGAATATGTACTTGCAAATCAAATTTTACATTTTTTCGAATTTTTTTACTATTTTTTTTAAAATCACTTGATCTGAACATTCTGGACTATCCAAAAACAGCCTATCTAAAAAAATAGTAAATAAATTTGAAAAAATGTAAAATTTAGTTTGCAAGCACATATTCATGTTGTACGGTTCGGATCGACCGTTAGAATTTTGAAAAGTCAAATTTTGAGCCGTAGCACGGACCCCATCCATGCTATGCATAACACCGTAGCCTCACTCTTGTTTAAATTCAACCCTTCTAATAAAAAATAGTTTAAAAATTTGTCTTATTGCACACTAGTAAGTTACGTAGAAATTTTAAAATAATTTTTAGTTTTGCTAAATGTCAGATAATTTAACAATAATTTATAATGTTAACAATTTGAACTCATGACCAAAATCAAAACAATAAAAATAAAAAAATAATTATTGAATATCCTGTTGGTCAAATGTGTGTGAATTTGTGTGATTTTTTTTTTTTTTTTTTCAAATGGGACAAATCACTGAGCCATTAGGTGGACCCACTAGCAGCTATTAACTGATGTGCTAGTCAGGAGCCATAATGCCGCTCTTTATTAATCTAGGTAGGTTTCATAAATAACTGCTGTCATTCAATGCATTTCATTTCTAATTTTGATATTCTTTTTTTCTTTTACATGCTTCAAAATTCGGTGTGATTTTTCAGGAGAATTCACATTCTTCTAGCATGTATTAAAAAGATCCCAAAAATGAATTTTTTTTTAATATTTATATTCTTCTTATCATTCTTAAAATTGGCCGGAATTGATTTAATTTCACACAACTCCAATTTTCTCTGGTCTTTGTGTACCAATATTAGGACTAAAATGAATCGAGCCGAACAAAATAAAGCCTGAACTCGGCTCATGAATATAACGAATTAAAGTTTGACTTTAGGCGAGCCAAGCCAGCTAGTTAGCAGCCCTTCCGTGTTGCAAACTGTGAGCTGCATTTAGATCATATGTTGACCACCACCTTCCTCTATAGTTTCTCACTCTGTCACCTTTCCAGCTCAGTGAAAGTGTCGGAAACAAACTTTATCTTCTTCATGCAACGAGCTAATTAAGGAACATATGGAGCTGAACAAAACTTGAACTGGACTCGTCATTGGTGGAGCTTTATTGAACTGCCTACTCCTGAATTTTTAAAACAGAGTATAGCTCTATGTATAATTAGGTTATTGTTTATCTCTAAACAACTCATAGTCTGAATTGATTAATTTAAGGCAATTCACAACTTGCTAGTTGTATAAGTTATTAGGTAACATTTTTGTTACCTAATGAACCCGAATCAAACGAACTAATTATAATTTTTTTTTCGAATCGGCCCCGAATGAAACGCAAACTACAATTTTTTTCACCAGTTCAATGTATCACTGTCGAATTCATTAAACCGTCCCGTCATCCCGTGCATATTCTATCTATTCTTTTATTTTAAAATTCGTATTAACACCCATGCTGAAAGCCTCCTTATGAGACCAACAGCGTGTTTTTTGGAAATTGATGATGCAAGACTGGGCTCCGGGCACTATTCGAACATTTTGAATTTCTTTTTTTGGCACAGGATTGCATGATATTTCTTGTCATATTGCAGCCGTTCTGTTGCATGCATTTTCTTTTAATTCCTCATTGCTGATGTATAGAGAACCTGGGAAGCGTGCACAGTATGGAGTATTTCTTTTTAAACATAAAAATCTCTTGTCTAAAATTAAAGGTCTATGGATGCTGATATTTTTTGGAACTTGTCACCAAATATTGTATTTTTGTCCATGCCAACATGATAGGCATGACAAGTACCATCAGCAGGTAGCTGTTTTTTTTTTTTTTTTCAAAAGATATGGTTGGATTGTTCCGGCGCTGGTTAATTTTGGTTTAAGAGTGATATATATTTTTATTTATTTTGATTTCTTGAATTTTTTTTAATAAGAAGTTTAAGGGTGAAGCCACCTATATATCCATTAATATCCACAAAAAATCTTCCATTCGAGTTCTTTCAAACTTACGACCTCTTATACATAGAGCATTATCTTTAACCTACAATCTCTCAAAAATTCAATATTAATATATCTGTTTTTAAAGGTTTGACATAACAACATGTTTTTACAGTTCATATTAAACTTTACGTTAGACGGTTAAAAAATGTTAGAGATTATTTTTTTCTAAATACAAACTAAAGGACATACCAAATGCATGCCTAAATGCATTTCAGTCTTATATCCTTCGTCCTATACTTACAAATCTTTTTTAGCATCTTGACAATTATTTCCAAATGTATGATTTTAGTCAAAATCATTAAGTGCATATGTTAAAAAATAAGACATAGTTTATTAAAATTTTAAAAACTAAACTAGTCGTGTAATTCATTTAAAATATAGAATAAACAAAAAAAATCATAGAAGGAAGTACTTGACATTTTTCGGTGACGAATGTGTCCAAGGTAGTTCGAATTCACACCCAGTGCAATACCGTAATAGGGAATCTTTTACAATTACTTGATCTGGACCGTTCTTTTTAACTTGGCACGAATCTCAAAGCCCAATAATACGGCTCTCTCAGTCAGCCCGAATACCAAACCGGCTTGAGAGTTAATCTCAAACCGTAAAAGAAGTATTGTAATAGGGAATCTTTTACGGTACCGTCGAGGATATGGATCCAGGTAGTTGTGGGTCCTTGGCAGTTGATTTGCATCTCTTTAATTTAAGGTATCAAGTAAGATAAAAAAAAAAGAATAAATTTCTCATTTTTTTATGAACTTGCAGAGGTAAACTTATCGGAAGCATTTTTGACACTTTTTTTACTTGTAGAAATTCTATGGTTAATACACGCAAACACCAATACATGAAATAACATATATAATGTGCATGTTGTATTATTAAATTAATGACATCATATGTTTTTTTACTGAAAAAATTACGCGACTGTCCCTGAGCTGATATAACCAGAACTTTTCGTATTAGCTTTTACTTGCGTCTACTTTCAATTAGATCGTGCTCCAGAGCAAAGCGTATAGAGAAAAAGAAATGAAAGAAAGACGAAAAAAGCAGCGTGAAAAAGTCACTTTTTCCACATTCTAATTTAGAAGTGTAAATCAATGAGAAAAATTGCTGAAGTTATTCTTTCGTCCGCTCCTCCTTTCGATTTTATTGTTCTGAAATGAGTAACCGAGTGAAGTCAGGATCGGTCTCCTCCTGCTTTCTTTTCTTCCTTTCGTATTACTCCCAAAGAATCAGGGGGCGGACCTAAGACTCAGCTGATGACTAAGCCACCTCTATGATTTTAAAATTTTAATTATACATATAAGAATTTAATTGAATTTTATCTTTTTTAAACTTTTTATATAGTTTAGTCACCCTATATATGTTTAGTTTAGTCTCACTCACCACAATTGTATATTTTAATTTTCAGTCATTTTTATCAAAATATTCTAGTTCCGCATCTGTAAAGAACGTCCCTAGACACAACAAGTTGACCACTTTAAACCAGTGTTATCATAACCGGACCGGACCGGTCGGTTGAACCAGAAAAAACCGGAACCGGTCACCTGTCCGGCTGGTTATGTAAAAGGATCGTTTCTGCTGTTGGCCCGGTGAAAACTGGTTCAACCGGCCGAATTATTATAAAATCGCTGAACTAGTCAGATTAAAAACCTGGTTCAAAGAAAAAATTAACGCGACTCTCCAAAAATTTCTCCTCTCCCCTGCGATCTCATCCACCAGCGATCTTGGTGAGAAACTTGAGTTCGTCCTTCTCTCATCCCTAAGTACGGATCTTCATCTTCTCTCATTGCGCACCCCAATCTCTTCGAAGAAAAATCAAAATCCAAACTTGCGAAACCCTAAATCATCTGGTTAGTGCTGTTAGCAGTCTTGATTGATACCTCCCGCTAATTAGGTTGTACTCTATTAGACTATTAGTAATAAATGTCCTATCACTTCTAATGAAACACTAAATTATCTAAGAAAGAAGCTTCGCATACATAGCACCAGGTGATTTTTGGGAACCCTTTCTTCTTACCTTTTGCTATATTAGCTTTTATTGTTTGTCTATGGCTCAATAATTGTCATTGTGTCAGTTTATTTGTATAAGATCTGAAATGTCGAATTGTGCTCCAATCCAAAGAGAAAAACAATAAGAATATTGTTATTTTGATGAATTATGTAATGAATCCTAAAAATACTGATGGGTACCAATTTGAAATAAATAAAATGTATAAATACTGTCATTTGAATTATTTATATAATGAATTATGCTATCTACACAAAACGTAATTGAAATTGGCATTCTAATAATATAAGAAATTACAACTCATTATCAAACTTAAGTGCTTGATTTTTGAGAAAAATCGGCAATTGAACCGATTGATCCACTGGTCCGATCGGTAAACCGATAACCCAGAGCTTTAACGGGTTGACGTCCGGTCCGGTTCTGATAACATTGCTTTAAACTCCAAATACAAGTTAATGAAATTAGATCTGAAATATAGACCCCAAAAATATTAAATGTTACATAATCATTATGTTTATTTGATGGGATTCTTGGATGACCCCAAAATGGTAGGTGAATTCTAGGTATGGTCAAGAAGGGTGTGGCTGTTAGATCTTGACCTGATATATGGAGCTTATTATAATGAGAATTTGCTTTAATTTATTTTTGGAAAATTTGGATAAGACCCCTCACATGTTCCAAATTTATGAACAACTCACTTCAAACTTTAATTTTCCATAAACAGAAATTGTACGGCAGCTTACTGTTGATGAATATTTAATTATTTATGATGGGTTATAAAGAGAATGCAATACAATAATTAAGAAATATTTTTTTATTTTTTAAAAAAGGCACCCAAGATTGATAAATTAATTATTTAGTACAAACCTTGCTTTTTTTGTACATGATAATATTGTGCGATAAAATTAATGCACTTATATATTCTTTTAATAATTATTTTCTTATAAATAGTGTATGAACACTATGATTGATAACAAGCACTATTCATGTAATTTAAAATTAATGTTTTGACTGGGATGTTTACATAATATATATGTGATCCGCATGGACTGTCCTGCTCTGACAATTATATTGACTTTCTTAACTAAATTTTCTGAGATGCTTATTTTAAAGCAATATATACTTATCCTTTTAATTTCACGCTTCTTATATACATGTGCCAGAATAAGATTTTGAATTTGGTTCAAGTGTGGACATGGATTTTGAGATCAAAACTTAATAACCTCTGTAAATGGTTAGTTTTACATAGCAATACATATTTTTTAATGTTTGGAACAGGTTCTAACCTTTCAGACCGGCACAGTGCAGAATATTTTTTAGAAACTAAAAAGTTAAATCTTAAAAAAAAAAATGATTGTTGTTTTTTTTTTCTTGAAAAAAATAAAAATAGATGAAACAACACTAATAGCGTGGTCTCTTTCAAGAATAGACTGATGGAATTAATATATACTACAAGAATGTGTGAGTATTTGTGAGGATAAAAATGCTCAACTACGTCAGTATTCTCGTAGATGGTCTTGTCGGTAATAACGATATCTTTGGAAATAAAATTTGTGTCGGCTTGTTCTTGGTAATAGTATTTTTTTATCCTCAATAGATACTCACCGATTCTTATAGCGTGCATACACATCCGCACCGATAATGTGGCTCAAACAATTTTCTGGTAAAGATTAGGATCAATTTTCATAATGAGATTTAAAGCCTAAAAAATATTGAAACCACACTATTAGTGTTGTCCCGAAAACCTACACCTGGTGGAGCATCTATTTTTCAAACAAAAATAATAATCAATCTCTTTACCGAATAATTAAATGTTTAATTTCTAAAAAAATCCACAGTGCATGCTCAATTAAGAATAAAAAGATTTATGAACAAACTCGTGACAAACCCACATATTATTTTTTTACAATTAGCTATCTGTTATTTTCTGAATCTGTATCCTCCCAGATACTTGATCAAGCAAATTACAAACGAACGGTCCAGATTAATTTCATTCGGACCAAAGTCAATCCGGCACGTATAGAAACTATAGAGGGTCTGTTTTGAGATTCGTGCCAAGTTAAAATAACTAATATGGACCGTTCATTTGTAATTTGCTTGAGTCAGGTACCTGGGGTGATCCGAATTGTTATTTTCTACCATCGATCAATAAAATATTACATGCAGGATGCAACACTATATCACATATTGGTCACTTAATTTAATTTGACCCCCAAAATTTATCTTAATTAAAAATGTTGCAAGATCCCTAATCGATACTAAGATATTATAATAAGAAACTTTAAAACGAAAAAAAAGGTTCACAACTATTGCTGGAAATTTTGCCTCATAGAAGCTCGCATGAAATTCTTGTGACAATTATTATTCAAATTATTGCATTATTACATTGTTAACAACATAATATCGTAGAAAATTTTAGTATTATAATAGTTAATATTTTACATTTATTATATATCGTAATTGGGCTAGTTAAATTTTCGTTGTATTCTTATGCGATACTAGTGTGGCAGGGGTCTGGATCCCCTAAAGTAACTCAATCTTTGAGTTTTGCGCCCATTTCGGAGATAGATTTTCGCTGATTCAAATCGGGCGGTCTCGATTCAAAACTCAAAGATTGAGTTACTTTACTGGATCCGAATTCGTGTGGCAGGGCGTAGCTACTTTAACGGGGATGAAATTGATGCAGAGGGGTCAATCGGTCCAAGAAACATGAGATGAATCATGGTCGCAGATTCGATCAACTTCAGGTCGTGTGGAGAAAAAGGTATGGGCAACATGGTTTTTGGCAACAATATGGTGTATTTAGAAGCAGAGGAACACACAAGGATATTATGTGATAAAATTGTTGAAGAATGCAATCTATGGTTGAAGTGGTGCAACAGTCGGAAAATTAGAGCAAGCTGATTGAGGCCAAGAAGGAAGATATTAATTTTGTGCTGTAGATTGAGAGCAATTTAACAGCACGCCTTAGGGCCCCTTGGTAGTCACTAGTCACTATCAAGTCCATCAAAAAAATAAATTTTCGTTGGTATTGTTCAAACTATGATGAACACTTTACACAAATTTAGTTACCATATGTTAATTAATACATGACTACTGTATGAATTTGGTTGGTTTGTAAACTTGTATTAACTATTATCAAATAACTTGAGGGTATTAAATAGTCTCCCTTCTTTTATCTTCTAAACCCGTCCTCCTAATTATTTTACTATTTATAAATAGAGACGGTCTAACAACCCCCACCAGTTCTAAACATGATCAATTTTCATTACCCCCACCATTACCACATCTTATATTATTTGAATAATTCTAGAGCACATGTAACTTTCATTTATCCAAATTTTATGTTAAATGTACTAAAAAAATATTAAAAAATAAAATTGTTGATGTGTTCTAAATATTTTAGATATGATTAAATTTGATTGATTGTTTATTATAAAGTAATTAAAACTCCACTGCTAATAATTTTAAATAAATTGATGAAAAATTAAACGACTTTTAAATTGACCCAAATTTGATACATGTCTTGTCTAATTAACTGAAGCACACTACAAATTTTATTTTATTTTAATTTAATTTAATTTAAAAAGTATTTGATCTACCTGCTTTTGTACGGGAGTGAGATTCAGTGATTTTTATTTAAATAAAATGGAAATTCATTTATATCATTGAATAAAAAATTTAAGTAAATGACAGGGTTCATGATACAAATATAAGCTTTTGGGCCTATGAAGTTTATATTGAAATTAAACTTGCATAGGAGCATCTACATTCATAATATTAGATTGAAATTACGATAAAAATAATTGAAATTAAATTAAAGTAATTTCAAAAGTGCTGCACTCATGCATTTTTGATTGTTTTTAGCATTAAAAAATTTCCAAAAGAAATTCTGTGTACACCATAAATTAATTTATGAGATGGATGAGCGAATAAAAATTAATATATTTACTAACATGGTGTTTGAAATTATCAAAGAAGATTTTACAAAGCCTTGTTATTAACTTCTTTTTATTTGTTCAACAGTTCTAGAAAAGGGGGCAATTTTAATAATATTTCCTTTGCATCGTTAGTTTGTTATTCAGAGTTCCAAAATGATGTGACGCCAAATTGTTAAACTTAGTCCTATATCTTAAAAGGAAAAAAATTATCTAAACCGAAATAAATTGATCGTCAAAGTCAAAACCAAACTTGAAGAGAAAGCAAACCAAAATTACTGGGTTAAAATTTCATGCACCAAAATATTTTTAAATAAGGATTGGACCATGGTAGTAAAAATTAAGCACTGATCTTGGATGTAAGCAGGGATAATGGAAATGAAATGGTCAAAAGGAAGCAGGATAATTGGTTGCATCCCACCTCAGAACAACAAATTGGTTCACAGATAAATAAAAAATAATAAATTCCCAACAAAAATAAAATTTAAACTTAATAATATAAAAAATGAATGAGCGATCCAATCAGGATTCATTTCCTAACCCAACATGCATGTGACTGTCAGCAGCAATCCCAAGGCCTGTCATAGAATAATCTTCACCTTATTTAATTACACCATCCATTTATTAATACAATGCCTAGTTCATATTCCCTGAAATCCACATAAATTTCAGTCATCTGCAATTTGGTATCCTACAAATCAGGATGCTGAGGATGCTGTTTTACAAATATAATACTATTTTTAATTAAAAATTCAATATTTTTTTTTTCTGCACTTTTGACTCTTTTGTCGTTATATGCTTCTCAGATAATGTAACCAAATTACAAGATTTATAAACAAATGTTCTGATCTGTCTTTTACAATTTCCAAGCGGATTGCAATCAGAATTTTACTAATATATCTGGTTAGTAATCATTGAACTTCTGACGCTTTGATTTTACAATTACATAGGATTTTGGAAAAGTAAAATTTGAGGACAGTATCTAACATTTACTGCCAAATTATCGAATTCGGATCCAGCGAAGTAATCCAATTTTGGAGTTTTTGATCGACACTGTCCGATTTGAATCTGTGAAAATTCATCTCCGAAGTGAGCACACACATCTCGATGACGAATTCGAATTCCGAAACAATCTCGGACGACGAATTCAAATCGGACGGTCTCGATCCAAAACCGAAAGATTGAGTTACTTTAGGGGATCCGGACCCAAATTATCAGGGTGAACAATTTGAATGTGCACAGTGCATGTCTATTCTAGCGTTAGATCAAGAGTTTTAACTATTAAAAAGTACAAATAATTCATTGACTTAAATTGTTATTTTTGTTGAATACATTTACTCAGACCTAATCAAATAGATAAATTTAATATGAACAATCAAATTTTTGCACATCAAAGTCCTCCAAAATATTACATCTTTGGAAATTAATACTTACGTTGGAAGTAATTTTAAAATTGTGCTTCAGAACTATCTCATTACAAAAATAGAAAAAAAAAAAAGGAAGAGGAGGAAAGAAGGCACCAAGTTCACTTCTTGTGCATCCCAAATCGGAGGTTATAAAATTGTTATGTTTCACTTAAGTTCGCCTCTACCCTTCTCTTTCCCCGCTCTCATCCGAAATTTACAGTTTCGGAACAAGTGACCGGCTCGGATCAAACCCGATCGGACCTTTGATTCCTCTATTCCCCTCTCTTAGTCTTTTTACACATTCAAAATGCACCTACCATGAATCCACATTTGTCAATTTAATACATTTATTTAAAAAAATACTAAAGTTTGTTTATGAGATGCCTTGATGTGAATCAAAAGTTAATCATCAACATAGTAGTTTTAAAAAAATGTTACCTAAAATCAATAGTTAATTGGGGGAGAGAGAGAAAGAAGAACACTAATTAACCCTAAAATAGAAGATCCAGCTCTCCTCCAATCAAGCTAACTTTACTTGTAGTGGGGTTGGTTGATATTTTCTCTCCTGGGGAAGGTTAAAGGATCTTTTCCAGCACTGGAAAAAGTTAGTCAATGGAAACAGTGTAAAACAATGGAAAAGCAAAGTGTGCGGTTGAAGCAAAATAAATTACTCTTTTTTTCATTTTTCATTTTTCCTTTATTCCTTGGCTTCTTTCTAAAGATTTTGAAGTAGAATCAAACAACCTCAACAGTACACACTCTCACTGTGTACTATCTCGGCTGTGTGTTGTCAGTGTCGTAATGCACATTTGAGTACCTAGTGAACAGTAAAACATGAAAAGAAAGATAAATATTTTTTTTCTGTTCCACTAGAAAAAAAGTACAATAAACATATTGAAAACTTGTCAACAAATTTGAAATTTCCTATTCACTTTAAGTTAGTATTTATTGAATATCAGAGACAAAAACGGATCCATATCCTCTCCGGTACCGTAAAAGATTCCCTTCACTTTACGGTTTGAGATTAACTCCCAGCCGGTTTGGGATTCGGGCTGACAGAGGGGGCAGTATTATTGAGCTTTGAGATTCGTGCCAAGTTAAAAAGAACGGTCCAAATCAAGTAATTGTAAAAGATTCCCTATTACGGTACCGGGGGTGATGTGAATTCAGACAAAAACATTCAGTGATATTCTATTCACTTTTAAGTTATGCCAACTTCATTTAATACTGGTATATTTTGTGGGGAGCCACATTGAACTAAAGTTGAGCACTACATTGAACCAAGAGTAATGTATATATTTGTGAATATTGAAAATCAGATATTTATATATGTATAATGGAGTTGTTATCTACCTCTCGAGAAAATTTTGCCTATCCCTAAACAATTCACAGATTGAATTAGCTAATTCAAGACAGTCCACACCCGTTAGTCGTATCAGTAAAAGAATTGTTTACTCTTCATAAAAATCTTGACTACGCTCATGAGCATATTGTTCCAACCAACTGTTGTAAAAGTGATGACAGTTTGCTGAAATTATTGCACATGAATCATTGGATCAAGATAAAAAAAAAAAATTGTATCTGATAAATTTGCACCTTAATTTTTTGAAATTATTGCACACGAGTCATTGGATCAAAATAAAAAATAGATTGGATTTGAATAATTTTCAACTCAATAAAAATCAAGACGTGATCACATCATTTAATTTTTGATATAATGGTTCAAATACTGCGTTTTAGATACTGTGTTCATTGAGAATGAAATGACTGATTAAAAATTTATCATACTTATAATTTTTAATTTATTATTGTTTCATAGGATAATAAATACAATATATTATTATCCGATAAGTTAATAAAAAAAATTCATACTTGTCATATAGATTGATAATCAAATAAATTGCTTTCATTAAAATCCCTAAAAACAAGTTGCTGACGTCACAGATGAATATAGGCTCCAAATTTATTTATTTATTTTGGATTTTAAATAATGGGATTCAAACACGGGGAAATTTGACTTAATTCATGCTCTGGACACCACTCCAAGAGCAAATGCGCAATCGAGATTGCGTATAAAAACTTCCATTATATAAAGGCAATTGAATAGAAATCTCTCAAAAATTGAATCCAAAGCATCCACCTTCTCTGCACTTTTGATACGACCTTGAAAAGCTCTTCCCTAATTTATAGCCAAATTGCTAATACAATTTATAATTCACTAAAGAACAGTATTCTCTCTTTTTTCAGGAGAGAGATTCAAGGGAAATGTGACTCAATCAGGATGGAGCTAGATGTAAAATATGTCAGGAACCTTTTCTTTTAAAGCAATAAAATATTTCATGTACTTTTACCAAAGAGAAGGAAAAAGGAGAAAAAAAAAAGGTGTGTGCCAAGTCCCAATAAAATGCATCAGCTAACAAAGTAACAAACCTAATTGAGAAAGAAGGATTTATTGCATAAATGCTTGATGCACAAAAATGCTTACACAAATGAGTAATTGCCAACCGCTGAGACAAAGTTCTCTCTCTCTATATTTTTTGTGTGATGAAGGCCGATGAGGCCAATTGATCAAAATTTTAACATATAATGTAGTATAAATATTTGATTATTTATTCACTAACATGTAATTGTTAAAATGAAAGTATATAATTGCTAAATTGAACGGAGATGTAATTGTTCTAACTTTAATAAAAAAAATTGAAATGTTTTTATGACTTAGAAGAGGAAAAAGTTGCAAATATATAAAAGTTTCACTATAGTTGACAACAAATTTGAATTCTCAAGTACAATTTAAGTTTCATTTAGAGTGAGGCTATGGTACATTGCAATGCGCGGATCGGTTCGTGCATTGAATTTATATTTCCGTTTTCAAAGTTCAAATAATTAATCCGAACCGTTCAAAATTATTATCATATGAAAATATACTCAGAGATTAAATTTTATATTTTTTGGAACTTTTTTTACTACTTTTTAGGTAGGTAGAAAATTACTACTCTAAGATGGTTCATAATTTTTTGATCAAGTGATTTTCTAATTGTCTAAAAAAATAGTAAAAAATTCAAAAAAAATATAAATTTTGACCTCCAATTATATTTTAATATGATAATAATTTTGAATGGTTCAGATTGATTATTTAGATTTTGAAAACGTATATATGAATCTAATACATAGATCGATCCGCACATTACAATGTACCATAGCCTCACTCTTTCATTTATCTTAACTTCTAAATTTTAGATCATGCTATATACCAATTAAATAGTTCAACTTTTACTTACTAAATATTTTTTTTAGAGAAAATTTACTAAATCTTGCTCAGAATTGTTTAGACACTCCACAAAGAATTCAGATTCAGTCATATAACTGATCTAGTAAAATGAGATTTGGACTGTACATTTAATTTAGTACAAATTTAAAAACCTCCATAAATCTAAAACAGGTTCGAAAAAATTTACTCGGCTGAAATTAACTCGGAGGAGGAGATACTCTTTCCTCCACAACTGTATGAAGGTGGATGTGTGGTACATTTGCATGTACGTATAGCATTTAATAGCATGGCGACGTACTCTGTGGCCAATAGGAGTGATATTAAAAGAGGGGAAGCGAAGTGTTAAGCATCCTTTTGTTCCCTTCTCGCTCCAATTAATGATTGGTGATCTCAATAACTTATGACAAACAACATCTGCTTAGGGACTAGCACTCTGCAGTCTATTATGCCCAAAGCCCCAAACAATACATATACAGCAAGAAAAATATATATATATATATACGTTTAATAAAATATAGCATCATAAATGATAAATCTCCATTACATTATATTATGCATACACCCCCCTTCACCTCTCCCTCCCTACCTCCCTCTCACCTCACCCCATCCCCACCTCTTCACCCCTCTCTCTCTCTCTCTCTCTCTCTCTCTCTCTCTCTATACTCCTTTATTCATGGCAGAAAAGCTGTCTTCGAGCCCATAAAGATTTGTAGATGGCTAGGAGACAGAGCCCCCATTTTGATCTGCTGAGGATAAATCAGGTCACTTCTCTATAGATAAACAAGTCAAGTTTCTCTCTCATCCCTTTTCTACTTAAAAGGAGAAACCCACTCTGTTCTCACATTCTCCATTCATTTCTCTGTTTTCTCACATTTCTCCTCAGCAACCACAAAAAGAAACTCAGCTTTGGTCCAGAGTTGAGAATCGTTTTAAACTCAAATTGAGTGCTTTCTTTTCAAATATTAGGAGAGATCTTAACAGCACTGAGCAAAGAAAGAAGGAGATCTCCTCAACTCTACAATGAATTCTCCTACATTGCATGAAAATCTTACTTATCTCTGAGAATTATCCCTTGGTACTTCTATTTACTTTGCCAATTGAGTGATTTCCTCCTCGAAAACCAAGAAATCGGTGCTAATTTCAAAAATGAACTGTGGAGAGTCGAGTGAGCTGCCTCATTGTTTTTTAAATCTCAATTGGGATCAATCCATAGATCCAAATTCCCAATTAGACTCAGCACTCAACTCATTTGTCTCTTCTCCAGCACCAAATCGTATCTCGCAACCCGAAATCTCGCCTCAGTCTCACTATGTCGGTACCAATGGCACAATTGGTACCAGTACCGGGTCCCTTACTTCACCTCCACCAGAGCTTAACCTCTCAATGGGGGGAGGCAGAGCGGGTCTCATGCCCATGTTGCCAAATCTTGTACCAATGAACCACATAGACCAGTTCCAACCTGATTCTGGTTTCAGTGAAAGGGCTGCCAGACTCTCTTGCTTTGACGGGCGGAACTACCCCGGGTTTATGACCCAATTTGATTTAACATCCATTAAGGATCAAAGGCCAGAAGCTGGACTATTAGGTGGTGGACAAGTGACACAATTGCTTGATAAATCTCAATTGGGGTTCAACAATGCTGTTAACGGGCTTGACGAGTCATCGGTATCAGACCCGGTATCAGGTAGCGGTCAAATTGGGTTACCGGGTCCATCAGATAACGGTGTGAGAAAGAGAAAGGCATCAGCAAAAGGAAAAGGGAAAGAGACACAAAAGGTACGTGGAAAAAGTGGCACTAAATGGATCTTTAATTAGGGGTATTTTTGTAATTCTTCTTACTTAGCAACACTGAAAGGTTAAATAATTCGTGGTGTTATGATCGGCTCTTTATTTTTATTTTGTTTGATTTCCTCATAAGATAAGGTCCTTTTCATATATTTAAAATGGAGGGTTTTTCATATTACTTGTAGTGCAGGGATTTGGTTCAAATTTCTCTCTTATAATTCTTTTTATCAAAACAGTGGAATTTTTTTAATAATTGAAATTAAAATTTTGCCACATTTACTCGCACCTTGATTTCATGAGCAGAAAATTGAAATTAATCAAGTAGAAGCTAATTAGGATAACTACTTAGCTCCCAAATTCTAGATTGAACAAAACTGACGAATAGACAAGGAAAATTACCTGCAATCCTGCATGAGCAATTAAGTATTATTTCCAATTTTCAATTAAACCCCAATTTAAGCATAATTAAGCTTCATAGCCCTCTCAGATTAGGAATCAGCATCAGTTCAGGCCAATTTATCTCAATTGAGCATCCATTGTTTATATTAGCCTCACGTAGTACTGAATTTTACTTGTTCATACTCAATGGACAGTTTATTTTCAAATTGGCACAAGATCTGATATTGTATTTCTTTTATTCTAAAGGTTTCAGAGGATAAGGGATCAGATACAAAGAGATGCAAGTCGGTGGAGAGTTACGGGACACAAGAAGAGGGAATTAAGCCCAAATCAGAACCAAATGGGAGTGTCAGTACTGGTACAACAGAGAAGGGCAATGGTGCCAAGAGCAAAGGAAAGGATACTGGTACAAAACTACCTGAGCCTCCCAAGGATTACATTCACGTTAGAGCTAGAAGAGGCGAAGCAACTGACAGCCACAGCTTAGCTGAGCGAGTATGTTTTTAAAAATATATTTTCGAATTGCTCTTGTATTTTTATGATCAATGAAGATAATTTTTCTTCTTTTATGTTTTTGTTTAGGTTAGAAGAGAGAAAATTAGTCAGAGGATGAAGTTATTGCAAGACCTTGTACCGGGTTGCAATAAGGTGACAATTCTATGCTTTTTTTACAATTTCATTCTTTTAAGATATGCAAGCCCTCTTATGTAAAATATCCAAATGAATCCTTTTTAAATCAATCACTGCACTTTTATCAAGGTTATATAGGATTCCATTTGCAATGTTTTGAGAGTTCTATTGGTTTAGAGTAATTTTAATAGATTTTGTTGGCCGATGTAGGTAGTAGGCAAAGCAGTAATGCTAGATGAAATCATAAACTATGTGCAATCGTTGCAACGGCAAGTTGAGGTATGTATTAAATCTCTTCTATATACTTGTTCAGATTCAAAATATAGATATCTATATTTTTTATGTTTAACTTTCTGAATTTCTTTTTTTTTTTTTTAATATCTGTGATCAGTTTTTATCAATGAAGCTGGCGACAGTGAACCCCCAACTAGATTTCAACAATTTACCGAGCCTCCTTACCAAAGATGTAAGTTTCGTGTTTTAAAAGGAAAACAATAATTCAGATGATGCGTACTAGTATTATACAATAGTAACACGATCATTGAATAAGAAAGGCACACTAAACAGAAATTTACTGTACCTAAATTGAGAAAAGGAAATGGAAACTTTACTAAAGTATAAACCCAACTGTACATGAAGTTAACATCTTTTTTATTGGTATATGCAATTTTCTTTCTACTGAAGTAGGTCCCTGAGAATTTTTTGATTTCATGACCAACCTTATTCTGTCTTGTACTCATCAGCTTTGTTTGTTTATATTTGTTGTGGATGTGTGAATTCAGATGCAACAAGCATGTGCTCCATTGTTGAATTCATCATTTCCACTGGACACATCTGGTTCGGCCTTACCATTCACTAACAGCCAACAGCAAGCGAATCCCCTCCATTTTGTTTCCTCCAGTCCCTCTTCAGTTGACCCCCACAACACTATGCACCCTTTCTTTAATGCTATTACAGATGCTGCTTCTCAGGTAAACATTGTATAATTTGTGATAAGTTTTCTTTTCTTACTTTGGGGGTTATATGTGATATTTTATTGCTTTCTAGGATACTGATGAAATTTTGCCTATCAGTTGTTAATTACTTTTTTTTTTTTTGGTAGCTTGGGGCGTTTTGGCACGATGATCTGCAGAATGTAGTTCAGATGGATATTAGACAAAATCAAGAAGAAATTCCTGTATCCTCTCAAGCCTTCAACGGTTTGTTTCATACGACTTTTTTTTTTTCTATCTGTTTAAAAAACTTCCAATTTAGTACCTTGGTGTGCTAATATTAAACCTTGCTTATAGATTTTTTATGTTATTGTTAAAATTATGTAGGTTCAATTCAACAGGCTCATATGAAGATGGAACTTTGAAATCCTGAATTCCTTATTCAGAGCTTAATGCTTCTGTGTACATAGAGATGAGATAGAGAGATGAGAGAGGAATGATCATGTAATGATTCAGCTAACCACCTATGAATTTAAGTAAATTCCCCGTTTAATCGCTACTTTTTTTTCAGGATATTGTTATTCTTTGGACAATCTACGTACCAATTATAGATGTGTAATATTCTGTTGTAGCTTACTATTATTGTTACATATTTGGTGGTATGTTAGAAAAATAACCACCGAAAAATTAGAAACTTAAACAAGATAATATTGGTTGTCTTATTACAATTTTTTTTTAACATTGTCAGTTATTAATGCTATTATTGAATTATACTCTGCTTATTTTTTTCTATTTTTCACTGAGGGAAGCAACATTCAGTAATGTCAAGAGTATAGAATTACTAATTTTAAGTGATATATGTACCCTGATCAGAACGCAATCCATGACGACATTGTGAAACTTACAGCATGCCCCAACATCATTGGATTTTTTTGAGGGATTATTTATGACATGTTCTTTAGCCTTTATCTATAACTGAAAATGTTTATATTTAACATACAACTTGTTCATATATGATCTTGCAAGTGTTTATATCTTACGTGCAAAGCGTTCTCATTTTTTTTTTCTGAATAATTAGAAGAAGTTCAAGTTAATTTTTTTGTTTGATAAATAAAAATATATTTGACATTTTATTCTTAGTGACGAAAGGTATAACCTTTTAATATCAAGTATATTCACTGTTCAAAAGAATATATCAATACATGTGGAGTGCAAATAAAAATTACATATAAGAATTGCAGTTATCACTTCTCTTAGTTTTATTAAGACAACTAGCTCTTGTATGCTGTATCTTCCCTCTGTAATTTGTAAAATCAATTTGGCACACACATCTGGATTGTGAAATTCATACTGGATGGTCTTGATTGATTCCGAATGGAGCTGATTAAGTGCCTCCATTTTAAAATTTAGTGAGTCTAGCGCAATTCATACCATTAGGATCATGACATAAGGTCCGGATCCCTGAAGTAACTCAAAATTTGAGTTTGGATCTGGATATCTGATCAGAATCCGAACAAATCCGATATGAGTTATAATTTACAGGGTCCTGTAGTATTCTGCAGATTCTGATTGGACGGTCCGGATCCAAACTCAAATTTTGAGTTACATCAGGGGATCCGAATTTCATAACAGATGGGGTCAGGATTCCCGAAGTAACTCAAATTTTGAGCTTGAATTCAGACTGTCCGATTAGAATCCGTACAAATATTAAAGAGAGCAAACACACTGGCTAGTCATTTATTGTTATAACTGTCACTTTTTTTTTCTTTTGAAAAATTGAGGTGGTAGTAGGCCAGATGCCTAGCTACCAAAATACTAATTAATTAGAGAATAAATTTACAAAATACTAACCACAGCTCCATCACATATATAATTTTTGCAATGTGATTACTAAAACTTTAATTTTGGTATAAATAAAAGTATCTTATCGTTTAAGTGATAGGGTACTAAAATGTTTTTTAAGAAATATTGCTTTTAGTACTCCGTAGGAATTAAGTAAAAAAAATGAGGAATTTATGAATCTTTTTAATTTAACATATCGATGCCATTTCTCAATTGAGTCCCAAAATTTTCATTTATTTTGACTTGACTTGCAAAATTTCAAATATGCATTAACAAAAGTGAGAGAACTAGTCATCTCCACCAAATCGGTTTGATGTCATGCCACAGAGGAGATATATATTTTTAAAGAATTAAAAAGTATCTTCTTTTGATAACACATCATTGATGTAAATCAACTGATAATCATTTTGAGATCTTCACTAACACAAATGCTTTTCCATGATAATAGTTTAGAATCAGAACTCAATCAATATACCTTAAATATTTAACCTTGCAAGGAATATAACACACATTTGAAATTTAAAAATTTTCAAGGCCATTTGTACATAACTAGGACAAAATAAACAAACAAACGCCAATTTGAAAATATAGCATCAAAAAATTGTGACAAGAGAATCCTCATTTATCATCATTAGAATTAAAAAATCTCATTTTTTAGTTTGGTCTAGTCTCGTAGTCTACTATTTGCTTGTTACCTCAACATTCCTGATCTGTATCCAAATAATTGATGTGGTGATTAAACTAAGATAATCAGATCAACCCACCTTAATTAATTTATTTTCTATGACCTGAACATAAGATAATAAATCCGTGCATCAAGTTTTGTTGTGTTGTTTGTATCGCTTGGTTGGTTAGATTGATTGAGTTGGCATCAAGCGTTAATTGTTTGAATAAGAGCAGTGTGTCCTTTGATTCTGTCACATTGAACTTAGCTTTGTTTCATGGCCGGGATACATGGCATAAAGAGAGATCAAGGAATCTAAACACCTCTTTTCCCCCCAAATAAAAATAAATAATAAATAAATAGGATTTTTTTTTTTTTTTGGAAATTGTTAATGCCACTATTTCATTGGCTCCTCTTCTCTCTCTTATCTGTAAGCCCATCCAATCATGTAGCATAAGAGTATATAGGAATAATTAAAGGGTCTGTTTTTTTGTGTCTTTGACTGTTTGCATTTGGGTCAATACAGATTAATTCCCATCTGAGCTGTCTTGACTTGGTTCCTGATTTTGTATTGGCAAATTGATGAATCAGATCTAGTTCATAGTAATTCTAGTGCTGATGAATTGATTGCTACCTAGAAAAATAAATAATTCGTATTGCTGAAGAAAATACACAAATTCCAACAACTAATGTCATGAATGAATTCATTTTTTTTTATTAAAGAGGCAACAATTATTTAGTGAATTATTATTATTATTATTATTATATATATATATGAGGAGGGATCCGATTACCACGTTTTTTGTTACCACAACCATTTTCTACATTTTCAAAGTCCAAATCGTCGATCCAAACCGTTCAACATGATCTCCACAATAAAATGTGCTTGCAGATCAAATTTTACATTTTTTTGAATTTTTTACTATTTATTAAGTATTTTACAAAAACTAGTAAAATTCAGACCATTGAATTTTGTACCATCTTAATAAATAGTTAAAAAATTCAAAAAAATATAAAATTTGATCTGGAAGTACATTTTATTGTGGAGATCATGTTGAACGGTTTGGATCGACAATTTGGACTTTAAAAATGTAGAAAATGGTTGTGGTAACATAAAACGTGGTAATCGGATCCCTCCTCTCTCTCTCTCTCTATATATATATATATAATTTGATTTTGGGGTCGAATGCTTCTGTGTAGAATTTAGCCTTTATTTGTATCCATGTTTATTATACCTTCATAAACCTTTTTTGGTTAATAAAAGTTACAAACTGAAAATTGACATGTTAATTCAGATACTGTAACTTCAATTCCAGCCATTATTCTACAGAAAATTGTTAGTTGGTGCACCCTCGGTACAAGGATTCTTTTTATTTTCCTAATATTGTGATACTAAAAATAAAAGTAAATATCACAAATTAGGCTATATTTTGGTGGTCATTATCATAATTGTACTGTTAACATGTTTTCTTGCAAAGCTAACCAATTCAAACTATCTGGTTTTGTATATATTGTAAATATGCCAAGTCATCAAATAACAAGCTTCTATTCCAGGTTTTCTCTTTTTGTAAAATGTCCTGGATGCACTCATTAAGGGGACCATTTAAAAATATAATATCATATGCAGCTCCCAATTTCGTATCCCTAAATAACCTCTAATATTTTTGGTCAAATTTTGAAAAAACTGAACAAGTCAATGTGCATTGGGGCAATAGTCAAGCATGCATTGTTGTAATACTCAAGTGTGCATTGAGTAATGTTTAAGTGTGCATTTTAAGAGGTTAAAAAAAACGAGTCTAGAAGATAAATATAATTGTTGGTAACTGTCAAAATGAGCTTTGACACGATCAAAATTGCATGGTATTTGTTAATAGTTTTGTCTTAATTGAATAGGCAAGTATCAACCGATTCTATATGCAAGTGTGCATTGACATAATAGGTAGGTATGCATTGATACAATAATCAAGTGTACATTTCAAAGTACGTAAAAATCTCTCTGTTTTTTTTTTTTAAAACCTTGGCAGCGGCTGCCAAGAAAGTGCGTAAAAATCTCGTGGAAGTGTTTTAGGAGGTGAGTTCATAGGAGATGGTTATCAGCCAGTTTGAAAAAAATAATAATTACTGAACTTATTATACCAAACAATTCCTTTTTTTGTTCAAAAACAACAGGCGCTATATGAAACTATGAGTAGATTTATAAATATAAGTGAGACTGATGAAAATGTCACAAATAATTTGTTCCCCCTCCTTTGTAATTATTCTATGGCCCATTTGAAATAAATTGCTCTTTACATTTAAGGCTCCTTTTCGGATAAAGGGGGGACCAAATGGAACTTTGTACTAAGTAGGAGCCAGTTGTACATGCTTTCGGGGTTGTCTCTTGTTATATACTTGTATTAAAGATGTTATTTTGCTCCTGTAGAAGGAACAATTTGATTGAGAAAGTTGTGTAAAAGCCCCTGAATTATGCCAGAAGTTGCAAAATAAAAAAGAGTTCTTTCTTTTTTGGAAGGGGACTTAAAGTGATGCTTCAAGTAATAAAATATAAATTTTTATTTTTATTTTCTTGCTGTACTGCTATTCAAAATTAAATATACTAATTAAGATCATCAAATGTCAAAACTTTTAAGGTCGAATGAGGAAAATAAAGTAATGAAGAATATTTCATTGGATTTCCTTCAGTGAACTAATGCACCTCATAATAATTCAACAATTCCTTTTCGAAAGGGTATATTCAATAATTTGAAGTTTTTGAAGGTGCATCCCCAAAACTGTGTAATTTTTTACTGTTAAGCCAGCAGGGAAGCATAAAAGAACAAAGTGTACTAATTACAAAGAGAAAGAGGCCAGTTGTAAATGCTAATCTTTCTTTATAGTTTTGTGATTCTCAAAGAATGAGACATAGAAGGTTACCTGTCAATTTTCGATGTTGACCCTGAATCAAACACTATTTGCACAGTCCCCATTCCGCATTGCTTTTCCACTGGTCCTTTAAGATGGTGAGCCCAATTTTTTGCATTACCATATTATGCTATGATAGTAAAAGATAGAAATTATCATAAAAAAAAAATTCCTCCTTTATTCAATTTTTTTGTAATATTTTTAATACTGGTACTGTCCTACATTATAAATTTTCTTAAACAGCACCTGCTTTCTTTCACAAACATGCGAGCACATAAAAAATTGAACCACTATAAATTAATCTTACTGACAATATCATATCACTCTTGTACGCAGATTGCTTCTACTTGCAAAAGGATTGATCAACTTTTGTTGCTGTGAATTTGTGATCATTTAATTTGAATATAACCTCACATTAAAGCAATATGGACCCTCTCTTAACTAATACCAGTATAACACTTCAGCAACTTGCACATCATAAGGTTAACAAAGACAACAAGCTAAAATTTATAATGTGTCAGGAAACAATGGCTTCAAAACCAAATGCAGCAGGACTTTGGTGTGAATTATCAAAATATTGTCGCCAAATTATCATACGTTATATGTTCTTTTAATCGTTATTCAACTTTTAAATTAATAATATATTGACCTTTTTCAGTCCAATGTATTTCAATACATTTTGCTGCTCCAATACATGTCATTTACTGTACATGCATAGTATTTCATTGTGTTTCGAAAAATATTTTAGTTATCTTTTATTATTCAGTTGTAATCTTTTCTTGAGAATAATCAAATAAGTTTGTTTTTGGTGCAGATATCTAATCTTGTCGTCCCCACAAATCTTGAGAAATCATTAATCTGACATTCAAAGTATTATCAGGACCATATATTGTATTTCTTTGTAAGCAACAATTCTTATCTTCAAAGAAAATATTTCTAAACAGGAAAACCTTTATTTTCATACTAAGTATCTTCTTGAACAAGAAATTGTTATTTTGATTATCTTCTGTTTGTTCACAGGGGATGTATGTTTATAGTTTTTTTTTTCTTTGTGAATTTCAGTGGATGAGATCTGCACCGTACATACTTGCATACGGGCATGCATTATTGCAAACCGTTACCATCTTTTCATAAACTGTGAGCCAGAAAAAGAGGAATTCTGAAACTTATAAAGGACCGCCAGTTAGCACATCGACTCGCAAAGTTAAACCATTCGTGTGGGTACCAATAGAGACACGACCATGATTGTTGTGCAATTTAGACCATCTTGTGACCCACAAGACCACACATGAGTTGTCATTAAATGTGAGACGCTCTTTTGCTGCGCTGCTTTATGTTTCTTATGATAATTTTTATGTTAGATCTAATTTATACATGGATCTTGATTTGGATAGGAAATAAAATTTTAAAATTTATAACTCTAGAAACAAAGCAATTTCCCAACAGTGCTATCAGATCCGCTTGCGTTGAGTTAGGTTTACTCGGTTTTTTTCGAGAAGCGGTAGTGGAGGGTTGAGAATTGACAAGTTTGTTCACAAATATAATATGTGCACAGTGAAGAGAGGAGAAGGTACACAAAGAAGAAGAAACATACCGAAAACATTAAGTAACCAAAAATTAAAATCATTTCATACTTCTATTTCGGTTTCAAGTAGTTAAGTTAGTTACGTACTATTCATTATGTGATATAGCACTTATTCAATGCACTAGGAGCATTTATGACATGTTAAGCATAATTTGTACACACATATTGGGTCACCAAAATATTTGTAATTTTTTCAATTTGGTACTAACTACTAAGACATCACATGCATGAAACATGAGAGTTAATATGGGGTTGTGGTATAAATTAAATGGTTTCTCCCAAAATAGAGGATAAATCTTTTAGGGACAGTTGGTGGTTTATCCTATTTGGGCCTTTTTTTAATTCTAATTGGGCATTCCGCACGAATCTTAAAACAAATCGACGGTGATTAAACCCATCGAACCAGAGTAGGTCCGATGGGCATCGGACCTACTCCGTTCTCTCTACTCTGACCTTGTACATCAATATATATAATATTAAATATTAATTAACCTCTACATTTGTATAATAAGCACAAGAATGATATTTTCTAGCTGAACTCTTCCTTCTAAAAGTGGTTTTTCTTTCTAATTATAATTTTTTACTTTTGTTTTTGGGTGCATGGGTCAAACCAGGGCAAAGATATTGACAGAGTAGGTTTTGTTTCATGCAACACACAAATCATATGCAGTGTTCTTTTGACTCTGTTATTTGTGCCCTGAATGAAACAAAAAAAACTACTATGTCAATATCTTTACCAGTCAAACCAAACTCCTTACAAGTTGATTCATTTTTACTATTAAATTAATTAAATAACTAATTCTCTCCTGTTTGTGCTATTTGTACGCTGCATGAAACAAAGAAGAGCAGCTCTTTGTTAGCTGTACTAATGGAGAAGGTTTGACAGAAACATTTTTTTAGGGGACCAGTTGATGTGAAGCATCATAGAGAGCAAATTCATGATAACAAGTACCTGTATGGAGCTGTTGTCTGACACCCCCAGCTGCATGGATTTCACACACCACACAGACATAGGACAAATATTTTCCCCGGTACCGTAAAAGATTCCCTTCACTTTACGGTTTGAGATCAACTCCCAGCCGGTTTGGGATTCGGGCTGACGGAGGGGACAGTATTATTGGGCTTTGAGATTCGTGCCAAGTTAAAAAGAACGGTCCAGATCAAGTAATTGTAAAAGATTCCCTATTACGGTACCGGGGTGATGTGAATTCCATAGACATAACTCTAACTAACAACTTTGGGTCCGTTTCGGCCCGTCAATAGTATAACAAGAGTATCATTCAAATTAGTGTGTCAGAACTTAGAATAGTAAGAGAATTTTAATTTGATAAAATGAAGAAAGAGTGTTAATTCAGTATTATTTAGAATAATAAATATAAAAATTATTTTTTGAAGAGTGAGACTATGGTATTATGCATAGTGCAGATTGGTACGTACTACACATTAATATTTTTGTTTTCAAAGTTCAAATAGTTAATTTGAACCATTCAACATGATTTTCATATGAAAATATAATTGAAAACTAAATTTATTTTTATTAATTTTTCTAGATAGGTAGAAAATCGGTACTTTTGAATTGTCTAGAATCTTTAGATCAAGTGATTTTTTTACCTATCTAAAAAAATAGAAAAAATATTCTAAAAAAAATGTAAAATTTGATCTACAAATACATTTTCATATGGAGATTGTGCTGAATGATTCAGATCAATTGTTTGAATTTTGAAAATAGAAATATCGATCCATAGTACGGACCATAGTGACATAATTCGCGAATAAAATGTTTTTTTGGTGTTTTCAAACCGAACGGGGAATTATTTGGCTGACCGAATTATTCGCGAATAAAACACGAAAAAAATTAACTTTTTTTGTTCTTTCAAAATAAAGTTTTTGGTTTTTTATTTTTTATTTTTTTGCTTTCTTGTGGAACCGAATCATTCCTGAATTATTCTCTAATATGAATTTTTGACCCCGCCGTACCTAACCCGAATAATTCATTTGTCACTATGGTACGAACCAATATGCTCTATGGATAGTACCGTAGGCTCACTCTTGTTTGAGTTATATAACTTGAAATAGTGCTAATCTAAATAACTCAATTAACTATTTAATAAATATTCTTAAGCTGCAATGAAGCATTTGAATTGTAAGCAATGAGTTAACTACTGCTATATTGAGAATATTAATAATCTCTAATTCAAACATACTAATGTTGAGTTGAGGTCATCTTTCAGCGCTGAGAAGACAGGTGTGTCTCCGATGAAGATCCAACGGTTGAGATCGTATTAATCTTTGTCGGTGAATGTGAACCGTCAATTGCTTTGATATCTCGTAAAACGGGGCTTGGTATGGCCGATTATACCTCCGATGTCCTTGCAAAATACTGAAGTTACCGGAATTGGTCATTATAGTGTTTAACCACTTAATTAATGCATTAAATTATGAATATGATTATTGGTAATGCAGAGATAACAAGGATACTGTATATTATATCCTCATTGTATATTTTTTGATAAAAGGCATACATGATGCTCATTTCATTTCCATGAAACAAGAGTTAAATTACAATCCTCATTGTATATGAAGAATTAAATAATCAATTATATCGCACAATGGTGATGTGTTTCGTCTTTTTATGAAAAAATATATGTTTGTTTATTTCAAAAATAAACATTTACAATAATAGGTGCTGGAGTTGATGAAAAAATTAATTTAAAAAACAACGAAAAAGAAAAAAAGAAAACATAAGGCTTTTACCAAGAACATTTGTGCTAATATGGGGTATCCGTAATGATAGAATAACTTCCAGCCGATCCAATATTATTTCGGTGCCTATTAGAACGGAGGATACAAATCTCAATTTACACGGTATGGTGCCGCATTGATCTGAACCCGCTAATCATAAAGCACAACTAGCCCAAACTAATTTGGTAAAAAAAAAAAATCAATTTTTTTTCTAAAAAGCCGACTTCAAAATGCAAAGCAATAAGCCATAACTAGGCCCAATTTCTTAAGCACAACCTTTCATGGTTTGGATTGTATTATTGTTTTATTTTTTTGGGCTAAGTAAAGGCCGAATCCGAATTTTGGAATTTTAATGAGGTTTTTATGGGTCAAATTTTGCATGAAGTTGGAAATTAGAGAAACCCAACAACCTTCTTTTTCCTCATTTCTTTTTACATTTCAATCATCTTTCCCAGCATAATTTAATGTTTTTCCGGTAAAGCTCTTGAAATAGCTATTATATAATATTGATTTTGAAAATCACGGTTAGCTGGGATATATATTTTTGGGAAATAAATCTGTTGTCATTACTTGAGAATAACACGAACCTGTTATAAATTCCGATCTTAACTTTGGTCTTTTTTGAGATTCGTGCATGAAAAAGTTTGAACTATTCGTGCTATTTTTAGGAAAAACGGTTCCTGTTATTCCCAAAGAATAACAGAAGATTTATTTCCATATTTTTTAGGAGATAGCATGTTCTAAATCTAGTTCTAAGATTACTCGTGGATGTCTAATTAAATTAGGAAGTTTGATCTCATCTTTATAAAATTTAAAATTTGTAATAATGAAACTGGAAATTTTAAATTAAATTATGTAACTAACTTAAAAACAAATTGTTGGGTTGTTAATTTAATATTCAAGAAGCATAACTAATTTGGAATTAATTTAATGTTTTTAAATTAAGAAGCATAACTAATCACCAAATTTGATTTGCAAAAATTTTAAAATAGAAATTTATGTTTGTAAATATGAAACAATAAATTTAAATTAATAAGAAATTATGGAAAGAGAATTCCACACTACAATGAACTCCACTGTAAATTTTAAATAATGTGAGTAGAAAAGAACAAAAGGAGAAAAGAAAGAAAAGTCATGAAATAACGAGATATTTAGGTACCAGAACAAAATTTTAAGATGAGTATAATTTTGCAAAATTATTAGACTTAAGCATATTATCATAACTTTTTTAAATTACACTATTTTTTTTAAGTTAGGAAAGGTATTCAGAAGTGGTTGGTTCTTAAAGCTGATCTGGACGAATTATTGTCTTAAATTGAGCAAACTTAATTTAATTTTATATTTTTGTGCAATATAATTTGACCATAGACCTCCAATTCGTGAACCATATAAAAACCAAAGGTTCACAGAAATTTGACTCCAGATGAAGAAATTCGGATTTCAATCCAAAAATTTATGAAAGTTATCCATCCTGTGTCAAACACATTCTAATAATACTTGTTAGAAATTTGAACCGTCTTTTTAAAAAAAAAAAAATTTGCCCCATCTTGCAACTTTAGCTCAACAATCAGTCTAATTAAGTAATTATTGTAAAATGTAACAATTAATACACGAAGTTTCTGTGTTTACTAGGTACGTTTGGATGAGAGTTAGAATAGTTAGAATAGCGAAATTTTAGAATAGTAAATGAGAATAGAGAAAAAATAGTGATTTTTAGATTAGTGTGAAAATGGTGTTATTCGGATCAGTAAAAATATTATTTGGATTGTATATGTGAAATAGTGAATAGTTGTAACTAATAAAGAATAGTGTTAACAAGGTGTTAATTAAGAAGAAAGATAGGCAAGTGGGATCTCAAATGAATTGTCACGACGTGGCGATAGCGGAAAGTGGTATCAAATTTGTCATTTCGAAATTGTGTTGGCGAAAATCTAAAAAAAAAATATTTTTTTCTCTCATTTCACATTTCCGAATAGTAGATATTCTAACATTTACAAGGAATAGAGAATAGCAGCTATTCTAGCTATTCTGAATAACAAAAATATTGTTTGAATGCATATTGCTATTCTAAAATAGCCTCTATTCTTGCTATTTTTGTTGTCATTCATCCAAACATAGCCTAATTAGATACTGCTCATGCAAATTAATATAAATATTATAGCAAAGGATTGACCTGATCCACCTTAGACATTAACTTAGCATATATAGTTTCAAAACAACTGGTACCAAAATTTTCAACTCCATTTTTAAACTACTCACAAGGCAAGACATTATTCAAATCAACAAGGTGACATCTTTACAGGAAAGCTCATACACAACAAAAGCTCCATATCCTACTCTTTCCTCATACCAACCGACTGATCGATCGATCGATCGATCATGGCCTTCCAGCCGGTACGAAGGAGACCAGGACCCGGGAATGAAGCCACGGTTTTACCACGACGACCGCATCAAAGACCCTCTTTCCATGGCCTTCGGCCTTCTCATGCACCACGATCCGCATGTAGTATTTCAGGCCCGAGACGACCTGTCGCTGAGCCTCTACAACCTGAGAGAAACTCAAGAGCTCTTCACTGGCCGTGTGATTTTCCTTAAGTTTCTGATTATACTCTTGCACTGCAAATCGACCAAGCTCTTGCACGTCTTTGTTTGATTCGACATTTTTGACTTCGCTACGACCCCCAACCTTTCGACCGGGGCTGATGGTACCAGTACCAGAGGCAGTGTCGTCTCTGACAAGGCGGATTGGGCTGATTTGGAAAGCGGTGGAGAGAGTAAGAGAGAAGAGGAGGCTGAGCAGGAGGAGAGAGTTTAATGCCATAGAACAGTGTCTTTACTCTTTAGTGATGCAGTGAGGTTTAGAATTTGGTGTTGAGAAGAGATGAGATTTAGGGTTTATATAAGGTGGAGAATAAGGGGAAAGTACAGATGGAAATTTGAGAAAGTACAGATGGCAAAGGAGATTCCAAATTCCAATAGACTTGGCGCAAGCTTGAAAATGGTTATTGGATTTAACTATTTTTTTTTTTTGCTTTTATGTGTATGTATGTATATGTTATTGTCGACGGAGTCAGATTTTCAAATTATTATGATCAAATGTAAATGTGAATTAATCATATAAAATTTTCATGCTGAAAATATAGATCAATTTTTACAGTACCTATGACATTTAACTCTAAATTATATAGAAAATCATATATAAATACAAAAAATTTAAAATAATAAGGGTTAATTGACATCCATTCATTGTGTATAGGTCTGCCCTTGTGTATAATTGTATGTGATGATTGTTCTATTTAAATTTATTTTAATGCATTTATTTATGATTTTGATAGACTTGAAAATAATAATTAAAAAGAGATAAGTTATTGACATTGAATGAAAACAAATATTACATGTTTTTCCTTGTCTTATTCTTTTTGTTTGTTTAATATACTATTGTAATTTTAGTATATTCTAATTTTAAGAGTAATGTTATAATACTATAAAAAATTGGAGAATAATTCAAGAGTTTTCAACATCAAACATGTAATTTTCCCGCATTAGAGTAGGTTGAAGGATCTTTTTTTTTACCTTCATCTCCTGCTAAAGATTTTTTTTTTACTTCCAAGTTCAAAGCAACCTTAATTAACAATCTTAATTATTTAATTATAGTCTTGGTCTATGAAAGAAATCTTAAAAGAAGTTTGTTTTTTTCTTCAGAAGCTTCTCTCCAGTTGGTATAGAAACTGAAGAAGTCGTTCCCCTTTGAAGACCACGTACTGTACCAGTGTCAGTTAAAATTACGTGGTATTCAGTAATTCCTAAGCTCTGCATTTCAGCTGAAAAATGGAGAAGAGTATTTCATATAATGAGGTGGTGACGCAACCGAGGAAGAGTGTGGGACAGAGAAAACAGAAGAGATAGAGACGAGAAAGGAAGCAGGATCTTATGCAGCTTGTGCCTACTGCCTAATAACGACCTGACAAATTAATAGTTTGGATTCGGTTCGGCGAGGTTAAAAATTTGTAATTCGGTTATGATTCGGAAATAATTCGGTACAACAAGGAAGTAAAACAAAAAAAACCCACAAAAACCGTAAAAAAAAAAAAGACTTTGAAAAAAAAACTAAAAAAAAATTTCGCGTTTTTATCACGAATAATTCGTCAACTCGCGTTTTATACGCATTTTATTCGTGAATAAAACGTATTATATGTTTTTCTGCGTTTTATTCGGAATTCGGTTCGGTAATATCGAAAAAACGAATTATACGCGAATTATACGCGAATCTTGTCACTGTGATAACGACCATAACACTATAATAGTCACATACAAGCAATTACATGTCACCAATACTTCAACCGTTTAATCATATGAGTAGAACTAGAGTTGAGTTCAAATAGGAATTAATAGAACTAAGGTGTTCTTAAACTCATCAAGCTCCTTTGTGAGTTTAACTCACAAACCTATCGAATTGATTGACTTCAAACGATGCATCCAAACTGTTGAAACCGATATACTTCGTGAGTGATACGTTTACATGTCAAATTTTTGAATTTTTAAACTAATTTAGTATGAAGTCAAGCGGTCAAAAAAATATGATTTATAAGTTAATTTAATGAGTTCATTTTTCATTATTTTTTTACCGTTTGACTTTATACTAAACTAGTTTGAAAAATTATAAATTTGACATGTAAATGCATCACTCGTGAAGTAGATCGGTTTCAACGATTTGAATGTGTTGTTTGAAGCCAATCCGATAGATTTTTAAGTTAAACTCACGAAAAGGCTTGGTAAGCTTAAGAACACCCTAGTTCAACTCCACAAATAGACTTAGTAAACTTAGGATTGTTTATGTCCACCAAACATTTTGTATATTGTCATTTTTTTTATAAAACAAATAATATAAATGATGTGTCTAAAATGATTTTTTTATAATGATTTTTTAATGTATTAGAACATTATTTTTTGTTTTAAATGTTTGACAATTTTATGTCATTTTTTAACAGATACGTTTAGATCTTGAACGCAATAATATTCTCTATTTAAAACATGAGAATGTTTGATGCGAAATAGGACATGAAACATGCATTGCGATCTTGCAGTGAATTTAAAATAAAAAAATATTATTGTTATTCAATTAAAAAATCAGAATAAAGAAAATAATTCTCTGGAGTATAAGGAATCTCTTACCTTTAAAAGATAAATCCTTAATATTTTGTATTCCTGTATAAGAATTCAGGCAACTTATTTTATTATTTTTTGTTGTACATGTTTTTAGTATGTATATGAAAATAATTTAAACTTAAGAAAATTTTATGTGAAATAGGACATGACTCATGCATTCAGATCTTGTTGTGATTTTAACCAAAAACATTATTGTTATTTAAATGATAAAACTTCTTTTTGTATCTCTTTACAAGAATTTTCCGACGATTTTTTTATTATATATGTTGTTAGCATTTTGAAGAAAATATTTATTTATGTCCAAATTTTTCTAAATGAAAGGATTTTGTGTGTGTGTGTGTGTGTATATGTATTTACTTTTTTCTCAATTAATATTTCTCTTGTGGAATGATTAACCTCAGTTTATTAAAGAATCTCACTTTGTTATTAATCGTATATAAAAAAAAATTCTTTAGGACCAGAAAATGTAATAGTGTGAAAAAATAAATTTTAGTGACTGACTTTGAAATTCTTTTAATTTTAAAACTTACTTATCCTGATTTTCTCTATTTTCTTTCTACTTAATTGTGTTTCTGAAACATCTGATGATTTCAATAATAGATTGAACTAATCTCATTTAATTGTACTCTAATTTCATAATGGACCTATGAGCTTTCGAAATCTGAGAGCTGCCAGTAACATGCAGCATTGTGTTACACGCCACAGAGAATCTAAATTAAGGGGAAGGGGAAGCGGAAACCTGACAATAGTGACACGTAGGAGGATGGCGCAGGAAGGTGTGCCGCGCCTCGTAACCGCATGGGATGGATCATGGATGTGATGAATTAGGTGAGAGACTTCACGTGGCCCTTTCTTTGGACCTTCTCTCTTCTTCTCTGCCACGTTAGCTCTCTGTCAAATCAAAATCGTTCAAATTCAATCCTGTGTGCTCTATCTATATCACCCCAGGTACCTGACGTCAAGTGTTAAATCCGGACCGTTCTTTTAACTTGGCACGATCTCAAAGCAGACCCTGCAGTCTTTATGAGCACCGAATTGAGTTTTGGTCCGGAAAATTAATCTGGACCATCCATTATTTTATATTGCATCTCGGGTACTGGGGGACACGGACTCTGTAGTCTTCTGACAAATTTCAATATTGGCTAGACTATATATTTTCTAATAACAAATTAATTCTCATTAATCTTATAATTATTTTTAATTTTTTTTCAATTTACAAATAATGTCATCAAAACCTAGGTTCTACGGTTTGAGTTTGTAAGAGAAAGAAAATAAATTTTTATAGTGGATAGGAAGAAGATTGGAGGAGAAGAAGTAAAAACTCATTTCGTCGGAGCAAATAAGAAAGCGACTCGCGGTCAAATCATTGATCGGAGCAAACGGTTTTGTATGATTTTTCGTCAAATTCTTTTGTTTTGACGTGAATTTTCTAACGGAATTTGGAGGGAGAAAAGTCGCGAATTCCTTTCATTTTTTTCGTCACCTCCGCTTGATCAGATACGCGACACAAATTATGATTCTATTTCTTGTTTTACGCGAGTTCACCCCTTTCCGATTAGAGAATTATTTTGCACTTGTTTTTACTCCGATTTTTTAATTGCCATCTTTTAAAAAATAATAAACAAAATGAACATAAATTTTGGAAAAAAAATATTTTTTACCAGCGACGTAACTATTCCTAAATATTAAATTGGAAGCGCAATTGATAAAAATAAAATATTTTCAAAATCCATATTGTCAAAAAGATGGTAACTAAAAAAAAAATGGTTTATTGCTTGCATGTTCCAGCGTAATCTGATCTGAGTCGTTAACTATTGTCAAGATATGTGTTATCCTCTCTGGTTTGTTATTACAAATTTGGAAAATCGGATATATATCCATCAAAACTTCTCTATTTGAATATCCATCCAAATTTGAAATTTGGATACTTGTCCACCCCTCAGATGTTCACTATACAGATTTTATCCTAAATAAATTATGATTAAAAATTCATTAAATTTATAATTTAACATAAATGCCCTTCTCCCCTATTTTTTCCAAGTCATCTAAGATATCCCAAGCCCTCTTTCTTTTTTGTGATGGCTTCTTTACCTTCCATTCTCCTCTTTGTACAATAGAATCTACTTGTTTAGTTTTCTCTATTTTTTTCCTATGTGAGTAGTGGGTTTTTTTTTTTGTTTCGTTTTGCACATTGCAAATTCTACTTTTATGGATGAAAATGGAAAGTAGACTGTCAGAAAATACAAAGTTAATAGCTCCAAAACAGCAATAAGTTTCATAAAAGCATGAGCATTTAGTTAGAAATGTCTTACGGTTCAAATAATGAAATTTATTTTAAATTTTAAAAGTTGCGACTGAAAAGTAACAATTTTTGAAATACCAGACTATAGGGTTATATGTATGTGTGTATATATATATTGGCTAATATCAAAACATTTGTTCCGGAGCCGTGATGCAACCAATTGGTTTTTCAATTTTTAAAGTCCAAACGGTCGATCAAACCGTTAGATGTGATCTCTATATTAAAATGTGTTCGAAGACCAAATTTTACAAATTTTTGGATTTTTTTTACTATTTACTAAACCAGTTTTAAAATTGCTGATTCTAATAAACAGTGAAAATATTATGGATCATTAAAAACAATGATTTTAAAGCTGACTTAATAAATAGTAAAAAAATTTCCAAAAAATGTAAAATTTGGTCTCCAAGCACATTTTAACATAGATTGAATGTTGAATGTTTTGGATGGACGGTTTGGATTTTGAAAATGTAAAAACCAAAGCATTTGTTCCACGGTCTAGGAACAAACGTTTTGATAGTAGCCACACTATATATATATGTGTGTATATGTGTAAATCATATATATGCATTAAATCATATATTTCCAAAAATTGAGAGGAAGGAGAGAAAAAAGGGGATCATGAGGTGCTAGCACATAAACTCACAGTGCTTTTCTATTTAATTGTTCGTGTGAATATTGGTATAGACGCAGTTGCACATCTGATAACACGCAAGTAAGGTGAAGGAAGATTATGTGAGAGTTTCTGCTAGAGTTGAGAAGTGTTTTTGATGCGTTGCTTCATCAAACAACTTTGTCAATATCGTTGTCCATATACATAACTCATTTTGCATAAAGTCAAAACAATATTGTCAATATCATTATCTCTAACTATTCAATTGAGCCAGTGCGAAAATTTAACATTAAATGAATGATGATTCAATTTTATATTTTTTTCTATTGAATATTAATGAGCTAGTCAGGGTCTCTAGAACGTGATTAAATTAATATTTTGCTTGTTTAACTGGGTATTATCCCAATGCATGGCGAATATACCTCATTATAATCATATTTGATAATACTTTCAAAAGTTTCAAATAAAATATTTTAACCGGGTTACCCGTTAGTTCCCACATTTATCCTTCGTTTCTCCGAAAAAGTCTGACAAAATCTACACCATACCAAAATGCATTCCCGGCAATTCTCGGCCTTATTCGATTTCATCCCCCGACTTTTTGCAAATCTCTCAAATTCCTCCGTACCACAAACTTCGGTAATTATTCTTCCTTGCAAGTAAATTTTACTATGGAGTCCGATGTCCAATTAGAGCTATTCGATCCATATTAAAATTTGTGCATATAACTTTAAGATTCATTCGGACCAAGTGTGTCAGAAGCTGATCTATATGTATGTCACGGATGCTAAGCCACCTCTGAGATTTAAAAAAAATTAATCATGTATAATAAAATTTAATTTAATTTTTGTTTTTTTTCGTTTCATATAATTCAGTCATCTTCATAAAATGACAAATGTGTGTTTGTAGCCTAGTGGATAAAGTTCAACTTAGTGTTTGTGAGATCTTGAGTTCAATTCTAAGTGACCATACTTTTTTTTTTGTCTTTTTACATATTATATATTTTATAGTTTAGCATTCTCTATTCAAATTTTAGAATTATGTCTATGAAATGCGTATAAATCTTCATGCGGATTGAACAGCACCGATGGAGCATCGGACTGAATTTTGTCTGATACCCATTGAATCTGAGTGAGTATCCCTACAGGTACTTGAGTTGTGTGACTAGTTTTGATCCAATATCAGAGCATAGTGCCTACCTATATATGACTGAATTAATTCCAAGCAAGCGATTCTATTCGGACATACCTTAGATGCACGGAATTTCGTGTCAGACTACAATAAACAATTCAGATCTCATTTTATCTGTGAGTTAACCCGAGCCAAATAATTTTTATTCAGATCTGTCGTAGATGCACGGAGTATTTAAATTTCATGTCAGATTTAATCAGAATCTCACTTCACCGGATATAAGTGTCTCAGAATTGAAATCCGCTGAAATCTCTTGTTTGTGTGAACAGTGTTCCTGAAATCTCGAATCCAGCTGTCAACTTTTTCTATGCACGCATATCAAAACAACTGATTTTTCTGTGCATGTATCTCGAAATAGCTCGACGGCTGGATTCGGAACAGGAATTTTAAAAACACGGTTCACGAATGAGAATTTCAGCAGATTCGTTTCTAGTGTTTCACCAAATCTGAATTCCATCGAACCGCCACCCACAACTTGTACGAATTCACATCACCTCAGGTTATCTGACTCAAGCAAATTATGATCGGACGGTTCTTTTAACATGACACAAATCTCAAAACAGACCCTCTACAGTCTCCATAAGCACCAGATTGAGTTTGATCCAGATAGAATTAATCTGAGCCGTCCATTTCAATTTGCTCGAGTCAGGTACCTGGGAGGATATGGATCCCTACTTATACCATAAGATGATATGAGAGACATTTAATATAGGCATATATTAAATGTCTGTTTCGTTCTCCTGTTTCAGAACTTTTGGAAAGAGCCCACTGGAAAAATTAAATCCTCCTCGATCTACTGTAATTCCTCGTCATTCATTGGATGTAGCTTTATAAAAATTTACTTGTTATCGTGTTGTCAATCCATTAAGAAATAATAACCTAAAGTCAAAAGAATGATATAAAATATATAAATCTGTATCATTGACCCCATTTTAAAAAAAAAAAAAAATACCATCTCTTATCATTATTTTGGGGATTGTAAACTGCCGCCTGTTAGAACATAATGGAAAAAAAAAAACCTTTTGGTTGAAAATTTTGAAGTTTGAACTATTTTTCCAAAACAAACAAGATATAATTACTTTACAAATATTGGTCTGTTTTGAAATCTTCCAAAACAACTATAATAATAAAGACAAATTGTCTCAATTATGAAGTTGTTATTATAAAGTCAACCCACCTACTCAATTAGACTTCGTCATGGGGTGTTGAAATTATCTCTCAACTAATCGTATATTTTATTTATAAATTGTCTCTAACTAATCTCAAGTTTCCAAGTTGGGTGCTAGGTCTGGTGTGCCGGGTGAAATGACAAAATACATTTTAATCAATATATTCTAAATAAATTTAACTTATTATAATTTAATGTATAGTTAAGTTATTAAATCATTAATTGAGATATTACTTATAGAAAGTACAATTTAAATTTCTAATTTAAGATAATTTAAAAACTTATAATCTCTACCAAAAAAATCTTTCTTTATTTTAACTGGATATAATATTGAAGGAACAAAATCTACATTTAAAAAAAAAGATAATGTCTTAATTGAGAAACAACTAAGTAAAGGTATAATTGTCCAACAGCTAAAAAAATAATTATTGTTGTGATAATATCAGCTACCGTGCATTTTGAAATATCTAAGAAATTTTGGAAGTTCAAAATTATTGAAGTTTTCTTACAATGAAAAATATTTATATGGTAATTAGTTTCCTTTTCAATCAACAATAGAATGATATTCATAAAAAATATTTGGTGGCAATAAATTTAAGATATAGACAATTTGATTAACCAAGAATGGAACGGATAGAACATGAATTCCAGCTGACAGATTGTTATGTACAACTAACCAAACAAATATTTAAAAATTAATTATTATTAATGTGCAGCCAATTAAGTTTGACTTCATGTGCACTAAAATATAAATAAAATTAGCTATAATATATATACACCATCTTTGCCAACGACCCACATTATTTGCTTAGTTGAACATGGAACCAAACAAATATTCCCTGTGGATTTTGGTCTTGAGTATGTTGGTGCTCTCTCTATGCCTTGCTGCATCTCCATTATTATTCAGGTTATTACTTTTTGCTAATAATATTTGCTCTAAGATCTAAATTCTTGCTTCAAAATGATCTATTGCCCTTCTTTTACAAGCTAAAAATCAAATCAGGAGCAGTCCAATGGGCATCCGTCTGCTGTCTGGTAAAAGTCGTTCGATCAGCATTAAGATCCGCACTGACACATTTAAGATGTGTTCGTACGCATCTTGATGTGGATTGAACAGCTACGACTGGTCATCCGACCAAATTTGTTTCGTATTAAATTCATTTTTGGTCCTTTGATTTGCTCCTAAATAAAAATCAACATTTTGTTTTGTTGAATCAAAGATGAGAGAAAGAGAGAAATCTCGTTCACGCCATTAATGAGGGAAATTCAAGCTACAGTTGGACAATAGTGAGCAAAGAATTCACATTTAATGCGGGAAGTGCACCGTTCAATAGCTGTCATGCATCAACCATCGTAGAGGTACTTAATTTCTCTATAATTTTACAAATTTAAATTTTTTGATGTTCTATATTTGTTTTGTATTAAATTTTTTTTGTTTTTCGGAGTTATATGATCCATTTTGTATGGAAGTATTAATAATTCTTTAAAACCCCATCTTCATATTACTTTTTTTGTGTAGATAGAATTCCGAGTGGTTTTAATTATAATTGTACAATTGGAAGATTTTATTGTTTTTGTGGCTTTAATTACTTCTTTCTGGTACCAACCCAATGATAATTTTTTTCGTTTTATTTTCTGTTCTGTTTATTTCCTCAATTTTTGAATGCAAAAGGAGTTCCTTCCAAATCCAAAGCTTCTTGAAATAATCACTTTACTAGAAAATATTGTTTCATCAAATATCTGTCTAAGCTCTTTTCACGTGTCTTTTCAACAAATGAGGGTAAAAAATTAGATTTTTTTTTAATGATGATAAAAAGCCAGAGAATTGGATCAAAATCAAAATGCTCTTTACTTTGAAACTTGGGTGCTTAAATTGTTTAAGTTTAATTGGTATTTGAGCAAAAGAATTTGTTTGGTGAATCCATGATACTCACTGTGATCTCTGGCTTTGAAATGCATGGTTAGTTTTTTTTACTTGAGAATTGGATCAAGCTACCATTGATACCAGTCCAGCTGATATCTTTGTGATTTATCAGCACTGTTCCATTGAAGCATTCAGAACATTGTTGAATTATCAATTTCTTTCTTGCTTGTGGTGTTGCAACAGTCTTTGTTACAATTTGATACGACTGTGGATCTCTTTGAATAATAATGGTGAAAGTAGGGGCTACATTATAAAATTTCAAGGTCTGACAATATTAAACCATATCAGTTGAAGCCTCTCTTAATTTTCTTGATATTCTTACATTACAAATGACAGTGGTACTGTCAAATGGATCGGATCAGATCACAACCCGTATATCCATAACTGCCCGGCCTATTAAAGTCGCAAACTTTCTAGTTTATACCAAACACATTTACACATTGATGATTCTTAAACAGATCGTATCAGATTATGCTGACATGACTCAGATGTAGATACAGTAATAGTATAATACGCCATTTCGAACCAATTTTTATTAGAATATGATGACCAGTATCATGTCTGTTGAAATACATTATATTTCTAGAATTATATAAGTCTCATAGTCGATATAAACTAGCAAGTAAGATAGAATTAGGTTTCAATTTCATTGGCATTGGTATAATAACTGAATTTCCCCATATATTTCGAGTGGAAATTACGGATTTGATTTTTCCCAATAACTGTTAGCAACTCTCTGTCAGTACCGCTACTGTCAATTATGACAAATTCATGATTTAAACATATGTGTTTTATATATAATTATATATAACCTTATCTTTTGTATTATTTGTGTAGTAGGTAGAGAAGAACCACCTATTAATTGCCTATTTTGGCGGTTCTAAGGAAGGTGCCACTGATGTAAAAATATGGCTTCAAAGGTACAAGGTATTGATTATTATATTATATAAGACTTGTTCAACGGACTGCTGTTATCTTTCATAAATTATTAGACATACATGAAATTGACTCTAAAAACTTTCAATTTTTTATTATTATATAGGGTGGAAACTGGAGCCCTCCATTCATAGCAGACAAAGAAGAAAATGTGCCGATGTGGAATCCTGTATTGTACAAAACACCTAACAACAGCTTGCTTCTCTTCTACAAAATTGGTGTAGATGTACAATCGTATGTATTTTTTATTCATCCTACAACAACCACTCTCATTATTGATATGCATTATTTGCATACTTGATGGGTGTCCTGCATTTCACTTGGAGAGAAAAGTAGGACCAACATCTATAGTACTTGCTCTGATTTTTTTTAAGAAATGTAAAATTACAAATTAAACATCTAATAAAACTTTGGTACTTGTACAGTTAATATGTTAAAGTTACTTCTTTATCTTTAAATTCAAATAGATGGAGTGGATTCATGAAAAGATCATTTGATGGTGGTGTGACGTGGCAGCCGAGGGAGCAACTGCCACCTGGCATCCTTGGACCAATAAAAAATAAGGTTCTTGTTAAAATAATTTGCATTATAAAGTTATATTTTGCACCTACTTTCATAAACTTATAGTTGTTAAAGTGGCCTAAAAACTGCAAAAGAATTACTAAAATGGAATCTATTTCATTACCATGGAGTACTGGGTTTAAGCCAATTCGTTTTGAATTGCAAGGATATCCAATTTCAAATCCTTTTTATGAAAATATTAAAGTGTATCATTTAATCATAAATGTAATTATGTGTGTAGCCTTTTCTACTAAGAGATGGTCGTTTGCTGTGTGGCTCCTCTGTAGAGAGCTGGAATTCATGGGGATCATGGATGGAGGTATTCAAATTGTTCTTCTTCCTTTTTGTTTGCCTTTTCAAAAACATCAAGTTTTGCACCAAAGAAAAACTAACTATAAGTAATTAGTAATATTTTTGTGGGCGCAAGTTAATTTTGTATCATTGTTTCAACCAACATATAATTAGAATAAAATGCTACCAGTTCAAGTACCAAATATAACAAAACACCAAGTTAATTGAACTTTGTGCAACCTTAACTTAATTATAGGATTCTTTAACAATTTTCCTCTCTGTGCATTTTTTTTCCTTTTCTTCTTTTTTTGGCTATATTTGCTTATTATATGAGGAATAATACATTATTGCTCAGGTAACGTCAGACTATGGATATACATGGCAAAAGTATGGTCCGATTTACATCAAAGACAAACCAAGAGGTGTCATCCAACCAGTTCCATACCAGACCGAGAGTGGTACATTACGCGTCCTAATGCGGTCATTCACAAATCTTAGCAGGATATACATGTCAGAATCAACAGATGGTGGTATAACTTGGAGCTATTCGAAACCCACGCAGTTACCGAACCCCAATTCAGGTTTTCCCCAACCTATTTGTTATTTGGTACAAGAAAAAAATTCAGATTTTCATTTTAATCAGTCATCAACCTTCCCTGCATTTAAGGCACTGACTGAACTATCAGTACACATTTGACTGGTATTAATAAATCCGTATTTCTATCGCTGGTACAATCAGTTGCAACAACATGTATAACCTTCACTAGCACCAGTTGAAATTGTGTCATGTCTAGATAACTGAACATATATTCTAATCAGATTTTAGTCTAACAACTTCATACAGAACTGATTTACCAGAACCAAACACCAACAAACAAAAAGCCTCTATCAGCAATATCCTTGAGCACAAGAAACACTCCTGCAAAATTTGACTGTTTACCGAGATGGAATTGAATTAGTGGGTTTGTAGACAGCTGTAATTAATTTGGGCCAAAAGCCCATATTTGCCCAACCCAAGCTAGGCCTAGAGCTCACGAGTACTCATGCTAAAATATCTATAGATTTCGGGTTATATTAGCTTAAAGAAAACAAAAGAAAATAATTAAATACTAAACGAGCAACTTGAAAATGTACTGATGAAAGCAGAGCTACTTAGAATCTTGACCCAGCACCTTAGAAAATTATATAAATCTATGTTCCAGAAATGAAAAAGAATCTTAACTATAGAAAAGGTTATTATGATGCCAACTGCATTTGCAAATTTATAGGAATTGACGGTATTAAACTAAATGGTACGGAGGTGATAGTTGCATACAACACAAATTCAAGGGAAGAATTGAAAATGGCATTTTCTAACGACGACGGAGATTCATGGACTGACATTCTTACTCTGGAAAATAGTAAAAATTTTGAGTTCTCTTATCCTGCTGTCATTAAAGCAATGGATGATCTAATACATGTTACTTATACATACAACAGAACCCAAATTAAGGTAATATTTTTCTTTTTTTCATTTCTATATTTCTTTTCAGTTTATGTATCAGTACCTATATGGTCTTATTTACTCTTTTCTTTTAAAAAATTGCAGCATGTTGTAATTCAACTTACAAGGCTATGAAGTATTGAGAATTTGAGATAGCTGTTCTATCAAACTTCCATTAGAGATTGAAACGCATGCAAGTTATATATCACTTAGCATAGCATGTAACTTTTAGTTCTTTTATTAGATTTATTTGTTCAAGTTGTATACATTTTCACTTCCTAATAATTATCTCTGACCGCATTGCAGTAAGTGTTTCATCTAGTAAGTTCTTACAGTTATTTTTTCTTTTCTTTTTGATAGCCCGTAGGCATGCTTACTGTAATTTGGAGAGATGAACAGTGATTGAATGGTACATTGATTGTATTGAATAATTCATATCTAAGTACATGTAGGTTTACATGAGCTCATACAAACTTACTAGCCGTTGTACATTCCTAATTATCCTACTAGCTGGTATGCTTTCCTATTTTACACTGTTTGCATATGTGCGGCTATTTGCACTTTCTTAATTACAGCACTAAATTCAATCAAATTTGCTCCAGCTGTATATTCCTAAATTTCAAGATTAATTATGTGAAATCGCGGATTGTCGGTGATCCTCTTATTGGATCGGATCTGCTTGGTGATTTTGGTAATTTTCAATATCTTTAATACTTACATTAACTAAAAAAAGATTTAATAGTTTACATCAAATATTACAAGGGATGTTAACTGGGATATAAATCCAACAGTACTGGTTACTTCTTCCCTTCTAGCCCAGTTCGCTAAATCAACTGCTGGCAATGTAGAAGCTCCTCTCCTCTGAAAACATTCATTTCTCCACACCTGATTTAAGCTCTCCAGTAGTGACACTCCATTGGTGCCTTGGTGGCCCCTTTAATAAGTTTAGAAATGAAGAATGATTTTTTTATTATAACGGTTATGATCTTTACATGTGTTGTGCATGGGTATTAATAATCCAATTCTATTCTAACAATTGGTCTATTTCCTAAATGGCTAGGATTTGCCTAATTACATAGATTATGCTAGGTACTAAGATAAGCTATAAGGTTTTCTGTCGGACAACCGAGCAAGTAAGCGGCTTGTCTTCAGATGAAAACAAATTCAGCTCGTTTTGTACAGTCTGTCACCATTAACTGAAATTATTCCTGGAAATGAAGGAATTTAATCAAAAGGTTTGGATATTTATTAAGACGGAAGCTGACAGACCTGGAATTACTATATTTCTGATTTGTTAATGTAATAAACTCACCATGGTTGAGGTCTTTGCACATCGGTTGAACATGGTACCTGAGGTGTGTCCGGCCATGCATCATAGTACCATCCATGTTCGTCTAGTACTTCAATAATTTCAACGACAACATTGAATAATTTGTCCTGCATTGTTTTAGTTTGTTTACTTTTGTAGTATAGAATAGGTATTTATCAATATAAGTGTTGTTGTTGGGGATTTGGTTGTTTACCTGGTTTTCTGGTGTGCGCATTTCGTGAGGCTACTCGACAGAAATTGAGAGGGGAAGTGATTCATTAGGTTGTCCTTCTTGTGATGTGGTTTCATGTATTGTGAGCTCTCTTTTATTGTGCTATTTTGGTTATAGTTATTGTTAAATTTTTGTTAGCTTGACTGATCAGTCACTAGAAAAGTGTAATTGTATTGTTTGGTTACTGCATATCAATACCGTTTTCGAAAGTCTGCTATCTCTGGTAGCAATTGATCTTGATATATTCGGATGCCTGAGTATGTTTTAAGCTTCCATTTTCCAGTGATTTTACAGAGGAAATTAGTTTACATATGAAATGTTTTGAAATCAAGCTAGACTAATAAAAGAGTAATTGCTATTAATTTGTGAGGGATGAACAAATTGTTACCTGAAAAGTCTAACAGAAGAGAATTAAATGCAAGGACAACATGTTGTATTAATTATTGATTCTTCTTGTACTCGTTGAATTATACAAATATAATCATCAGGTGATGGTGTAAGTTTGCCTGAACTTAGATCTTCCCCTTTGTGTAACATTTATTTAATATAAATTATAGTCTAAACATATTATCACAAAAAGATAACTAAAAAATGTATATATTCTTTTACTAAGTAGAACTAGGGTGTTCTCAAGTTCACCAAACACCTTTGTGAACTCAACTCTAAACCTATCGGATTGGCTTCAAACGAAGAATCCGAAACGTTGAAACTCTTCTACATTACGAGTGATGCATCTACATGCGAAAATTTTAAATTTTATAATTAATTTTGTATGAAGTTAATTGGTCAAAAAATATTAAAAAATGAATGCATTAAAATTAATTTATAAACCTTTTAGTTTTGACCGCTTGATTTTATACTAAATTAATTCGGAAGTTTAAATTTTTCACATGTAGACGCATCATTTGTAAGCATCATTCGTAAGGTAGAAGGGTTTCAACGGTTCGGATTCTTCGTTTGAAGCCAATCCAATAGGTTTTAGAGTTGAGTTCACAAAGAAATTTGGTGAACTTAAGAACACCCTAGTTCTACTCTTCTTTTACTTCTTATAATGAATTTATTTGTTACGACTTCTTATTATTAAACTACTTTAAGTTTAAAACAGGTAAAGACAACACATTGTCTACTAAAAAGATAATTCATTCGTTAAATAATCTTTGGTCAGATTTATCACTCTGTAGAGTTGAAATATGACGTATCGATCATGAACTAGGATTATCTGTCAGAAACACTATCTTCGTATCGACGTGATCAACACTTGACAATGTACATACATATTACATCAATTTTCACCAACACTTCTCACATGTTCATAATTTTCAGATGGCTACCCAAAAGAACAACACCACTTGCAATTTTTAAAGCCAAAATGCACCGACCAACGGTTATGGGAAGAATTATCAAATTATGGACAACATATAACCCAACAGATAAAACAAAATTTCATACAACTTCGTCTTAGTTGACAAAGATATAATTTAGTATCTTACATAACTTTTCACAACTTTGCTTATAAGTAAGAGTTGACTTTACTTCTCTATTTTTTACTAACAAGCTATTCTTATTTATTCAGTGATCTATAATAGAATATTTTATCGACATTAACGATCCATGCAGACATTATACTCAAACAAATACAAGAAAGATACATATATGAAATTAACAAACGAGCAACATTCAGTTAAGTCGACCATGAGATTCACATTCAGTTAACAAGAGCCACAGTAATCACTAAAGTCAACAATGACAATCCATCATTTCCAGTACGCTACTTTAATTTCAAACCGCTTAGGAACATAAGCGACTCTATCAAAAGAGCTAAAATAATTCCCAACTGACAATTGTTTTAATTCCTTTGATAGAGTCGCTAATGTTGCCGAGCGATTTGAAATTGAAGTAGTGTATTGGAAATGCTAGATTGTCATTGTCGACTTTAGTGATTACTGTGACTCCTGTTAACTGAATGCGAACCTCATGGTCAACTTAACTGAATGTTGCTCGTTTGTTACATGATTTGTATTTGTAAATTTCATATATGTATCATTCTTGTATTTGTTCGAGTATATTGTCTGCATATGGATTGTTAATGTCGATAAAACATTCTATTGTAGTTCACTGAATAGATAAGAGTAGCTTGTTAGTAAAAATAGACAAGTAAAGTCAACCTATACTTGTAAGCAAAGTTGTAAAAAGTTATGCAAAATAGTGAATTACATATTTGTTAACCAAACTGAAGTCGTATGAAAATTTTATTTTATCTATCGGGTTATATGTCGTCCATATTTGATAATTCTTTTCATAATCGTTGGTCGGTGCATTTTTCAACTCTAAGAATTGCAAGTAGGATTATGTTCTTTTGGACAACAATTTGAAAATTTATGAAAATGTAAAAAGTGTTAGTGAAAATTTAAGTAACATGTTTGTACATTGTCAAGTGTTGATCACGTCGATCTGATGAAAGAAAAAAACCATATTAGTTTATAAGACATCCGGTATGGTGCTTTCTGCTTTGTCAAACACTTTATCACGCCCTAACACTAAAATGCTAAATCATCCTCCTGCTAAAGTGCAAACCGCTATTTAAAAGCTTGGATCCCTCTTATAAAAAAATGACAAAAGAAAATTATTTTTTGTACTTCTTATAATGAATTTATTAATTATGACTTCTTTTGTTGAACAAATTACTTAAGTTTGAAATAGTTACAGACAACACATTGTCTACTAAACAGAGAAATCATTCATTAAATAACCTTTGGTCAGATTTATCACACTCTATAGAGATGAATCAATCACGAATAATTAAGGATTATTTGTTCAACAATCTGAAACACTATCTTCAGATCGGATCCAAGCTTTCAAATAGCGGTTTGCACTTTAGTAGGAGGATGATTTAGCATTTAGTGTTAGGGCATGATAAAGTGGTTGACAAAGAAGAAAGAACCATGCATGAGAGGGATCCAATTCCACCATTTTATGATAACACATCTTGACACCGTATGTTTAAAAGTCATTTTTGCGATTTCAAAGTCCAAACAGTCGATCCGAACAGTTAAACATGATCTCCAGATTAAAATGTGCTTGGAGATCAAATTTTACATTTTTTGGAACTTTTTTAGTATTTATTACAATGTGTACAAGATTGTTGTTTTCAGACAATTATGGACCATTGAAAAACAACGATTTTAAAAAAATTCTAAAGAAATAGTAAACAATTTCCAAAAATTGTAAAATTTGGTTTCCAAACACATTTTAATACGGAGATCATGTTGAATGGTTCAGATCAATCGTTTGGATTTTGAAATCGCAAAATGACTTATAAGTATATGATGTCAAGATGTGTCACCATTAAATGGTGTAATTGGATCCCTCCTCTTTTTATAATACGTTTAAATTAACATTTATAGTATGAAATGAATATTACACAAAGGTGAAGATCAAGTAAAGACAAACTTAACATCACTTGATGATAAATATTGTATCATCATAATGGTTGTTAAATCGATTGCACGTATTGCATTTCTTGTCAAGCGTTCATCATGTCAGTATGAAGATTGTGTTTCAGATTGTTGAACAGATAATTCTTATATCGCTCACTAATACAATTGTAAGGATCTGATGGATGCATTCACTCACATTTTTTCCAGCTGAGCTGGAGAGTTGAAATGTAATCTCTTTCCTCTCTTAGTTTGTAGTATGTTTAACTCGTCTCTATCTATTTCACTCATGACCTAGATTAGTGTCATGTAATGCAAAACATTCAGATACTGATGAACATCATAAAAAAATTGAAATTCATATTTGAGGAAGTGAACTAACCGCTTAGCATTAAACAACTAATACAAATGAAGGATAGTGTGATTGTTGGCTGCTTTGTATTAACTCTGATGCAGAGTTAGATTTGCAATGAGCTGAAAAAATAGCATAAACAGTAGGTAAGGCAAAAAATATTTTCACTGGTTGTAGTATCCTAATATACCATTAATTAAAAAAAATAGAATATCTTGAGATAATATGAATAAACGGTTTAAGTTCTCGACATAATTTTTGAAATCTATACAATTCTTTTACTATATCTTTTTGTGACTAGTCAAATTCGGCTAAACCATAAATTGGATAAGAATAAAGAGAAAGGGAAAGGAAATTGAGAAAGTGAACTAACCATTTACAATTAAATAGCATAGACACTTAAACAAAAAGAAAGAAGAAAATATTTGCTGATTCTTCTAAATTGGGTGAGAATAGAGAGCAGAGAAAGAAAACAATTTGACTTCCTAAAACTAGACAGTCAACTATGAGTCAAACAATTTTGCTTATCCTCAGCTAAACCCAAAATGGGGTGACGAAATGCAGACAAAAAAACAAGAAATAGCAAAGAGAAAGGAAAAGAAAAACCTCAGTGGTTACTTCCAAAAACAGCACACTGAAGGAAGAAACCTATACTAATTTTTAAGCAGCAAAATGAACAAAATGCTAGCCGTAGCAAGAAAAGAGAGAAAGAAATAACAATAAACAGTAGTATTTGACTCCGACGGACAGTGCAACCCAGAAGGAAGCACGTAAAAGTTTTGAAAGAGAACGAAGGTTGAATGGGAAAGGAAAAATATCGGGCTCTCAAAGTGAGAAGGTGGTGAGAAGTGAGAAGTGAGAAGGCGGCAGGGGAAAAAGAAAATAAAAATGGAGCATTGAATTTTCCAGAGAGAGCGAAAAGTGAGAAGGCATAGAAGGGAGGAATGGTTCAGCTGGAAATTGGGTCCCAGCTGTTGGTCTTACTATTCACGAACAGTAGATGAATAATACGAAACCCGTCCAAGATTAATATATATTTATAACTAACACTTTGTTCATCTTTTTAGTTAATTTATGAAAAGTAAATTCAGCAAATGCATATTACCAAAGGTATTTGGATTAACAAATTTACTGTGAAAAGTTCACAGAGTTCACAGAGTCCACAAAACCAAAACCACACAAGTCTGATACTTTTGTCCCTGAGGTCAAATATCAGCATAAATTAACAAACTGGAATCCCTGATTGGATACTCAATTTGCACATTTTAAGCCAAGTTCAAGATTGAGTTAATAGAGAACAACTCAAACTAACTAAACCTCAACTACAACTTGAGTGGTGAATGAGGTTTTAACTAAGAGGCTAGAATGCATGACTAATTTAATGTTAATTCAGGATGCCGGATTAACAACCAGTATTAGTGAAAATGCTGCCTTCAATTATTCTAGAGGCAAGACCTGATTCTTTAATTGCAATAATCAGTTGACGATACTTGGGTTAAATTGGAAAAACAAAAGTAGGTGTTAATTTGGAAGTTAATTGCACAAAAAATTGCAACCATATTGATCTTGTTATGGGACAAGTTAATAGAATGCAAATTTGGTCAACTTGACGACCAACTACCATACCTGATTGGATTGTTCTATAAGCATGCAATCAAGAAGAAGCATGATTCAGTTCTCAAATTTGCAATAGTCATTATTTGGCACCAACAAATTGCTGATGCGGTTCAAGCCCTTCGAACAATGTTGTGCGCCAGACAAAGAGAATTCTCCTTGATATGTTGGTGCCAGGCATTTTATCAGACCCTCTTCTATGCCAACAGCTGTCTTCACTATCACATCAACCTGTATCAAGTCGAAATCATATTCATAAAAAAGTATCAACGATTACAGGTGCATATTTCAAAATAACAGCACTAGTTCGACCTATGCAATACAAGCAAGCATGATTTCGGACTTCGGCTAAAATTATTCATTTATGTCTGGATCAATACAAAATAAATTCGAATTTTTTTATTTTTAAACGTATCAAAACCCTTCTTCCATGATTGAAATCGTACCCCTTAATCTTAACAAGGTGTAGTTCATCTAGGGTTTCGGAGGGTTTAAGCACCACTGCTCTAACGGCGTCTAGCTCATCACTGTTACCGCTTCCAGCCGTCGATGTATAAACTTTGCAGGAACACAGAACTCTCAAGCAAAGGTCGAGATGGAGAGGAGAAGTGAGGTAGCCGAAAGGCATTATATATTTGCTGAATGCGAGGAGAGGAGATGGAAGATGGCGATATTTGCGAAGAGAGGAGAGAGATGCAGTTATGCAGAAGATTCCAGAGTCGGGAAGAGAAAAGGGAGGTGGAATGAGAGAGGAAAAGAATGCGGCGGGAAGGGTGCGGCTGGAAAATGGGCCCCAGTTGTAAGTCTCACATTGACCCGTGAAAAATATGACAAAATCACCATGATAGCATTTAACTGTGATTTTGTACAAGCGTGGATATATACCCTCCATGCACTACATTTCTCTTGGTAATCAAGCTTATGTAATTCGACATACTTTATAATATAGTTGATAGCTCAATAAATAACAAAAGAGAAGAGATTTAATGTTACCAACTTTAGTTCGAAACCAATATGTCAATAAAATTTAATTTAAATATTTAAAAATAATAATAATAACAGCAATTGATGGATATTTTTTATCAGTGTTGTAAATAACGGTATGCATTTGTCCGATAGATGGGTACCGCCAAGCGATTAATCGGTATGCGGTCGGTTAATCGGAATTTATGCGGCCAATTAATTATTTTTATTAAAATTATGTATATATAATTATATATTCATAATTTATTAAAAAGGATTTATTTAACTCATCAAGCTTATCAAATAAATTTAATTTAACTTAGTTTTATTATTAAAACATGACACTAGGCTTTCAAAACTTTAGTCCTCTACCAACTCTAATCAAATAAGAAATACCTTAAGCTATGATCTAATTTTAGATCTCAACTAAACATTAATATTTTTTTTTGAAAAAGAAACATTAATAATTTAAACCGACTTAATTAAAATAATTAATTTAGACCTCCTTAGCTTTAGTTCACAACCAAACACCACCTAAACGATTTTTCTATGACCTTATAGCAATCCTCCTTTAAAATTGAAAAAAAGGGGTGTTCTTTCTTATGATATATTGGTGGATTTGTGGTGGTCTTGCAAGGGTGTATTTGACATTTTTGAGGAATATACCTGGGATTTTCTCCGAGATTTACCCATGTGTACCCGCCGCATAGATTAAATTATCTTCTAAATCTTTCTATTTGACGTGCTCTCTCTAAATTAATTTCAAATCAAGTTCAAATCAAGATATGCTTTTTAAATAAAAGACGCAGTCATATATTATTTTCTGCACCCCACACAACAAGAGCGTGCACTCTCTTTTGAACCAAGAGATGGAAGCTTCACATTCTTATCGAAACAAAAATCAACAAAATACAGTTCAATTAAATAGAAAAGAGATAAAAAAAAGTTAATTTGAAAATGAAATTTACTTATCAGACGTTGTTGAAGAAGACGAGGACACAACAGAATTTGCACCTTCGACGAAACAATTCTCGCAAAATTCCTTGATCTTGGGTCGAAATTCATCCTCTCAAAATCACACCTAATCAATTCTACGTTTGAAAATTTATATAATTTGAAAAATATTTATAAAAATTCACTGGATCAATTTATATAACCAGTTCGCACTGTGCCGCTGCCCACTGGTTTGTAAAGTTGGTAGTTGAAGTAGATGGGAATTTAGAAGCTAAATATTAGCTGAAGATATTTTGTTTAATTTTTTTTGTTTAATTAGATATTAGATATTTGCTGGTTCCTTTTATTTTATTTTTTTTGTGTCAAGTTTACCGAAGCTTGACACTCTGATAAGAACATCCAAAAAAAAAAAAAATTAAAGGAAATTTTCTTCATTGAGACTACTAACAACATAAAAAATCTTAGCTCCTCCGCTATACAAAATTACATAACAACACAAAAAATAAACTTATACCCAATCAAACAAAAATTTGCAAAATCACTCCCGCATTTAGGATCAAATCTCATGTTCTCCCTACAATTAATTCTCTCTCTATCTTCTCTCTCTACCTCATTCGGGCGGCTTGAACCAGTCGAAATCCCTCGACCGCAGCTGTCGGAGGAAAACCGACTACTCTACATTTCACCTCGGCACCAGAGATTGGTCCCATCAAATCGCTCGTGCTGCGCTTGTACGGTCCCAGCCATTTGGCGAGCATGTACCGGTTCTTTCTCCACGGCGGCACGTGCATCCCGCTCTCTCTCAGGGACCGCCTGGCAGCTTCCGCCACAAGTCGCACTGCTTGACCAATTAGGTCTGCTTTAGCCACCACCACATCCGGCACGGCTTTTACTATTCTCCGGTACTCTTCTGTCGCTCTCGCCACCTCAATTCCTGTCGAAAACTCGGGTTCCACAATGTACCTAGAAATTTACATATGCATCAGAATCAATTAGCAAACTATACCAATATGACCTACATGTGAAACTTATATTATCATATGTTGTAATTAATTACCTGTTCTGATTGAACACAACATCGAGATACTCGTGACTACCACCAGTAAGCCCACCGGTGGTCTCCCACCTCGACTTGCATATACCCGCATCATACCCCAAATTGCACAACCGACCCATCACGGCTCGCCGAAACAAGCCCGGTTTCTCCCACCGTAATCCCTTCTCTGCCTCAGTTGCATTCCTGACTACCGATGTCAACCGGATTCTGAACGGGTCAATCTCTGCCGCTGGATCAAGCAAATCTCTGATCAGTGCTGCACAATCTGTGCGGCAACTACCGGACTCATCCCCACCGTCAGATTCTTCCCTGGAGCAATCTCGCGCATTGGATTCTTCGTTGTCTATTTCAAGGAAAGCTTGTACTAAGCGGGAGAGGCACGTGGCGGCCTCGTGTTCGCTGCCACTGCTGCTCGAATAGCCGGTGCTTGCACCGGTTAACCGAGCCCGGGCTGCCGAGCATAGCGGTCCAGTGACCCGTTTCGGTTTGGTGGTGATCTCCATGTACCGAACTGAGGTGGTATGATCGTTTGGAGAGAGAGAGAGGAGAAACTGAGGGGTTATATAAAGCAAAAGGAAGAATATTAGAAGGGATGAAACAACTCGAAATGGTTTATTCGCTTTAGTGGTTAGTCTAAATTAGTCCAATGAGGCGTATCCCATTATTGGCATGGGATTTACCATCGAATATTCCATGTGAAATATGACTATATGCGATGCGATGGGACGCGGTGTTTATTTTACCTACTACTAGCTGTGACAAGAACTGTTTTAATATTCAGTGTTCTCATGAGGTATTGGGAAGGCCACTACCGTATATACGGTATGTGACTGAATATGTGAATTTTTGTTTGAATTTATATATGTGAATTTTTTATTAAATATTTAATCTCGTAATACTCAAATATAATAAGACAATATGTAGAGAGGTTATAAAAGATTTCTGAGTGGACGCTTGAAGAGAACACCTACCTAGCGGGTCAGGAACTCATTTAATGGGTTATGAATCGGATCCGAAACTCTTTTAATGGGTTTTGAATATTTTTTTAATTTTTTAAAACATGAATTCAATATATATTCAGTCCGAATAGTATTTTTTCTTTTCTATTCGGCCGGACAATGAATAGGAATATACGGCTTATAGTCACCGAATATAACCGAATTTTAAAACTGACAAGTGAAGTTCAAATGGACATAATTAAATATATAATAGAACTTGTAAATTTCTTTCTGTACAATCTCTTCTTACATGGTACGTATCTAATTCGGTTGTAAAGTTTAAATTTAACATATATTTAAAATGCATAATTACATAATTCGAGTAATAGAAGTTCAAATTAATCTCTTCCTTTACATGACATGTAGGACATGCAATATTTTTAATTCGGTTTATGCAAGTTCAAATTGCCATTGTTTTCCTTAAATAAATCATTTGCATTTTCTTCTCTTTTGAAGCAATAATAGAGGATTAAAAGTGTTTTAAATTATGTTCCGCTTATACGATCCACATATAATTATGAAACAAAATTGCATGCATAAAAATATGCACTGAATATAATTCAATAATAGATTCTATATTTTTGAAAATTCACACAATTGGGTTTATAATACTTAAAATTAAACCCCAATATTGTTTCAATAAATTTTAATTTATACTAGTGTTTTTTTTTTCATTTAGTAATCAATTTAGTTCGTTGCAAAATATTTTGCGGAACATGTCAACCTATAACTCTATATACGTACTATCCGTATATTATATGTCATATATGTATCTAAATACTACTTAAGCAATATGCATTATACCAATCGCATGCATATTAAATCAAATATTACATTTGAAAAATTTAAAGTATAAACAAACAAATTTAATTATTTTAGAATTTGTCCAATAAGAGCTTCACCTTAAATAATTATAAAATTATACTCATAACATTCTTTGCTAAACCAGTAATCTGTACACTCATGCATGACATACTGTTAACTTCTACCCAAATTACCAGCATTTGATAAAACACTCAGAAGGTAAATATTACATGTGTTAATAGGGCTTTGGGCAGTAAAGATCACCAGTAATTGAGCACCATGCTAAAGAGTTGAGAAAAATGAATGATATCAGAAGAGAGAAGAGGATATAAAGGAATTGTTGAGAAGATTAAGGAGACAGGATAATAGGATATACCTTTCTTGATGACCCCACAATCTGCCACGTGGATGGATATGCTCAAGCATCATTTTGTTCTCTCTCTTTCCTGTTACTATTCCCCACTAGGTATCTCATCATTCAAACGGATGGTTTTATGGATAAAATAAGATATGCCACATTATCATGTAAAAATTAAAATTGCAGAATAATTTACAACTTGTACTGTTGTACATCGATTAGTATGTCTGAAAATTATAAAAATAAATTACAAATAATAGAATTTATGTAGGCCTCTTATTGAATAGTTATTAATGTTAATTACATGACCAAAGGGGGAAAAAAACGTTTGATTAGATGAGATAAATTATCGTAAAATATCCTATCAATTCCGTAATGGGTAGTTATACATTTATTTAAGTAATTATATTATGTTTATTATATATATTTAAAAATGAGATTACAATCTTGACTTCATGTAATTTTATCAAGATCACATTAAATTTTCATGGAAAAATAAAAGTTGTCTTTCTACGTCTTTTTTTTTTCAAATGTTTATAACATTTAAACAGTATAACAAGAAAATTTATATTGCAACTCAATAGGCAAAGTCAATGCAATTAATTAATTTTATTATTTTACAGCTCAATTTCAAATTGTGTGCTCTAGCCGAAAGTTGGAAACACTTCTCTCAACAGTCTAAAGTATATTGAATTGGGGAACAAGTTGGAGCTGAGTAACATTTCCTTTCAGGTCCCAGCTGGCCTGCCTGCTCGCCTGTACTCGCCCATAGACGCCTCTACGGCTTGGGGCAATGGGGCATGCAGCGTGAAAAGGAAAGGTCGCACGTGTGAGCGCGTGAGAGCTCGTTCCATCGGCTCTTCAGGGACAGATGGGGACGTTTTACTCGTCGCCTAATTTGTCCTCTTTAATTTTCTCAAAACCAGCTCGGATTGCATTAATCCGCCTCTTCTACGATTACTTCCAGTAGAATTAATTTGAAGTTTGTCAAACTAGTTGAATATTATTTAGAGGAATGGCAATATATTCAGCTCTTTTAGATTTAGTATTACATCTGATAAACATGACTTAATCAAATGAAGATGAACTCAGTTAAGTTTTTCTATTTTTTTTATCAGAATATGGTGGTATATCTAATATTGATTTTAATAGTATATGAAAATCTAGAATTCTTCTTAAAATAATTTTTTTTCTTATAGTTGGTTAGAAGGAATAGAATTATAATAAAAAATAATTTGACTAAAAAAAAGTGGACCGGTGAAAATTCATGTCCTCTTTGTTCACATTATAAAAACTGTGGATCATCTTTTTACAACTTGTTCTGCAACAGTTATTATATGATCCTGGATAGCTAGACATGATGGTACTTATGTGTATAACAATTTTTCTATTAATGACATTTGATTAATTTATGACCTAATTTCTCTTAAGAATAAATTACTTGTTAAATTGGTAAGTGTAGTAATATGGATACTTTGGCTAGAAAGAAATAACATATATTTAATAAGATTGTACCTAAAGGATCACTATTTTTCTTGCTTCTTTTTTATGCAAAAGTAGGTTGATGATTTTTTTTTATTAAGTTTACTCTTATTTTGACTTTGAATGTTAATGATCTACTAACTCAATTCGTACAATAAAATGAGAACTGACACTGACAATAATCCCTCGGTCCGAAATCGCCTTAAATGATGTGGAGACAACTGGTTTGTAGAAGATAAGTGGAGAAAAATTGATTTTGGCAATATTAGTTTTGGATGCCGGACAAGTTTATCTTTTGTTAAAATTTTATTTATTTGCTAGGATAATTATGAAGAAACCATCTCAATTTATTAGTTAGCTCTAGGTTGATCTGTTGGTTATTTTTCTGACATATTTTGTAAGTAGTACAAGAGATTTGATACTCGCAAACATTATTTAATTGATTTCATTTTTAAATGAAATCGGTGGAAGCTCTTTCAATTTTCTCAAGAAAAAAAAATATGATAATTGGCTTCCTTTCTCTATAAAAAGACTCATGTTTAACTCTTGCAAAAAAAAATATCTACAAAGCAATGGATGCTTAAATTAACGTTTAAAAAAAAAGGAAAAATAAAATTAGATATTCTAAAAATATTTGGCTTGGTGATTCTACAGGAGAATGAGAGGCAGTGGCTGTAACGTTTTATTTTGTGTGGCCGTTAGAAACATGAGGCGAGGCCTCTCTACGCCGTCTCCTAGACTCCCACGCTGTATCTTTGTCGAGGGAGAACGGAGTAGGTCCGATGCTCATCGGACCTACTTTTAGGTTCAACGAGCATGATGACCAGGGGCGGAGCCAGACTTCCATAGTCAAACGTGAATGAGAGTCAAGCATATAAAATTTTCCTACACAAATGGAGGTCAATTTCACACTATCCATAATATTTTACTGTAAACTATATTAAAATAAGGTATAAATAAAAAAAGTTCAAAATGAATGGGAGTCATTCATTGAGGGTAGATTCGCCCTGATGATGACCGTCCGATCTAATTTAAGATTTGTGCGCACAAAATTGAAACAAACACGCACAAAGTTTAAAGAATTTTGCACAAATCTTAAAGCAAATCGACGGTGATTAAACCCATCGAACAAGAGTAGGTCCGATGTTCATCGGACAGACTCTCAAGTGTTGCCGAGTAGACACAACTTAATTGTCCCCAGAATTCCTCTAACAAACTATAATCTTTATTTATTTTAATCTATCCACTTTTATCATGTGCATGTCATGTAGATAGTCAATGCTTGCTATTGATCAGATGGATATGATTTTGTGCATGTCATGTAGATATATAGAAGATAATATATTTTCCGTTAGAATAAGAAATAATTGCATGTTGATTATAAAGAATTTAAGTCAATCAATTGACCAAATTGCATTTCGCCAAAATGATTTTGGATACATGCATTGAGAATAATTAGCATGTTAGTTTGAGTTATCAAAATAATATACTGTTTTAATTTCAAAAGACTTGATAATTATTCTATTATCAATCAAAATACTTAGACTTAAAACTTAAATTAAATGCTTGTAACTAGAAACATGTATAGTAATTACTAAAAAAATTGAATCACCTTGCACATCTTATAATTAGCTTGATAGGTTATCTTGTTACTATTTTCAACAAACAAGTAATGTAATAAGTATGAATTATAATTAAGATATACTAAATTCTCCATATATGCTTGTATAAAGCATTCATATAATAGTATGTTCTTATCATTAGTAGCATTCATTAGTCCATTCGATTTAAATGAAATTAATCGTCTCTGCTACTAAATCAAAAGTTAATTCTCAAAAGAATTAAATAATGCTAATTGGTTGCTCGGAAGTTTGAAACAAGTACTTGTACCTAACTTTGATCGAGTATCTAGTTAGATATCAATAACTTGTCACAATAAAATTGTATATTAGTTGGTAAAAAGAACACATTGAGGTTATGCATTTTTCATTTCTCAAATATTTCAGTGTGGAGTGCTTTATTCAATACTAAACGCAAATAAATCTGGCTTTCAAACAAACAGATTATATTTAATGCTACATAAAATCCAGACAGGTATGGTGCAACCCAAGATCAAATTAAAAGATGTATAATTGTACTGTCAGACAACTAGGCCATGGTATATATCCACAGATTTTGTACCAACCTACGGCGGTACATGGTTTCTACAGTACTGTACAAGAAATCAGTTGGAAAACTGGGGACAACTGAGAACCCTCCCATTGAGATATTTGTTTGCATCAGACAATCTCTCCTTGATATGATAAGAGCAAACCACAGAAACAAAAGGGACAGAGACAAAAATTGAATGGTTAGGCCGTTGGAGCTCGGTTTGGCCAAAATTGGCTCTGCTTGGATATGGGAGCTCAAATTTAATAAAAGTGTTATCTATTTCTAAAATCGGATGCAGTTCAATGGCCATCTTATTAAATTCGGCACAATGCTCGGTTGAAATTGTACATTGAACCAAATTGTTTGGACATGGAAGCTAAAATTCAATAAATAGTTCTATTTTTGGATATGGAGATGGTTTGATGTTCAGTTGAAACCGTCCGATCGACGTCGAAATTTTTATGGCTCAAGTGTACATGAATCTTAATATCGATCTAACGGCTGCGATGAGGCACCCATCAGAATGCCCCCTCCTAATCTATTTTTATTTTAACACAATTAATGCATGGAGTTTCCTTTATTCGTGCAATAATTACAGTAATGACTTTGAATTTTCATCACATATTAGCTGCTGTTTTAGGTTGATTGGTTAAACACAAACTGTTCACTCTCACATTAATATCGATCTAACGGCTGCGATGAGGCACCCATCAGAATGCCCCCTCCTAATCTATTTTTATTTTAACACAATTAATGCATGGAGTTTCCTTTATTCGTGCAATAATTACAGTAATGACTTTGAATTTTCATCACATATTAGCTTGTGTTTAGGTTGATCGGTTAAACACAAACTGTTCACTCTCACATTGATATTTTTTGCTTCTTCAAGAATTATTTCTATAAATGTCTTGAACAATTCTTTGTATAGATGTATGAACCGACATTTTTATTAATATCCAAAGCTTAATAGAAATTAATTAATATATCCAGATCCTCTGAATATTTATAAAAATATCTATACTGGCCATTTTCTGGCCAATACCCTATTTATTTAAATACCGACCATTAAATGGCCGGTACCTTGTTTTTTTTTCCTGTTTTACACCCTATAAAATATCCATCTTTCTCTTTCTCCCCCTCACAACTCACTCAACTATTAAAAGAGAAAGAGAAGGCATATTTTAGGCGAAAAGGCTGATATTTGAAGGGGCCAAAAGGATGAACAATAGCAACCGAGGTAAGTCGTCATATCGTGGCATAGCGAGATGAGAGTCAATTAGTGATCGAGGTAAAAATGAGAAAAAAAAGTACAAGTGTCCAGTATGCCCTGATAAAAAGACATGTCAATCATTCATACAGCCGGAATTTCTTAGTTATGAAATTTCAGACGATAACTTTGTGGAAAACCCCTACGGCTATGGTTTGAGAAAAAAGAAGGTTGATCCAGAGCCTCCAACATCGGACGATGAGTTTGTTCCGTGTACTTATACTGGTAAGGCTACCACTTCGTCTACTGTGACTGATTCAGATCCGGCAAAATCGGCTCGTTCTAAGAAGTAGTATTAGTAGGGTTTAAAATTAAATGCATTTGAGCTGGGTTCTAAGAAGTAGTATTATTGTAGTTTGATGAATTAGGTTGTAAAATTTTTGAGTTTCTTTAGTGTCTATTTTGTAGACTTTATTTTCATTGCAAACTCGGATTGTCAATTCTAAGTTCCACTTTTCTAAGTTAACACCAATGCATGCGTAAATCATGAATTTCAAGTCACAAAGTAAGATATCATCGAAAATCATAAATGAATTAATTGTCTCTTTAAAGTAATAAGCCTCATATGCATTACTAAGAACTTTTCCACCACAGTGTAATGAAATCAAGGCCATGACAAACAAACTACATTTTGGAAAATGGTAAACAATAGTCAAGTTACTAATCTACATGTATAGGTTATTGAAAAATAATTCAAAATAAATAAATAATTAAATACATTAATTATTTTATTCATTTACAAATTAAATGAGTGTAAATTAGATGGATCATGTCTGTATATATGTAATGGTCAGTCCACTAAACCCTAAAAAATTAAATGAGTTTAAATTATTATTTTTTAATAATTAAATTAATAATTTTTAATAATTAAAATAATTATTAAAATAATAATAATTTAAATTAAATTAAATAAAGAAAAAATATACCTGAAGGGAAAGGAGAATTCGGGGTTGAGTTGTGAGGGGGAGAGAGAGAAATATGGATATTTTATAGGGTGTAAAACAACAACAACAAAATTAAGGATACCGGCCATTTAATGGCCGGTAATTAAATAAGGTATCAGCCATCTAATGGCTAGTATTTAAATAAATAGGATACCGTCCAGAAAATAGCCGGTATAAGTATTTTTATAAATACTCAGGAGATATGGATATATTAATTAATTTCTATTAAAGTTTGGATATTAATAAAAATGTCGGATGTATGAAAGGCCATAGAGTTCAGCTGATATATTTATCTTATACAACACCTAGTATTTAATTATTATCTTTTTTGGGAAAGCGGATGCCGTTGTTGTTGGGTGTATTAAATTATTAAATGTGAGGTGCTTCATTATATATTATTATTGACTATTCTTCACAAATCTAGAGGTAGATCATTCATGGAATTTGAAGCAATTTCAATATAATAAAACTGTCAACAGATAACACTAGTAATCAGACACCGATTTGAGTTTGTTCACGGAATAGTTTATTTAAAGATAATAATTCTATAAGTGTTATGAATATAATAGTGGATGGTCCATTTATTTTGTAACTCTCAATATTAATCCTCATTCACTTCTCCACTACCTCACTACCATTGGAATTCATATCCCACTACTATTTGGAATTCAATTTCTTATTTATTATTGTAGTAGCTTTTCATTTACAATTTGTAGCCTATAAATAGAGGCTTTGTAATATTGTATTGTACATATGTAAGACACATGAGAAATATATGAATAAAGAGATTGTCATCTTGTGTTCTCTCTATCTTGTTTATTGTTTGTTTATCTTTATTTTATAACACGTTATCAGCATGAGTTCTACTAGTTGAAGATTTGAGGTAACTTTGACATCTTTTATTTCAATTCTATTTAAATACATAATACTTCCAATAAGTAATTGCTAAATGGAATAAGTTATCAATTTATGTACATTTATTTTAAGATGTTTAGTATGGTTCATATAATTTTATATGAAGTGCAAATTTTATTTTAATCTTCCGGAAGAAGATTTAAAGAGATCTTCTTGAAGAAGATATATATATGATATAGAAAAATTAATCTAAGAAGATTTTAATAAATCTTTCTGAAGAAGATTTATATGATGTACAAATTTTGTATGATGTTCATTTTGTTATTCTTTTTTCAATAATTTGATCTTCTCGAAGAAGATTTCAAAATATATTAAGAAGGTCTTCTTGAAATATTAAGAAGTTCTTCTTGAAGAAGATTTCAAGAAATTTTATATGATGCACACAATTTAAATTTAATCTTCCTGAAGAAGATTTTATTAAGAAGATCTTAAGAAATTTTCCTGTTGAAATTTTCAAGAAAATTTATATGATGCGAAAATTTAACATGATATTTATATTATCGAGTTGTTGATGAAAAATTATGAATTTTGTTCGATTAGTTATGATTCATTCCTTGAAGTGAATGTATCAACACATAACAATAATGATAATTTCTAGATAAACTCATAGATGTGGACGTGATAATGATGAAAAGACACATCTTTTCACCGGAAGTGGAGAAATAATGAAAAAAAAATGGACATAATAGCAAATAAGAGAATTCATGTTATTATTGTGGTGATAAAACTCATTGGTCACGTACATGTCATATACCGACGTACCTGTCGTACGCCAAAACATATTTCTGATTTATATCGAGCATCACTAAAGATAAAAAAAAAATTAACTACTTATTTTTATTGAATTTATATTGAATTTTATTTTTGTTATTGTTGAATGAGGCAACAACAAATTTAACTACTTATTTTTATTGTTTATTTCTAAAATGGTATTTATTATTATTTTTTCGTTTCAAAGAATGATTTATCTTTTGTTTAACAACAACGTCCATAATTTATTAATAGATTATAATGACTATTACAAAGTTTAAACCTAGCCCTTAAGTTCTATCTGGGTATATATATAGATTATAAAAAAAAAAGCTAACTTGGGAAGAGGAGAATCAATACGGACGAGTATCCCTCTCCAATACTGTAATTCAATGAATACCGGGTTCTCTATTATTGGTACGGGGAGGATCTGAATTCATATTAAACGCAACATTTTTTTTGTAGGAATCAGTACACTTCTATTAAAGAATGGATCATTAATATATAAAACGCAACATTTTTTTGTGAAAAATATTTTATGCAACAATTAAAAAAAAAAAAAAAAGTTGAATTTCACCATTAACCATTTAATCAGTAAATTAGCTTTATTAAGTGCTATTTAATTATGCAATTGCCACTCTCAAAAATAATATATATAATATTATTTTATATTAAAGCGACTGGATTTTGAAGATATATGTCTTGTTGAGAATGCAACAACATATCATCCTCAAAGATAAAAAATATTTTATTTAGTAATGTAAGAAATAAATGTAAGTACTATTTCGGGTAGTACATATTTGATTGAAGGCTCCAGAAGAGTAACTTTTTTGTTATATGGAGAAACACAAATTTAAATTGATGATGTATTATATTCTTCTAAGTCTCAAAGAAATTAATTAAGTTTAAGGATATTCGCCGAAATGGATACCATGTTGAGACAACTAATGAAGAAAATGTTGAATATCTTTATATAACTAGCAAAATCTCAGATAAAAAATGCATATTGAAAAAATTGTCTATGTTTTCCTCCGGTTTGTATTACACATATATTAGTGCAATTGAAGCACATATTATCGTAAACTAGAAGTTTACAAATAAAAATATGTTCATAGTTTGGCATGACCGGTTCGGCCATTCCGGATCAATAATGATGCGAAAAATAATAGATAATTAATGTGGACATTCATTAAAGAACCAGAAGATTCTTTAATCTTATGAATTTTATTTTGTTGATTTTATTTCTAGAACGTATACAAGATGATATTTGTAGACCAATATATCCACCATGTGAACCATTTAGATATTTTATGGTTATAATTGATGCATCAATAGTATGGTCACATTATCAACTCGCAACCTGACGTTTGCAAGATTATTTGCTCAATTGATTTGATTAAGAGCATAATATTATGATTATTCAATTAAGAAAATACGTCTAGACAATGTTGATGAATTTATTTCTTAGACAATGCATGTCTATTAGAATTGATGTTGTACATCATGTAGCTTATGTTCATATACAAAAATGAGAACTTGTTATTTTGCATGCAACAATATTAATTCGCATCATGCCAACAAGCTATTATAAAACTTCCCCTTTATAATTAGTTTTTGGTCACATACTTAATATTTCCCATATAAGATTTTATGAATGTGCGATATATGTTATAATTGCTCCACCACAACGCACTAAAATGGGACATCAAAGAAAGTTGGGAATTTATATTGAATTTGAATCTCCATATGTAATAAAGTATCTAGACCATTGATGGTAGATTTATTCATGGCTAGTTTTGCCGATTATCATTTTGATGAATTAATATTCCCAACCTTAGGGGGAGAAAAACAATCAGCTGGGAAAATATATTAGTTGGAATGAATTATCATTGTCTAATTTAGATCCTCATAAATAATATGAACTAGATGTTTGAAAAGATAATTCGTTTAGATTAGTTAATCAATCGCCAGACGCATTTACAAAGAAAGTGACCAAATCACATGTACCAGCTGCTAATGCTCCAATTAAAGTCGATGTCTCTGTTAGACAGACTAATAAAATTATAACATGCATGAAGTGTGGAAGACCAATCGGTTCCAAAGATAAAAATCTTCAAAAAAGAAAAGGAGCAAAAAATGAAAATGGTCAAGTCGTGAATATAATAATTTCAGATAAAACTCCAGAAGAGAATCAAATTATAAGTAATATTGGAGTTCCAGCAGAAACTCAGGTATCTAAAATTCATGAAAATGAAGAGATCTCGATAAATTATATAATGAATGGAATAAGATGGAACCGAGACGAAATTGATGTCAATGATATTTGTATATAATATAGCGCTAAATATAATGAATAATGAGGATCATGACTCGAAGTCTATTAAAGAATGTCGACAAAGAAATGATTGGCTAAAATGGAAAGGTGCAATTGAGGCAGAGTTAAACTCTCTCTAAAAACGAAAAGTCTTTTGGCCTGTAGTTCCAATACCTGAAGGTGTAAAACGAGTAGGATATAAATGAATATTTATGCGAAAATAAAATAGGAAAGGTGAAATTTTGGGATATACTCATCTGTGGTGGATGCAACAATTTTTCTGTACGTAATTAGTCTGGCAGTCCATGACTGACTTGATTTTTGCCTAATGGATGTTTTTACAGTCTATTTATATGGCTCGCTTGGTAATGATATATATATATATATATGAAAATCCCTGAAGGATTTAAGATGCCTGAAGCATGTAATTTAGGTTCTCGAGAACATTATTCAATTAAATTGAATAAATCTTTATACGATTAAAGCAATATGGACGCATATGCTATAATCGTTTAAGTGAATATTTATTGAAACATGGATATAAAAATGATACGATCTGTCCATGTACTTTTATGAAAAGATATAGAAATGATTTTGTTATAATTGCAGTTTGTGTTGACTATCTAAGCATCATTGGAACTCCTGAAGAGCTTCCAAAAGCAATAAATTATTTAAAGAAAGAATTTGAGATAAAAGATCTTGAGAGGACAAAAATTTTGCTTTGGATTGCAAATTGAACATTTAAAAATAACATTTTTATGCATCAAGAAAATTATATTGCAAGAGTGTTGAAATAATTTTATATGGATAAAATCATATCCATTAAGCACTCTGATAGTTGTAAGATCATTAGATATGAATAAAGATCTTTTTAAACATTGAGAAAGTGATGAAAAACTACTTGGTCCTGAAGTACCATATATTTATGCAATAGTGGAATTTATGTATCTTGCTCGACATACAAGATCTGATACATCATTTGCTATAAATTTATTAGCAAGATATATTTTTTCTCCCATGCGAAGACATTGTATTGAAATTAAACATATATTTCGCAAAGCAAGCCGAGAATGTATTTGGTTAAGATCTGTGATTTAACACATTTATCAGACATGTGGTTTGTATTCTGGAGAAATGATCCTGACGATCATATATGAAGATAATATTGCATAAAGGAGATAGAACAAAACATATTTCACCAAAGTTTTTTTTTTCACACATGATCTCCAAAAGAATAATGTTATTAATGTTCAGCAAATCTGTTTGAGTGAGAATCTAGCAGATTTATTCACTAAGACACTCCATACTTTAATATTTGAAAATGTGATCCGTAATATTGGAGTTGGTCGACTTAAAGATCTTGATTAATGTTGTCATGAGGGGGAGTTAATATGCATTACATTTTCCTTTACCATGGTTTTTCCCACAGGGTTTTCCTGGTGAGGTTGTAGTTGCGTATTAAAAGAATAATGTACTCTTTTTCCTTCACTAGGTTTTTATCCCATAGGGTTTTTCCTAGTAAGGTTTTAATGAGGCATATTCTTATGAAATGGACATCCAAGGGGGAGTGTTATGAATATAATAGTGGATGGTCCATTCATTTTGTAACTCTCAATATTAATCCTCATTCACTTCTCCACTACCTCACTACCATTGGAATTCATATCCCACTACTATTTGGAATTCAATTTCTTATTTATTATTGTAGTGGCTTTTCATTTACAATTTGTAGCCTATAAATAGAGGCTTTGTAATATTGTATTGTACATATGTAAGACACATGAGAAATATATGAATAAAGAGATTGTCATCTTGTGTTCTCTCTATCTTGTTTATTGTTTGTTTATCTTTATTTTATAACAATAAGAACTTAAAATATATTAGAAGAATCCAAGATGCAACTAACAATCTACTTTTTAGGCAAAAATATGGAATATTTTTTTTACAAATTACAGGTTGATTAAGATCACAGTAATCAACATGGTAATAAACAAATAAGTTGAAAGATAAAGCTTGCGCGATTGTGTCAAACGATGAAGCATTGCGTACAATTATAGTTCACATAAATTGAAGATGCTACGTTGCTTTGGTGCTGGCGTTTAATGCATTGATACACCTGTCTTTATGATAACCCCAACATTTGGTTGGATAAACCCGAATTAGTAATCATTATTTCCAACATATTCTCTTCAGATAATGTTCAATCTTTTAATCGAGTACTGAAATCAATTTCTTATTATAATATCATAGCATATCTCTTTCAAAAGGTTCTTCCTTAGTGGATTAGCTTGATAGCTATCCTTCTTTCTAAGAGCATTTGAGAAACACCTAACCTTAGCTTAATGAAAATCTTATTGCAGAATATTAAAATAATCTAACAGGATATTAATTAGCATTATCTTATCAGTTTCAATTTGCAATATCTATTGCTGACTCTTTCTTCATTTCCAAAAAGCATGTCAACTCATATCTCTTGGAAGAAAATCATATTTATTTTGTAAAGCCTATTTCTCAGTAGGTAGCAAGGATTACAACATTGGAATATTCGATAAGATATGGGTCAAGTTTTTGCTACCTTCATGTAATTATCTATTTCTGATTTGTTTGGTACTTCATGGAAAATTTCTTCGGATGTTTCTGGAATGTCGCCTAGTTGTGGCGTAGAAATTTTAAAGCAACAATCAGGATAGAAACAGAAGCAATTCTAGTTAAATTCTTTACTTCCAGCTAGATAGGATATGGATCAAGACATCTATCCAAATTCACCATCAATATAATTTACTTGGTCAAAATTGAAATCTTTGATTTCCCTTTCATTATACGTGTCAATTCATCTATTACTGGTACTAACATGACTTTCTGCACACGTAGCAGCATCAGTACTGGTATGGGTGTGTAAGACCAGCACATCAACCAGGTGTTGAAAGAGAAGAAGAAGGCACAATCTGTTTTGTGGAGATTAACAACATTAGACCCATTCCAATTGACCGGGACCAGAAATTCTCACCGTCCCATATCTACTGGTACGCACTAGCAGCAGATTGGCAAATGGCCTCAATTTATCCTCTCCTGTGCAACTAAGCCTCACCTAGCCAGGATGTTGTTAAAATTTTGCTCTTGACCTGGACAATTATATATACATTTGGCTCAATTTTAGCCACAATTTACATGCATATGTTTGCAATGGCTAAATAATGCCATGGAAAATAAAAAACAGGTCAAGAAAAATGGCTAAGACTTCAACAAATACTAGCACATACTCTTAGCAATAGAAATTAAATTTCATTCATCATTGTTTGATGTTTCTGTACAAAGGTGATACTCCTTCCATCTAAGTTGTCCCCATACATTCAGATGTAGAAATTAACCAAGGCTCAAACACATTTTAAGTTGTCAGTACTCATGATTGTATTGACTATCTCCGGTACCCACCCTTTTTGTACCATAGTTTGAATCACACCGACTGCATCTTCTATTCTCTCATTCGCGCATAAACTATTTATCACCTGGCTGAAAGTCGTCATAGTTGGAACAAACCCTGAATCGACCATTGTGATTTAAGTATTGATAAGCATGGTCTACCATGCCGGTCTTACAAGTACCATCAATTTGTACCCGATATGTATATGCATTGGGACAAAACCCATTTTGTATCATCTCACTCAAGATTTTCTCAGCCATTGGCAAATTCAACTTACTACAATAAGCATTTATCAAAGAATTCAACCCGCCAAGACCTCCCCAATTCACCAATACCTACAGGCCACCAAACTTCGGCCCAAGACTGCTTCTCCAACTGGGCCGAGACCTGTTAACCCTCCTGACCCAAAACAAAATCAATCCAACACCCCACGGCCTCAATGCCAAATCTGTCAGAAATTTGGTCATGTTGCAAAGCAGTGCTATTTTCGCTATGAGGCAGATCCTTCGTACCAAGGCCGACCACCAACATTTCAAGCTTATTGTAGCTAATCCTTCTAGCTCGGCCGATGCTTCCACCGAGTGGGTCTTGGATTCCGGTGCAACAAACCATGTCACCAATGATCTCAACAACCTCTCTTCCTTCTTCAACTATGAATTTAATTCATGATTTTAAGTTTAGGGTTTACCGTGAATTTAATTCACAGCTAAAACCTTTTAGCAGCAATTTCATTTCAAATTGTCAAAATCAATTATTGTTTTTTTCAAAATAGAAGGACCACTGTATTTTCTATTTTTATCTAGAAGTGACTTTTGAACCAGAATCAATAACTCAGATTCAAAACATTTTTATTTTTTTCCAATAACACAAAGAAATATTTTAATTTTTCTTACCATCGAAAAAAATCTGGCCTGAAAAATGTTGATCCGGATTATTTGTCACAGTCTTTCTAATAAATCAAATTATATAGTATTCGATCTATTTTTAAAGAAATATTTCTAATATTTCAATACAAAAAATAAGCAAAACGGAAACAACCAACACACAAGAAGGGACCGAGCAAGCACAAACAACTCACAGTACCAGTACTGGTACAGTACTGGTAAGGGTACCAGTATTGGTAAGGTCAACAGGTAACAAAAACAAGCAAAGATCGAAATGAACAAACCGGTTTAAACGATGCAAAATAAACTCATAGGCCTTTAGAACAACCTGAGGACATACCAAAAAGAAGCTTGAATTGAATTAAAACCTTCATTTTGACAATTAAAAATTCAAACCAAGAAGGCATGACAACCAATTCCTGCATCAACTTCAACTCATTGCAAGGGAGGCGAAGGAAGGTCTGGCGGAGGAAGGGTGAAAGAGAGATGAAGGGGACGTACTGGAGAGATGTATAATTGAAGGGAAGGGTACTTGAAGGGTAATTTTGGAAATATCAAAATACGTTTTTTTATACAATATTTTTCATAATAGTTTTAATCAAACATGTATATTAGATGTATAATTGTGGCAATTTCATAAATTTAGTGATTTTAGAATGGCAAATAACTAATTTCATGTTTTGGGGTGGCAATTTCCTAATTTTCATGTTTTAGAGTGGCATAAAAAAAAATTTCCCTTATTATTTTAGAGAAACAAAATATATGTTGTACCAACAGCATAAATTTCAGATTTAGTAAAAGACATCCGTTAATCAAGCGATTCATTTAAAATTTCAAATCGGACAGAGCCGCAACCCCCCACCCTCTGAAATATTTTAGTCACCACCTCATTAATTTAAAATTAAACAAGCACCATCTATATCTTCAAGTTGTGTTTTTGTCACGCACGTATTTTCAGAATGTGCACCAAATTTTTTTGTATGCTAGCTAGATATGCACACCAAATTATTTATTTGTTTTTTTATTGTTAGTGCGTATGCGCACCAATTTTTTTAGTTCTGTTTTGCATATAATTTGAAGTAATTTGCACACCAACTTATTTAGTACAAAACGCTGCTCAGATTATGCGTATAATTTGTTGTACTAATTTTTAGTTCAAATTAGTACAAAATTTTATTTGTTAAACAAGTGTGTTTTATTTTCTATAATTTCTCTATCAAATTTGATGCGTTACATATAATTTTAAAAATCACAGAACAAAATAGAATAGAACATAACAGAAAAACTAGTCCAAAAATTTCAAACATAACATCACAAAAAAAATAAACTAAAAAAAGGTAAGAAAAAGTTGAGAGAGACTTATTAGGTTTTTAGAAAATTTTGGGACATGTAAGATATTGTTTAGAGAAATAGATTACGGTTTTAGTCTAAAATCGCAAAAAAAATTCCAATTTTCTGAAATTGTGGATTTGTTCTCCGGTTTTGGAGGGGCTAAACCCGTAGATTTAATTTGCAGAAAGTTGGCCCAAAACCATGAAATAAAATTGTGGTTTGGGCATTTTCGAAATCTTGTTAAACAGTGTATCGAATTCGAAATTTATTATTTTTTTGGATATTAATAAAAATTTAGGTATCCCAACTCGCTCATTAACAACTCGAGTTACACAAAATTCGTCACAATAAATTGCATGCCCTTCTAAATGACTCATAAGCTGTTGTTTGGATTGTTCATTAACAACTCGAGTTACACAAAATTCGTCACAATAAATTTCATGCCCTTCTAAATGAGTCATAAGCTGCTGTTTGTTTTGTTAGCTGTCTTGTTAATTACGTTTGAATTGTTTGTATTTAGATAAACTCTTTCTAAGTCATTTAAATTGTTTGTGTTTAGATAAACTCTTACTAGTATATAACTATAACTAAGGAAATTGACTGGTCAAACGAGTTGTGAGCCAACTCGAGTTGGTAATGAACTGAACTTGAGTTGGCTTTACAGCTCGTTATTGACATCCCAACTCAAGTAAACTCGCCGCTTATTAACTAAATGAGCTGAGTACGAATTGGAGGTAACTGGTTCAAATTCGACTCATTTACAGTTCTAGAGCCCTTGACGGCACAAAGACAAATAAACAATGAGCTGCTTAAACGTACACATGTTCGTGTGCCGCAGCGCATCTTCTCAGAAACGTAGAGCGGACTTGGTGGGGACCACTTCGCCTCGGAGGGTGTTTAGTTTAGGCCGTTCAAACCATTAATTTGACTATGAAGTTACACTGATTTTCTCAATTAATCCGTATCCTTTCTTCTGTGGAATGTGATCAAGTGCGCCGCGTCACATTTATATAGAAGGGCGGGCTATAAAAAATGACACGCAACGGAAGATTTATGTGGATGGAACTGACTTGCACATGGTCATCCCACTATAAACTAAAAAGTAGAGAGGTGTTTCTGAAGGAAAAAAAAAAAACTTTGCACGAATTTGCATGATGTGACGTGATTAAATTGGTAGAGGACAATCACGTAACACAAATAGTCACTTTGTGTGACGCACGAGTCACGTCACGTGATCGATACATGTGATGGGACGGAACTGGTAACAGTGTGACTAATTTTCTTCTCTAATTCCACCTACTACATATCTCCATTCTTATATTAAGCACGTAGATGTCCTGATCCGCCAACGATTGTTATTAGAAGACGAACTTTCGAATTGAATATCATCCCTCCAATTAAACATTTTGTCTTTTTTTTGTTATATGCATATTTTTGATGTTTTTTCTACATGTAGAAGTTTAAATTTATTTAAGCACGTACTCGCCACGTACATTTCGTAAACCCACCTTATTTGATTATTAAATACTCATTTTTTTTTCATTTTTAAATTATCATTTAAAAATACATATCCACAATAATGGCTGCAATTTTTTATTTCGTTGCATGTCATTTAAGGATATAGATCCATACGTAATATCAATCAGGATTACAAATCCACATTAATAGCAATAATGATACAGATCCACATGTAATAGCAATAAGGATTATAAATCCACATTAATAGCAAAACTATACAAATTTTCATGCAACAAGACTATAATAGATTGATAAAATAGTGAAATAACAAATTGCAGTATTTTATTGTAATAGAAAATACCACACAAAATCAATGTACGTACGAATTAAAAGTTCTTCAATTTATATTCTTTGAAATGCTGAATTTTGAACATATTTGTTTTCTTATAATATGTCTCTGTTTCAATCTATTTAATATTATTCATAGATATTATTAAATAACTTTTATTATTAATCTATTTTTTTTTATAAAAATATGTTACTTCTAAATTTTCTAGTGTTACTCCTGATCGAAATGCAGACTTAGTCTGCGTTTCACTCAGAACGAAACATCATATATTTTTTAAAAGCATTGATTTTTGAAAGAAACACAGACCTAATCCACGTTTTTCCAACTGTTTGTTATTTTAAATTTTAATTTTTTCAAATGCTACAAAAAAAGAAGGATTGGCCCTAATATATATTCTCCAATTATTCAATAACACGAGTACACGACCGATTGACTGGACGGTCCGGTCCAAAGCTGTAGCTCAAACCTTATTTGACCGTCTAATGCAAGTGAAACTTTCTCTTTTGTTATCAGTTATCACATCACAATACTGTGCTTTACTAAAAGCTGAAGGTATCGGTCAGCTGCGTAAAACTTCTCTTACAAACTTCTTCCATGTGCAAGTGGCGCAAGGAATTGTGAAAATAGGTATATAATGAATAAAACAACGAACAGTTGGCACATTTGTAAAAGTTTGTAAATAATTACGACTGAAGAAAATACAGATTTTGTGCAGGTAATTTTTGAAATAAAGAACTCTTTTACAGACCTATTCTCTCTACTATTCTCATCTCCTCTCTTTGGATTTCGAGATCTCTCTATCTGGATTGGAACTTAAAAAGCTCACTCCTTTCACCCTTTTTCTCTCCTCTCTCCAAGATGGAGAGCACTGTGGCTTTACCTCCTCCGGCGATCGCCGCCAAACCTGGCCTCCACCCTCCTTACAAAGAGGTATGCAGCGAATATACTAATTTCTTTTCAGGCTCAAAGGAAATACAGATAGTATTTTCTTTTTCTTTTGTTTTTTAAGTTCTTATTTTTCGTTTTGTTTTTTTTGCTTTCAATTTTATTTTTTGTTTCCTTTATACTTGGACTTAAGAAAATTGGAAAATGGTTTATTAATGTAACTAAGCCGCACTGGGTGGTCTATTTTGGACCATTTCCAAAATGGAATATAAACCCTAGGTGCACGACAGCAAAGAACTGTAGCATTAACAGGTTTACAAGCTTATAGAAATTGTAAGTTGCACTTCTAATTTTATTAACTTTTTCTTTTCTGAAATTAGGAGAAAGTGTATGCGTTAAAATGTGTCGGTAGGTTACGTTGGTTGGGGTTCGTAGGTTTTTTGGGGTGTGTTTAATTTGTGAAAAAGGGGGGGAGAGTACATGCTACATAGATGGCTCAACCACATTCAATTTAGACTATGTAATCTTGGTTCTTTTGCAAACATGCCCTCTAGAATATATGTTTTGTTAAAAGACCTAACCACTAACATTTATTTGTTCAAGTGTACCAAAATACTGTATTCGAGAACAAACAGGAAAGCCTTGAATTTTTTTTTTTGTCGAGGAAAAACAGTGAACTACTATATTTTTTTTTTTTCCCTTGTTAAATATTATTGCTTTTCCTTCTAATTTCTACATTACACTGTCATTTTGTTTATTGAACACAGATATGTTTTGAATATCTTTACAACAACTCAACTGACCTAAAACTATATGGAGTTTTTTATTTTGTTTTTGCAAAAAAAAAAAGTTTCAAGGGGCTTACTAGATTGACGTGGAACTGATAGAGTGACTACATTCAGACAAAAATGATAGAAAATAATATTGTTTTATGATCCCACTCAGGTCACAACAATAAGAGCTGACCTAGTTGAAAATACATACAAAATAACAGCTTAACTTTGGTACTATTTTATCTAATTTAATTAAAGTTATCTTTAAGTAAGGATTTTGTATAAGAAAATTTTCTGACTTTTAGGTTTCAACAAAAAGTACACACTTTTTCGTATGGATTATAAGTTTAGTTTGTATTCTGTAATTATTTTTACCCTTAGAAACAAAAGATTATGTACTAATTCACTTTTAGTTCGGCGCCTTGTACCTGGAAAGTTATGGGGCTGAACAATTGAAATTAGAAGTTCTGAGATTTTGAGAAGCATGCTTATTCTTAATTGTTTATGTCACCTGAGACAGTATTTTCTGAGATGTGTTTTTTGAGGAAAGACTCTTTTTTCTCTTTTTGTTGTTTCTTTGTAAGACAGTGAAATAGAATGATGAGAATTAATGTAGTTCGTAAATAAATGCCAACTAGCTTTATACTCACCAAGATATGGATTTTTCTGAATTCACCCTACTATTATTTTCATTTTTCCATTGTCATATTGTAGGGCCTCGTATGGAACTATTTTTGGTGTGTGGTAGAAGTGCATAATGTGCAGTCGATCTTAGTTGCTAATTGATGAAATCAAAGTTTATAAATAATTTAACTATGCAAATTAATGTCATTAGTTAATTAATTAGTGAAGAACATCATTTCGAGTGGTGGCAGGTAAAGCTATGGCCTGTTCGTGGCACACAATTCTTTTTGTCAGGTTGAAATTGACGTGTAATTTTCTGTGTAGATGATACTGAAAGCAGTGGTGTCGTTAAATGAACGTGGAGGGTCTAGCAAACATGCCATCTCTAAGTTTATCAAGACCACATACACCCACCTCTCCGAGAAGCACAATGCATTGCTGGCGCACCACTTGCGCCGCCTCCGCACTGAGGGCGCACTACACATGCTCAGGCACTCCTACAAGCTCTCTCCCAGGTCTAAACTAAATCTTGCTTCCTCTGTTGTCACCTCTCGGCCTCGTGGAAGGCCCAAGAAGGTTCCAGAAACTTTCCAGACGTCTTTAGGCCAATCTGGTCAACTGACAGTAAAAAGGGCCCCTGGCAGGCCACCGAAAAGTTTGGCAGTGAAGAGGGGCCCCGGCAGACCACCAAAAAGTCAATTGTTGGCACCGAATAAGCAGCCTGGCAGGCCACCGAAAATCCAAGCAGTGAAAAGGGGCCCTGGCAGGCCACCAAAAATCCTGGCAGTGAAAAAGAGGCCCGGCAGGCCACCGAAAATCCCAGCTGTTGGCACGGAAAATATGGCACCAAATGGGGCAAGCAAGCGGGGCCGACCACCAAAGAGTGAGAAGGGACCTGGGAGGCCAAGAAAAGAGTCAGTGGTCCAATTGCAAGGGGGCAAGCAAAGGAAGGGTGCAGGCAGGCCTAAAATGGTGGAAAACGGGGCCCCACCTGTCATGGGTGAGAAGAAAAGGGGGCCTGGGAGGCCGAAAACGGTGGAGAACGGGGCCCCACCTGTCATGGGTGAGAAGAGAAAGGGGCCTGGGAGGCCGAAAAAGGTGGAGAACGGGGCCTGGGTGAGAAGAGAAGTTTCAGCTGATATTGCCGAGAAGAAGGGACCTGGAAGGCCTAAAAAGGAAGGAAATGATGTGGCATGAGAACAAGTGAGCGGGAAGAAAAGGGGGCGAGGGAGACCCAAAAGGGTGCTGAGCACAACTGATGTAGTTGTTGACTAATGCACTTGTGTTTTAATTTATCTTGTTGACTAATGTGCTTATGCATTGTTTGCGACTAATTAGTGTCTACTACCTCATGTTTTAAGGAAGATCAGGCAATGTTTTTAATTGTAACAAGTAGGAGTTCGTTTTGGATGTGAGATTTAATTTTTAGGAGCTGTTCTAGAAAATGATATTTCTCAGTAGATCTTGAATGTCTTATACAAAATGGTTTATGAAAGTATGGTTTCCAAGAGTGATAAAATGTATCGCAAATGAAATGGACCACACCAGAGACTACACGTACGTGATTATTCCAAGAATTGGATAATTGCTCTATTAAGTTTACCAACTACAGTAATTTCTCAGCATAATATATGCAAATTATAGAAGTCGCTGCAATTCTTTGAGAAAATAGTGGAACTTAATTCTAATATATTGCATACTAGCAATCTCGAAAGTACAATTTTGGGTTCACATATTTTGCAGTAGGGAGTAGACCAGGGTTCTACATGTCTTGCATCATTTCGGAGTAAATCCTTTTCAGAGTAACACTCAAATAGTCCCATGAAAACGTAGTGAATATATTCAAAGTTTTAAACAGTTTGAAAATTTAATTTTTGAATGTGACGTGTCTTTTCTTCATCCAACATGAATGACCATGTACTTGACTGATTCAGCATAATTCATCCAACATGAATGACTATGTACTTAATTCATCCGACATGGGGGTTGCCTTGAGCAATTACCCGGCTTAATCGCAGTTTAGTTTGTTTTTAAATTTGGTTTTTAGGTGCAGACTAGTTAATTTACTTTGTTTGTTTGTTTACTGTGGCAATTATTGTAATTCAAACTCTTTAATTAAATGCATACCTACGGGTTTTCATCAAAAAAAGAAAACCATACCAGCAATGGTGCTGGTCGATAGACTACAATAATTTTTGCTTTTAATTTTAATTGAATTTGCAAGAGAATCTAGTTAGAGATGATGCCAAATCATCATGCCTAAACTTCGAGTTCATATCACTCCGCTCATTGCTCCTGATATCTCTCATTTTGACAAGTCATAGAGCACAACAAAGGTGTTCTTTCTTTCCATTGCATTACACGAGAGTCATGGACTCATGGTGTATCAATCTTCTTTGCCTTTTGGCTGATATTTTTTGCTACAATTTGTTCTTCGATTGCTTGATGAACAAAGGGCAATTTTGTCTTTTATTTTCATAGCATAGATAAATAAAGAAGTTTTTATAATTTAAGTGAAAGGTTAATTACAGAAAGGGCAAATAAGAAATAGTTAAACAAGTTGAGAGGTAAATAAGAGAAATTAAAGACTTGTGAGGTAAATAGAAAACCGTAAGAGTTTTGAAGGGTATATGAAAAATTATTCCTAAAAAAAAGAGTATGAATTCCTAACAAACCCGGACCCAAGTACTGCATGAGCCGTGACCTACCATGGCCCAGTCTAGGCTTTTTGTTTGGGCCGTGGGCCCATATGCTAGTCTTGTCTAGGCATCCATGCGTAATGTGCAATTGTGCAGTGCCGTTCCTGCCGTATTTTGGCATATTGATATGCCAAATCGACTCTAGAGAGTTGTAGGAATTACAGATGCAAACAAATCTAAGTCTGACTCCTTTGAATCCAACAACCCGACCCCAATTTGATTTCGTTTACCGTTTGGGACTTGCCACTCGGGAGTAATCCTTGCGACCAGTCACGTGCTTCACATAGTATATTATTTTAAAAGGCGCCTGTAGAATGTCTTCTGTGGCGATCCCCAAACTGTTTATTATGCGGTGTGATAATTTACCAGCTGTATTACGTATAGCGCCAGCAGTATCGGTCCTGTATGGGAAGCAGGATACGTTCCATGGGCATCGGACCTAAATCAAGACATCTCGATTTGATATCTATTTAAATGTCTGATTCACTTTACAATATTTATGCATTTGATCTGTATGAATATTGAAACGACAAACATAAATATTAAACGTGCACTGTACTAGTAATAGTATCATTTTTTATGAATATTGAAATGACAAACATAAATATTAAACGTGCACTTTACTAGTAATAGTATCATTTTGTATGAATATTGAAACTACAAACATAAATATTAAACGTGCACTGTACTAGTAATAGTATCATTTTATTCCCCCTCTCTCTCTTAAACAAATTACACCGAAATTTTTATTTCTACCATTTAAAAAAAATTAATAAACCAAATAACCATCGTTTTGTGGGAATTCGAATTCTAACACGGCCGCATCGGTATTCTGCGGACCCATTTGAGCGGGACCGCAGAATACCGCTGCGGACACCTGGCTGGGTCCGCAGAATGGTTCTGCGGACCCTTTTTTTTTTTTTTTTTGGTTTTACCGATACACCACTCCATCAGCGACATATATCAAATTTTTAGTTTTTTATTATTTTTTGGTTTTCTATGAATCCGTGCCGCAACTTTACTCAAATTTTTAGTTTTTTAATATTTTTTGATGTCTAGAAATCAGTGCCACAGCAAAGTTTGAAAAGAGGATTGAAAAAAAAAAAAAAATGGGTCCGCATCGGCATTTTGTGGCCCCGCTGAAATGGGTCCGCAGAATACCGATGCGGCCGTGTTAGAATTCGAATTTCCACCAAACGATGGTTATTTGGTTTATTTATTTTTTTAAAATGGTAGAAATAAAAATTTCGGCAAATTACACGTAGGTTTTTCATTATACATTTACAGCGCGATCAACTGTGATTACAGTCTTTTACAAATCTTTGAATAAGAAAAAAGTATGACCTTTGTAAGTAAAGTAGTAAACATTGCATTTTGCTCAAATTAGTTAAACAATGGACCAAAATATTTTCCTCCGAACAATGGCGGAAAAAGATATCTTTTGAATATTTTCTGCAAAATAATTTCGGTACAAGCAGTGCCAATTATTTAAAGACGAATTTTTTTTTCTTTCAATTTGTTTAATATATGCTCGTATAATTTTTACATATAGCGAATGAAAGTATGACATTGATATTTTTTTGTATTAACATTCGTACTTACACGAATAATTTTCGAACAAAATTTTATTTTTCATTTGTAAGGACATTTGAGTTTTATGAACTCTAATTTCTTTACCAGGATTGGAGTTTCAAGTTATTATAAATTTTAGACTCTTTTGACGTAATTTTTTACAATTCAGATGGATACGTTCTATTTCCGAAGAGATTAAGTCACAGTGTGTCTAAACACGTCCTAACTCGAGAGAGATTAGTCTGTGCAGGTTAAGTATGTATTTAATGCGTGTCCGGGTGAAATTGTGTGCAGATCCGGTAGGTACGTAACTCTATCTATGTACCGTGTATTGCTAAATCGTGGACCCCAAGCTCAGTGAACTCGAGGTATTTATATAGGCATGTAGGTCGGTTATCATCTCATACGGACGTCCCAAATGGACTTGTTACGCAGGCCAATAAGTCGGTTATGACTCTGTACGACAATCCCGAATGGACTAGCCGAGTGGGCCTGTAAGTCGGTTGTGACTCCGTACGGCAGTCCCGAATGAGCTTGCTAAAAAGACTTACTAACTGGACTTGGTACTTAATCCATAATAGTTTTATGGGGCTTTTAGTACATGGCCATATCATAAATGATGCCGACTATAGAGAACTGAATGTTGCACAGAGATATTTTTTCGATTGATCACACGTCTTGTAAGATATTAGTTGAAACTATAAATCGGCATATTTCATCCTCCTTTTTAGTTAAAAAATTACAGGAATCTCACTTGACTCGGACCCAAACAACTAAAAATTTGTATTGATTTAGATCTGACCCAAATTGAAAAGACTCTAGACCAAAAAGTTACCCAAATACATACAACTCAAAATCCGACTACAGTCAATATAAAACATGATAATAAACTGATGTTGGACAACGTAAAACTCGATCCGACTTGACCTAATCCGATCCGACTTGACTCGACCCGATATTGACCCGACCTTCTCAATTACCATCCCTAACTCATAATGACTTGTAAAACCGTATAGACAAAAAAAACCGGATAGACCAAAATATATATATATATAGAGAGAGAGATGGGCTATTGTACTTCGCGAAGTAAAACCCCCGTTTACTTCACGCTCATATTTTCATTTTGAAAATCCAAACAACTGATCCGAACCGTTCAACATGTTCTAAATATTGAAATGTGCTTGGAGACTAAATTTTACATTTTTTGGAATTTTTTTACTATTTATTAAGCCACTTTGAAAGTTTCTGATCCAACGGTGAACAGTAAAAAACAGTAAAATTTTCTGGACCACCAGATCAGAAACTTTCAAAGTGGCTTAATAAATAGTAAAAAAATTCCAAAAAATGTAAAATTTAGTCTCCAAGCACATTTCAATATTTAGAACATGTTGAACGGTTTGGATCGATTGTTTGGATTTTGAAAATGACAAAATATGGCCCGAAGTAAACGGGGGTTTTACTTCGCGAAGTACAATAGCCCATCTATATATATATATATATATATAGAGCTGGGCTATGGTGAGTTGTGAAGTAAGATGTTATTTTTACTTCACGCTCATATTTTTATTTTGAAAATTCAAACAACCGATCCGAACCGCTCAACATGTTCTCTATATTGAAATGTGCTTGGAGACTAAATTTTACATTTTTTGGAATTTTTTTACTATTTATTAAGCCACTTTGAAAATCGATGATCCGGTGGTCCAGAAAATTTTACTGTTTTACTGTTCACAGTGGATCAGCGATTTCAAAGTCACTTAATAAATAGTTAAAAAATTCCAAAAAATGTAAAATTTAGTCTCCAAGCACATTTCAATATTTAGAAAATGTTGAACGGTTCGGATCGGTTGTTTGAATTTTCAAAATGAAAATATGGCGTGAACGTTTTACTTCACAACTCACCATAGCCTATCTCTCTCTCTCTCTCTCTCTCTCTCTCTCTCTCTCTCTCTATATATATATATATATATAGAGTATGGCTAATGTGCTTCCTCTAGAACGTCGGCCTCGTGCTTCCGGGGGCATATCTTAGTGTTTGATGTTCAAACAAAAAATTCAAACCTTTAGATGTTCAATCTATATTAAAATGTACTTGGAGACCAAATTTTACATTTTTTGAAATCTTTTTACTATTTATTAAGCCACTTTGAAAATTCCAGATCATATGGTCCATACTGTTTTTACTGTTCACCCGGATCTGGAATTTTCAAAGTGGCTTAATAAATAGTAAAAAAATTCCAAAAAATGTAAAATTTGGTCTCCAATTACATTTTAATATAGATTGAACATCTAACTGTTTGAATTTGTTGTTTGAACATCAAACACTAAGATATGTCCCCGGAAGCACGAGGTCGAAGTTCTAGAGGAAGCACATTAGCCATACTCTATATATATATATGACAGTGCTACGGTGCTACGCGTAGCATAGATCCCCTCCGTGCTACGGCTCACTTTTTGAGTTTTCAAAATCCTAACGGTCGATCCGAACCGTTCAACATGATCTCCATATGAATATGTACTTGCAAACCAAATTTTACATTTTTTAGAATTTTTTTACTATTTATTAAGCCACTTTGAAAAAACACTAATTTGTACACAACAGTAAAATCTGCTGGACCATTGGATCAGCGATTTTCAATGTGGCTTAATAAATAGTAAAAAAATTCTAAAAAATATAAAATTTGGTTTGCAAGTACATATTCATATGGAGATCATGTTGAACGGTTCGGATCGACCGTTAGGATTTTGAAAACTCAAAAAGTGAGCCGTAGCACGGAGGGGCCCTTATATATGCATAGCATATAGAGATAGACTAATGTGCTAACGTTAGAACTTCGGCCGAAGTTCTAACGAGTCGTTTTTGCAATTTCAAAATCCAAACAACCGATCCGAACCGTTCAACATGTTCTCTATATTGAAATGTGCTTGGAGACCAAATTTTACATTTTTTGGAATTTTTTTACTATTTATTAAGCCACTTTGAAAATACTGATCCGGTGGTCCAGAAAATTTTGCTGTTTTTTACTATTCACAGCAGATCTGCGATTTTCAAAGTGGCTTAATAAATAGTAAAAAAATTCCAAAAAATGTAAAATTTGGTCTCCAAGCACATTTCAATATTTAGAAAAAGTTGAACGGTTTGGATCGGTTGTTTGGATTTTGAAATTACAAAAACGACTCGTTAGAACTTCGGCCGAAGTTCTAACGTTAGCATATTAGTCTATCTCTATATATATATATAATATATATATATATTTTTTAGAGCCTCTAGCTCCTTCTAGGTCAATGCTTGTCTTGTCCAGGTTCTCTACTGTAAAGTCACTCTCAATTTATACCCCCACAGACCCAGTCCCAGTGGCCACAATTAAAATTTTGACCAACCGCGCAAATGATGGCCTGATCCCAAGCGTTCCCCATTAAATGATATTCAATGTTTCATTGATTTGACATTTTTTTATAAGGTAAAGTAACTACAATAATTTGAGTCAAAATGCTATTAGGATTTAGGACACATCTTGATTCTTGAGCATTATTCATTTATTCCACGAACAATTCTATATTGTCACACATCTGGATGCAAAATTTGAGAGTAATGAGTTCAGAAATTTCGTCAAAAAATTTGTCATCTTGGCAAAATTATCTACAAGTAGATGTGCCTTCATCCTTTCCTACTATTTATTTCTAAATGTGTATCGACTTGTCTGAATATATCCTAACGTGTTTTTTTTACTTTTGTTTAAGCTATTTATTGAAAGGACACATCTCTTTATATAATTTTTTTTTAAGTAAAGATTAGAAATCAAGTCATCCAATTATTAAATATCCATAAAAAATTGCTCCTTCCAGGTTTCGAACGTACGACATTCCATACGGAGAGCATTGTTTTTGCCACTAGACTAAAGGCTGGTTCTCATCTCTTCATATAAATTAGTTTCCATACTAAATTTCAACATTTTTAATGAAGTGTAAATTGGATACTTCATAAATTTAAAATGAGTTTTAATAGAAAATACATTAAATAGGTAAATTTGTGAGTTTTTAAAGTTGAAAAGGGTAAATATGATATTATGAATTTTAGAGGGAAAAATACGGAGTATTCAAGTTTTTGAGGGATATACATGAAATTCTTCCTTTGTTTAAAATTTACATAACTTTTTATGTGAAATTTCCTATCTACCGATAGTATTTTGTTATTTTAACCCACCAATACAATCTCAGTCATGCGATATAAAGTCATGAAAATTTAAATATTTTCGCATTTTGTAGTCAGGCCTTCAATTCTATCCAAATTACAATTTTCTTTAAGTATATTAGGTCTGTTTTTTTTAACCGAATATATCTCGCACATTTTGCATTGAGATAATTCCTTTTCTTTTTCGTTTTCTTTTAAAAAAATTCTTTTATTATTTCGAGCAAAAAAATATTAAATATTGAATAGTTTTGAAATTATTTTGGCGGTTGTATATTCTTTTTTTCGTGATGGACTAAACCAAATTTTCAAAAATTATTTGTTTTTAAAATATGATTTAAATGAATTCTAATCTTCAAATATATGTATCTTCAAGTACATCAAAATTGAGTAAATTATATTTCAACATGTTCATTTCGCCATTACATGCAGAACGATTCCAATATTGGATATATTTCAGAATCATTTTCGAATTAAAATTGTATATTTTTCGGCCTGGACCCTACAAATTTACAAATTTCATTCTGTTTTCAAATATGACTTAAATGTATTATTTTCAATAATTTTTATTTATCTCTCGTTGTATAGATCAAAATTAAGTAAATTTCTATAGAAATATTTGGTTTATTATCATCCAGACTATATGTTATAGTCAATACAAAAGTTAGTTAAAAGTTTGTTAGTTCTAGACACATACCCACACATATATATAGAATTTTGGTAATAAACTAGCATTAGACGGGCAGAGCAGAACTAGAAAATTTTAATAGGAGGCTAAAAATTTAAATGTACAATGTGGTTGGTGGAATTTGAACTCAAGTCACCTCAACTACAAAATAAAGTTCCAACTGGTGACTACAATTAAACATTTGATATTATACGAGGGTGACTATATTATATAAAAAGTTCTAAAAAAATAAAAATTTCATTAAATTTTAATATACATAATTGAAAATTTAAAATCACAAGAGAGGCTTAGTCATTCTACCAATGAATAATCTAGATCCGCCCCTGCTAACATGTCAAATTTTACATTTTTATGTCCAAACGATCGATCTAAGCATCTCAATAAAATCTACATATAAGTCTGGCCAAAATGCAAAATTTTTAATTTTTATGATTCATTTTAGTATATGTTGGTTTTTTAAATGATGACCCTAAAATAATAAAGTTATCAATATTTACATATCAAATGCAGTTATTTTTCAAAAATCCGAAAAAATTATAAGATAGTAAAATTTGCTATTCTACAAGATTGTAATATATAAATTTTTATTGAGATACTTGAATCAATCATAAGGACATGAAGATATAATTTTTGACCCGTTAGGAAATTAACAGGAGAAAGCAGAAAAATAGTTTCAATAGAGTTTTTTTAATATTATTAATTACGAAATTCAATCGATTTATTGCAAAAGAGAATTCTTAGTTCTGGCTAATAAATTGAATCAATAAGCAATTAAGCATTTCCAATGTGCAATTCCTCTACAATTGCTCATAAAGATAACTACCTTCTAGAAAGAGACCGAAACTGAAATCTGACAGACTAATGGGTAAAAGGCAAAAATAGTTGAGATCAAGAGCAAAAAAAGAAAAAAGAAATAACAGAAGGAAAGAAAACAACATTCCTCAATACCAATTGAACAAAATATAATCACTAATTAAATAGACAAAAAACAACTACACATATAACTAATCTCGAGTTGCTGAAAACTCATCTGTGGCAGAGACATTTGTAGCGATACGCGCTGTTCATGGGGTCATTGGCATCGACTGGTACCTGCTCGGCGCTGCATTTGAACCGGCATCCTTTGCATTCATTGAATGTACAAGCCGGAGCCGTTGAGCCTATCATTCTTCTTTCCTTTTCTCCAATAAGCCCACCTTCCTTCTTCAAACCCTAGATGTTTACTTGTCAGATTAACTAATGAGATTCAAATAGACTAAAGATAACTTCTGACAAAAATTGGACCAAAATCAAATTTCATGAATCTTGAGAAAGTATATATGATGTATCATGTATGAACTTCAAAAGTAAATGCTTGGTATTGAGGAACTTCTGACATTTGGGTCCGTTTGGATCGTCAAGAATAGCATGGGGTTAGCACTGTTCTTGGGTTAGTGACTATTCTTCATCACTATTCTATGTTTGGATCACCCTAAGAATAGAGCTATTTCTAGAGTTAGCGCTGTTCTTGCTAACCCATCCAAACAATGGAATAGCGCTAACCCAGGTTAACCCAGATGAAAGCACTTAATGCAGTCATGTACCATGCATATATGCGTAAAGAAAAAAAACAACAAGCTAACTACATGAGTCATGCTTTCACCTCTGGATGTTTCTTCATGCTGGACTGAAAAAGTATTTCTTTATGTCTATATTTGACCTCATAATCTGCAAAGTTAAGAACAGAGGGATTAAATCAGCTGATATATTTATCGGAAAACAATTAGTTTAGTGACAGAAGGGGGTTAGGGGGGGTATATTTACCAGGTCTACATAGAGCCCCAAAAAGAAGGGATGAAAGAATGAAGAAGAGAATTAGAAAAAAAAATTTGGCCATAACAAGATAGAGATGCTCTTTTGGGGAAGCAGATAGGAAATGAAAGGTGCATTTTGAACAGAAACAAGGTCATGCCTCACAAAACTTGGAACCAACAAAAATACGTCTGGAGAAAAAGACAGACGTACCAGTGTCAGAGAGATTTTCCCCTGCATCTATAGGATCTCCACACCACTCTCCCCCCAAAGACACGACACAATCTATCTCATCCAAATTAACTGTTGTCAAATTATTTGTTGTTTATGCAGATCTGTGACTAGTGTGGATACAGGTACGGCTGTGCAATTCTTTTGTCCTTACGATATGGAAATCAGGGTGGTCCAATGTCTGGTAGGAGCCGTTCGATCCACATCAAGATTCGTGTAGATTAGATGTGTGTGTACGAATCTTATTGTGAATCAGATGGCACTGACCAGGTATTGGACCCGTACTATGGATTCATGTCATATCTCTATTTTTAAAGTTGCAAGCAGTTGATTCGAACCATTAAACATGATATTCGTATAAAAATATACTTGCCGACCAAAATTTAGATTTTTTTTTTATTTGTGTACTATTTTTTAAGATAGATAGACAACCGTTGATGGTCCAAAATTTCAAATCAAGTGATTTTTCTACCAATCTAAATAATAGTAAAAACTTCAAAAGAAATATAAAATTTGATCTTCAAGTATATTTTTATATGAAGTTTATGTTGAAGTACTTAGGTCGACTGTTTGAACACTAAAAACAGAAATATGAATTCATAGCACAGACCATTGTGTAATATTCATATTACCATAGCCTCACTCATTTTGAAGAACTATCCGTTGGATATTGCACAGCATGTGTACCGTGCAACAACCTGATATGAACGCCTCATTGTATTCAAGTTACATAAATAAAGTCCTGAACCTTTGCTCATAATCATCCTGGGGTCGTTTGGCAATAAGGGATTAAGCCTCCTTAAGGCTTAATCCGCTTCCTTTAGCTTTCTGAACCGCTTAATTCTATCAAATACCGGTTCCTTAGCGCGGATTAAGATCATCTCATTTAGTCTCTTTTTGTCCGGATCTTAATCATCTGCCCAGACCTTAAGGCACCTCTACAGCTCTACCCCATCTTTTAGCTTCCTTAGCTTTCATCCTCAAATTAAGACAACTGAACATCAGTTCCTTAGTGCTTCTTAAGCTCTTAATCCTTCACTATTAATCTCTTATTGCCGAACGGCCCCGAGTTCATGACTTAATCAAAGGATTCCTAGTCTTAAATTCCGGGGCCAACCTTCAAAAGCTTAAAACCATGATTATATTGGGCCAATCGGATATTGGACTGTTGGTGTGGTGCCTCTTAATTTCCAGTGCATTGGTTATTGGGCCGAGTGCGGAGGCCCAGACAAACAGATTTGTTTTCAGATTATTGGGCTGTTCTTCTATAAATTTTAAAACTCAAACATGCTAATTTTCAAATTTAATACTTCCCACTTCAACATTACTATTGAACTGATTTGCAGAACTGACAATTGAAAGGACCATGGTCATGTAATACTTGAAATATGTGCAAATACGACATTTTTATTAATATCCAAACTTAAATAGAAATTAATTAATATACCCAGATCCATGAGTATTTATAAAAATATCCATACTGGCCATTTTCTGGCCGGTACCCAATTTAATCAATTACCGGCCAGAAAATGGTCGATACACTGTGTAATCTATTATTGGCCAGAAAATGACCGGTACCTTTGCTATATATGTTTGAAGGGTTGGCCGAATTTCTCACCATTCATTTTATCAAATTTTACACTATATCTCCTCGGTTGAGCTCTTTCTTCCAGATTTCTCCATCTCTTTCCAAATTTGACACTATCTCTCCCTCTATTTTTTAAAAAATTCATTTTTAGTGCAAAATGGTTGTAAAATATTAAGATTTGTTAGTAATGTACCAAAATTAGAATAATTTAGTTGTAATTAGTATTAAATCTGTTGTAGTTAGTTAGTTTTAATTATTAAATCCGTTGTAGTTAGTTTAGGATAATTTATTGTAATTTAGTATAATTAGCATAGTTGACCATATTTTAGCGTATTTTAGCATTTTTTTACTATAATTAGGATAATTAAGCATAATTTAGTGCAATTTAGCATAATTAGGATAATTAAACCATTTGAGCATATTTTACCGAAATTAGGCTATTGTAGCATATTTTAGCATATTTTAACCGCAATTGACATATTTTAGCATGCTTTAACATAATTAAGCCTATTTTGGCCTATTTTGGCATATTTTACCGAAATTAAGTTATTTTAGCCTATTATAGCATATTTTAGGTTATTTTAACCACAATTGACCTATTTTAGCATGTTTTAGCATAATTAAGCCTATTTTGGCCAATTTTAGCATATTTTACTGAAATTAGGCTATTTTAGCCTATTATAGCATATTTTAGGTTATTTTAACCGCAATTGGTCTATTTTAGCATGTTTTAGCATAATTAAGCCTATTTTGGCCTATTTTAACATATTTTACCGAAATTAGAATTTAGGGTTTACTTAGCTGATCAACAATCGAAGATTCTCCTAGTCCAAAAACAGCTCACCTGAACCTGGTTCTATTTTACCAATCATTAGTTAACTAGGGTTAATTGTAATCATAGTTAAAAGGCTGATCTATATGTCAATATATACACAACATTGTAATCGAAACATAATCAAGAATGAATGAATAAAGCTCATTTCAATTTACCTTACCTTAGCTGGACAGATATCCTCCCAGGTACCTGACTCAAGCAAATTGTAATGGCTGGTCCAGATTAATTCTATCTAGGCCAAACTCAATCCGGTGCCTATTGAGACTGTAGGGGATCTATTTTGAGATTTGTGTCATGTTAAATGGGTCGTCCGATCGTAATTTGCTTGAGTCAGCTAGTAACATGAGGTGATGTGAATTCACCTTAGTCACAATCAAAAACTGGTTATACTAAATATCATTTGATCAATTTATTTTGTACGTCAATGTTAAAAAATATGACGTAACATTTTCTCCATTTTTCTCAATGTTATGGAAAACATTTTGCTATCTTTTGTTACTTGACAAAAGAAAATAGAGAAAAAGGGATCTTTAAAACAGGCAAACTGCAAGTCCAACTAATTTCATCATTTCAAAAGGGAAAAAAATTAAATTTACCGACACCCGTGAGCACCAGAGTCCAGAGAACAGTCACAGACAGAACATAAATCAATGGCCTAAGATACAAACCCAATATTATCCAACAAGCAAGCTGGGGGTCCGACCATAGATTTCCAGGTTGATTTTATATTTCCTTGTAAGATACGGACAACGTGTGGCATGTCACTGTTGTTTCTCTAAATTAGATAAGGTCAGGTACCTGATCGTATCGTGTTAAATCCAAACCGTTCGATATAAAGTTTGTACGAATTTTAAAGTGAATCTCTTATATTTTAAATACGTCTGAATTTCTTATGACTCAGCTGGGATTTCACTGTATCCCTGTGGTACCGCAAGAATATGCACCTCTTTCGGTAAACCCATCATATCGTGAGTCTGTATAGTATTGACCACAGAAGATCACGGTTGGGCAAATATGCCATATTGCCATACCCCCAATGGATTTTTGGATTAACAGATCCAAACTAATTAAACAATCAGCCTAAATCCATGTTCCCATTCAGAGCTAAAGTTAAGATTGAAGTACATCTAATGTATTTAATAATATGTGTCCCCTTACGCTGAATTTCATGCACAAGTCCAAGAGTCTCACAACCAGGAGAGAGAATTGATGGGAAGTAGATCTGATCTTCTTTGGCCCGACATTTTTATTAATATCCAAAGTTTAGAGTAGAACTAGGGTGATCCTAAGCTCACCAAGCCCTTCGTGAGCGCGGCTCTAAAACCTATCAAATTGACTTCAAATGACATTTCCAAACCGTTAGATGTTCAATCTATATCAAAATCTACTTGGAGACCAAATTTTACATTTTTTTGAATTTTTTTACTATTTATTAAGATGGTTTGAAAATCGCTGTTTTTATTAAAATTCTGCACCATTGGAAAACAGCGATTTTCAAACCATCTTAATAAATAGCAAAAAAATTCCAAAAAATGTAAAATTTGGTCTCCAAGTAGATTTTGATATAGATTGAACATCTAATGGTTTGGAAATGTCGTTTGAAGTCAATTTGATAGGTTTTAGAGCCGCGCTCACGGAAGGGCTTGGTGAGCTTAGGAGCACCCTAGTTCTACTCCCAAAGTTTAATACAAATTATTAATTATACCCGGAGTTCAAAATTTTCGCTAAAAATACCCAAACCGGCCAGAAAATGGCCGGTTTACTCCCCGCCTAAACCGGCCATTTTCTGGCCGGTTTACTCTTTTTTTTTTTTTTTTTTTTTAACCCGCATTATTCAACTTCTAGATATTAATAAAAATGTCGGGTATTAGTCCACAGAAAAATGTCGCCATAAAACAATATAGCACATATACTCTTATAACTACATGATATACGTCATTCTATAATTTACGACTTAAGATTTATAATCGAATTTTTTTTCAAAATAATTTATAACATGATACGTTTCGAAAGTAAAATGATAGATAAAGGGTGAATTTTGACTTAATTGCATTATTTTCATATTTTATTTATTTTTACAAAATTTCAGCCTTTTTTTTGGTTAATTACAACCAAGGCGTGATCACATTTTCATATTCAAACTTTTGAAACCCCAGATGATGATTTTCTGACTAAGCTCAAACTTTTGAAACCCCAGACGATGGTTTTCAAACTTTTTATTCAACTTTGGATATTAATAAAAATGTCGGTTTAATCTTGATGAGTTTATTTTTGCTGTTTAACATATTTTTCTGTTTATTTTTTATGTTGTGCTACTATTTTAATTTTGTAATATTTTCTATTTAGCATTATCATGATAATTTTTTTTATCTGTAAAATATAAAAATAGTACCATAAAAGCACACATACACAAGAACCGAAATATAGGATAATCCAAATATACCAAACATAAATAGCATATCAAATATAAATAGTACAAAACTAGTAAAAATACAACTAAAACGGAGAGGGGGAATATCGCTGAGGCGGTACTCCGGCGTTCGCCCGGCGTTCGCCCGGCGCCAGCGCGGCCAGGCTCGGTCTCTCTCGGGGTCATCGGCAGACCTGAGTATCTGATCGGCGGTATCCCATATGGCATCACCCGTAGAGACTGTCGGTACTGGCGGAGGTGTACCAAAGGTAGGTGCAGCGAACTCAGTCCCAAAGGCAGGCTGAGTATGAGACCCGCTACCACTCGCCTCTCCATCATGCGGCATCTCTGTGCCATATCGGGGTACCCTCGGTGCCGAGCTGAACTCATCATCGGCTATCCCGTAGTAGTCCTGAAGACTGTACGAGAGGGACTCCATATAAGAAGTATCGGTCTCCGCAGGTGGTGGCTGTGGCGGCATCTCTGCCGGACCCTGCAATCATACACATAAATTATTAAATTTGATCTGAATGAAGAAATTTATTAAAACCTGACAGATACTGAAGTATGACATACATAAGGCTGCACCGGACGTCCATGCCTGCCACCCAACGCCGGACAATACCCAATCATGGTAGTCCCACTCTGGATGCGAATCGGGAGAAGGTGGGAACTCCTGTCCAATAATCGGCTCCGGGTCAGGCTCGGTCGGATTTATCTCACGCCAGTTGATGTTCTCTCCGGCGTCTCGCAGCATCGTGATGATCTTCCCACCGTGCCCGGCATCCTCAACCGCATTTGCATTTTTCTTGAGGATGCGGTACCCAAGATATCGCCAGTTCTTCTTGCCCATCGTGGATATCCCATGAGCGCACTCCTTGATCCCCGCCAAAAGCTGAAACAAAATTGGCATGTCAGTTCAAACATTGATGAACTATTAAGTTAGAGAAAAACTATGTAGTTTTAGGTGACTTACGTTGCGAGCGAATGAACGGCCGTTAGGATGGTAACCATCATCAGTCTGGATCATGTCGCGGAGATGGGCACCGTAATCGCCCCGCAGATAGACACTGGCCATGCAGATCTGCATGTACCAAGTATCGTACCTCAACTGGGGATCTCCCTGGGTCTACTGAATCGGATCTGGCTCATGATAGAAGTCCAGATACTGAGGATCCTGGGCTGTCCCGCAGTATGCATCAAAATGAGTGCACCAGTCCTTATCCACCCGCCCTCGGTGGTTCATCCTGTAAGGAAGACGTTAGTTGCAATACAAAGCCATCAAGTAATATGAGAAATTTGACAATAGACTACGACTTACCTGTGCAGGTGTCTGTGCGTGTGCATCGGCAAAGATGGGTCTGCGAGAATAAACGCCGGTCGATCAAACTGGCGGAGCACCCAATCTGGGTAGTGGTGCTCCACTGTCCAGAAGTGTATGAGTGGACCTCGGTAGAACCACATCGCCTGCTCCTGCTGGTCAATCACCGTGACCGGCAAGAGGTGCTCCAAGTAGAACTGCTCGTAGGCCGTCCACTCAACTAGAACGGATGGCAAACTCTGGATCTCTGACCGGACTGGCCTGATCCCAACGATAGCACTGTGGGTCCGATTCTGGTAGTTGTGGCCACCGTGCCACTTCTTGCCGTATGCCGGGCATCTCCATATATCCGGCTTGCCCCATTACGGCGCCGCATTGGGGATAGGACGGCCCACCGGTAGCCGTGACCACGACCAGTGCTGAAGTAGGAGCACCGGCCCGTACATCTGCTTCACACTCGGCTGCATTTTCAAGAACATTAGACGTCAGTGTATTTTGATGGATTGATTGATTAAATAATTTACACTAAATTAAGAGTTGGTGACTTACCTCACTACTACGGCACAGGTGGGAATACAGATACGCCAGGACTGCTCCACCCCAGTTGTACCGCTCCGGCTGCTCAAGGTCTCGCAGCAGCGGTAGATACATCATCGGCATATGGTCACCGCTGGAATCAGGAAACATGACAGAACCAAAAAGGTCCATCACGTAGCCCCGTGTATATCTGCAATACAAAACATATAAAAATTCTAATATAATCCTCGTATTATAAATTGATTAATAGAAACAAGTTATAAAATTTACCTCTGAATCTCTAGCGCGGTAGAATCTGCCGAGAGACCTGTGCTGAAGTGCTGTCGTAACCTCGTCATCCGCAAATGAAATTTGGACCTCCCATGGTCCCCAATGATATAGTTCGGATCAGCTCCCAACAACTCATCGACATCACCTCTGAATCTGGTGCTGTCAGAGACGCCGCAGATGGGTGTGCCACAGATAGGCAAACCCCAAAGAGCACTCACATCCTGGAGAGTCACCGTCATCTCTCCGAATGGCATGTGAAACGTATGCGTCTCGGGACGTCATCGCTCCACCAGTCCAGCGATGAGAGAAGCATTGATGATGCTTTTCTCTGTCCGCACGATGTCCACAACCTGGTAGAGACCCAGGCTGATGAGGTACGGGGCCATCATATCGTAATACTGCATGTGAGGACACCGCAACTTCACATCTAACAGACCCATGTCCTGCGTTGAAAAATGTATTTCGCATGGTGATAACATAATAAAATTTAAACCCAACAAAATTTAAAGAAAATCTAAGAAAATGAACGTACCTCACGAGAAGCTAGTGAGACTCGGTGCTCGCTGTGGGGAATCCACAGGAGAGGACTGATGTGCTCCGTGCTGCTGGTACTGATCGGCTCGTCCACTACTGGCCGTGCTCTAGACATCCTGATGTCTAAAATAACCTAATTTCGGTAAAATTACGCTTAATTAGCCTAATTATGGTAAAAAAGGCCAAAATAACCTAAATATTGGTCAACCGTGCTAATTTCGGTCAAATGACGCTTCATTAGCCTAATTATGGTAAAAAGGGCCAAAATACCCTAAATATTGGTCAACTGTGCTAATTACACTAAATTACGCTTAATTAGCCTAATTATGGTTAAAAATGCCAAAATACCCTAAATATTGGTCATCTGCGCTAATTTCGGTCAAATTACGCTTAATCAGCCTAATTATGGTCAAAGTAACCAAAATACACTAAATATTGATCATCTTTGCTAATTACACTAAATTACGCTTAATTAGCCTAATTATGGTAAAAAGGGCCAAAATACCCTAAATATTGGTCAATTGTGCTAATTTCGGTAAAATTACGCTTAATTAGCCTAATTATGGTAAAAAAAACCAAAATACCCTAAATATTGGTCAACCGTGCTAATTACACTAAATTAAGCTTAATTAGTCTAATTATGGTAAAAATGCCAAAATACCATAAACATTGGTCAACTGTGCTAATTTCGGTAAAATTAAGCTTAATTAGCATAATTATGGTAAAAATGACCAAAATACACTAAATATTGGTCAACCGTGCTAATTTCGGTAAAATTACGCTAAATCAGCCTAATTCTGGTAAAAAGGACCAAAATACACTAAATATTGGTCAATTTAGCTATTTACACTAAATTACAACAATATACTCTAAATTCTAACACCTAAACCCTAAATCCTAAACCCTAAAATAAATAAATTAAAAATTAAATTAGATAAAAAAAAAATTTACCTCAAAGAAGAGAGAATTCGGTTGAGAGATGAGAGAATTGTGAGAGGAGAGAGAGAAAAATGGGTATATATAGGGGTTTTTGCGGGTTAAAAAAAAAGAAAAAAAAAGAAGAGTAAACCGGCCAGAAAATGGCCGGTTTAGGCGGGGAGTAAACCGGCCATTTTCTGGCCGGTTTGGGTATTTTTAGCGAAAGTTTTGAACTCCGGGTATAATTAATAATTTGTATTAAACTTTGGATATTAATAAAAATGTCGGTTCTTTGGCACTACACTATTTGATACTAAATATGCTTAAATTTTAAGTCTAAAATATGTTAAGTCATCAATTATTTTCAATTGTTAGATCAGTTTTTCTATTAACAAATTTAATTATGAAAATTATTTAATTTTTATACTAAATGTTAACTAATGTGGGGATATATTAAAGTTGATATACGAGGAATTACCTTATATTATGTGCTCATTTATTAAAAAAAAAATTCGCCTCAATTTATAAATTAAACTATTTTGTTGATATGTATTTAATTTTGAAACAAAGTCCGAAAATTAGTCCTAATCCTAGTATATATATAATCATGGAGTGAGATTAGCGTGTGCTAGGCTCACCAAGAGTGTTTGGTGAGCTCAACTCCAAAATTTATCAGATTAGTTTCAAACGATTAATTCAAATTAAATCGTTGAAACCAATATACTTCACGAGTGATGCATGTATATACAAAATTTTAAATTGTCAAACTCATTTTTACAAAGTCAAGTGGTCAACAAATAATAAAAATTGAATGCATTAAAATAAGTTATAAACCTTAGTTTTTTTTTTTACCGCATGACTTTGTACTAAATGAATTTCAAATATTCAAAATTTTGTATTCATACACATTATTCATAAAGTAGATTGGTTTTACTTGTTTAAATTTGTCGTTCAATCTGATAAATTTTGAAATTAAGCTCACCAATTGCTAGCACACACTAGCCTTAATTACTCTATAAATACGATCCTCAAATGCCGTTTTTCATCACGTCCTGACTACATATAAGAACAAGTGCTACAACAACAGAAAATCTTTCACGGAGTACAACATTCTACCAATGAATAGCCTTCAAATCTTTCCTTAAAAAAAAAAGCCTGCAAGTCTCTCAACCAAATGACCAATAGACAAAACTTATTTCTGATTGGATAAAAAACATTAGCACACAATACCAAGTTAGCCCGTGAGGCCGACAGGCCGTGACCTATCAAATGAAGACAAAATATACTCACGGGTTCCCTTAATTCTCCCCTATTTATACCCAAGATCAACACCCCACTACACCACCACAAAATTAACAATTTACAAAGGAACAAAACCAACCAACTTGTTAATTACCTCACCAAAAATAATTAATGGATCAGAAGCTCAAAGTTGTTTTTGTGGCCATGGTTGCATTCCTCCTTGTACTTGGAGTGCATGGAATTTGCAATGTGAGCAATGATGGCCTCATGGCATGCAAACCTGCGATACAAAATGACAACCCGGTCGACCAGCCGTCTAAAACATGCTGTAAGGCACTGAAGTATGCCAATGTCACATGCCTGTGCGAGTACAAGGATTCATACATGCTCAGAACACTGGATATCAACTCGACCCGTGCCATGGAGCTGCCGTATATGTGTAAAACCGCGACTGCGCCCATCGACTGCACATCAGCCCGACATGGTTAATAAGCCGATGACTAGATTTAAGGATTTCGTAACTTAAATGAGTGAAATAATTAGCACCGTTGTATGTGTTTGTTCAATCCTGTTATGTTTAGTAAGGGATGCTTTATGTGGGGTTGTCAGTTGTGTAACTTCTGTTCTGATTTTTGTTAAATGATTGTGAAATGTTGGTTGTGTCTTGATGTAGCTGCCTTTTAACTTCTTCGTAATAATTTTCAGTGAGAAATGTTTTGCTGATTGTATTCAGATCTTATATATATTTATTTTATTCATTGCTTTCTCTTTTTTTCACCGAAGCAGAGAGAAGATGGACTCATAAATTTTTTCTATGAATTATACTGATCACTAATGGAGTTGTTATCTATTCTGATCTAAATTTCTAGAAATGAAACGATTAGATTCATATCATACACATGAAATTAGCCACATCGACCACTTGTATATATTTCATTTACTTTCACTTTAGACTTTCTGACAAGCATGTTTAACCCCCAAAATTTTGTTGTCTTTTCTGAAAATCAAAATTCAAAATTGACACCCCAGTACAGCTAGACAATGGTTTTGAATAAGGTTCAAGTCATGTGGAAGGTTACCGCAACTAAACTATCAAGATGTATTATTTCATGAAAGATTCATGTGTTAATCAAAGATGAATTTAAGGGAACAACACAAGGAATTGATGGAGATACTCATGTTTGTACTTTACGGAATGTAACATCCTTCCCCCCTTCAATAGAATTGTGTCCTCAAAATTCAAATAAATAATATTCAAATTGAAAGGGATATAATAGACAATAATCAAATTAAATTTATCATGTACAAATCAATCGGTGGAGATAATCAACTTGAATCAAAATAATTTAGATAATTTTTATATAATCAATACCGTTTAAATGTAATACTTTATATAAAATAATATGAATTACATGTAATACTTTCAGAGGGACAAAATAATAGCGAATCGGATTCAAATTCATTAGCTAATCGGATACTAAATAAAAAATAATCCTCTAACTTATAATTTTCAATGCTCTGACTTCTAATCCTAATTACCAATATAAATTCAAGGAATTTATTCTAAGTTTAGCTCTAAATTTATCCCGAATTACATATCAGAATTCCAAAGGGGTAAAAAAAGTTTCAGAGAGGGATAAAGTTGGTCGAGGCCTATAGATCTCTATAAAATTTCAAAATTCAGGGGAGAACTTTGCCCCTGGCTCCACTTGGTCTGCCCCTGTCATTAGTGTTGATTTTATACTTAGGAATTAGGAACCGACACTGAGTGACTATCAGTGTAGATTTTTTTTTTTATGATAACGACTCTAAAAGAAGCTACATTATTAATGTTGGTTCCTTGTTAAAAAAACCATTACTGATATATTCACGTTATTTACAGGTTTGCCATCATAATTATGAGTGTGTTCTTTACAAGAATTGATATTGATGTGACACTGACAATGTATTCTTTACTAGTGGAAATGTTTAAATGGCTTCAACCATATAAAATTTTCGTTCTTTCTAAATAAGCCATCCTAAATAAAGCTTGCAAATTAAGCCAAAAATTGTATAGTACACATTCTAATGAGGATAAAGGTTTTCATTTAGTGAATTGGGATTTGGTGTGTAAGCCGAAGAATTGGTAGGATTAAGGATTATTGACGTCAAAACTTTCAACGAGGCACTTCTCGCAAAGTGGTACTGGCAATGGATTAATCCCGAGAGAAAATTGAAATCTATATTTATGGCAGAACCGATACATGATACCACAGGAGTTGCCGGCTTCTATATTCTTTCGATAAACGATGATGCCGGTCACGCATTTTATGGACTCCTTCACACAAAGGATACTAGGTGATGGAAAGAGAATAAAATTCTGAATGCATAACTGGGGACAGGATTTTCTATGATACAGATATTCAAACCTGTTTAAAATAGCTCAAGATCAACACATATCGGTCAGCCAGGTTTTTCGGGCACAAACGCTGCAACAACTATAATTTGCCTCAGGAATGTCTTCAAGGGCGACATTTGCAATTTTATCAAATGGAGGCAGACATACAACAATATTACAGGTCACAATTACAGAATTCACACAATAAAGACGACGCAGAATGGAGGCTATCGGACTCAAGAAAATTCACTGTAAGATCGGGTTATTGGGAATGAAAGATGGAACAGATGTCAGAACAGCCATATATACAAAAAAATATGGAAGTTAAATATATCCCCAAGAATGAAATTATTCATTTGGCTGGCCTTGATGAATAAATTATTAACATTGGACAATTTGGCAAAACGAGGATATAACTTACCGAGTACATGTATCATGTGTAGAAGGGAAGGACAAACTGTTCAACATTTACTCCTGAATTGCCCGAGCGCTTTGATGTTGTATGAAATGACGATACGGGGTTTTCCCAAATCCAACAATCAACATAAAAAGGGACCTGAAGAGAGATGGCTTACTGACAAGGATGACAAGGAAGAGTGTTGACAGGAAGGCGCAGGAAGTGCTGGCAATAGCAATGTTTGTTATACGGAGAGAAAGATGTGCACGTATATTCACTGACAAGAGGAGGTGCTTGGATGAAATGCTGAGTGAAGTTTTACTACAATGGCAATATCTAAACTAGTCGGGTTACAGAATCTCTTGGTTTAGTTAAAAGTTTTCTTTTAATGTTTTTCAGTGCTTTTGTTTACTGTTTTCAGTTGTAATTTTTCTTGTTAAGGTTAGAACTTCAATTATAGACTCTTGACTCCAAGAGTCTGGTAGGTTTTCCTTTTCTGTAAAACAGGTTTAGTTCAAAATATGTAAAACTTTTTGAAAAAATTATTAATCAATGCAAACGGGGACAAGATCCTTGTTTTTCCCAAAAAAAAAATTAAATTTTTTTTTTGGTAAAGGTTGGAGTTAAGTCACCAAACTATTTAATATTGATCGGAATTTTTTTTATTCAAATTTTGAACCTACTATTGAACTAACTCTTTATTCCAGTGCTGTCACAAATGAGTGTGTGTTCCTTCAGATATTGGAAGGGTACAAGTGTACAACGTAAAAAAATAATACAAACAATCAGGTCGGATTGAGTGTCGATTCAAATAAGATTAAACTCACTTGAAAATAATAATAAAATGATATCGATCGGACCGGATGCGATCCATATACACACTTACAGACATTCTCTCTACAAATTATCTATATATTACCACTAGACTCGGCCCATAAAGCCCAAAAACCTTTTGGTTTAAAACCACACCCCAATTTATTCTATTATATAATGCCCCCATTTATTGCAGTACAAATCATAGACGAAGCATGTGCGATCTGAAAACACCAAATGCGGCAATATAATATTATTATTTTTGCAGAGAAATTTGATTTGCTCTGTCACTTGCATAATATCATCTTGCATGGAATATTTACAATCGACAAGTTCCCAAGTCACTGTTAGATTCACCATGAGTGCATAGCGATAGAATGAAGTCCCAGTTGACTCATAAGAAATTCGGACTTATATAAGAGGTTCACTTTAAGATTTGTGCAAAATTACATTGAACAGTTCACATCTAATCTGATATTATCATGTACCTAGACCATTCAAAAACAATAATTTTGAACCTGTAAAAAGAATTGTAAAAAATTGTAAATATATATATATATATAAAAAAAATTGGCCTCCAGGCACATTTTAATATGGAGATCATATTGAACAGTTCGGATCGATCGTTTGGACTTTGAAATGGAGATAAGAATGTGATGCATGATCAGTGTACGAAAATAATGTAGCATTTTAACCCTACTTTAATAAAAAAAAATGATAATATTATGTCTTGTTTTAAAAGTTCCGATGATATGCTTACATTTATATGCTTTTAAAAAAAAAATTATAAAAATATATTTAATATTCAAAATAATTATAAAAAAATACATCACCCTTTGCCCCCATCCTACTAGCCTGTGCAGCACATCCTAGTCAAGAGATAATAAACTGTCTTATTTTGCCAGGATCAAAATCCTACAAAAATCAATGATTTTTTTTTTTCTGCTTTATGTTGGCTCCCAAATGTGAGGTACAAAGTTTCACTACAGCCGAAGTTGTAGAGTTTAAACCTTATAAACCCTCGATTAGATCGCAAGTGTACAATCTTATCGTGTAGTTTAATCGGGTGTCGAACCTCAGGGACGGTTTACTTTCTGATTTTCTATTTTTCCTAATTAGGTACTAGAAGTTTGAATGTTTGGGGTTTGTCTAATCCTAATATGTATGAACAAATCAAATGAAATAGAAGAATGAATGAACAAGTAAGCTAATGTATGAACAAGTAAACTAATGTATAGACAAGTAATGAATCGTTTAAATGTTTGTGTTTTGTACTATGGTATAAAAGGGTGTTTCAAGGGTTTCAGATTTCATCTTCAACTTTGCTGCTCAGGACCTGCCACGCGACCCGCATACTCTCGTATGCGACCCTTGTGACGCGACCCGCGTGGCCCTTAAGCGCCCTGAACCTGGCACGCGACTCGCAAGCTGTCGCTTGCGACCCTCGTGATGCGACCCGCGTGCTAACTCACGCGACCCGCATGGCCCCTTGAGCTGAGTCTGCACATGTCAGAAACTAGTTGTTTAAGTCGTGTAAGGTTAGATTGACCGTACCTAGTGTCACTGAACCTCAACTCTCGTGTGTTGGCTTAGCAGACCTGGTTTGGAAATGCAATTTCACATTCTTAGGTCTAATCAAGCTGTTTGATCTAAACCTAAGTTCTCAATTCTGTTTACTAAAGGTATCCACAAGCTGAGCAAGAGCAAGTGGAAACTTTCACCTCTCGGCTACTTATTGACCTCACCTTTCGGTTCTCAGACCTACCTCAAGTACTTAACCTAATTTGCAAGAAACATCAAGCCTTGATACAAGAAGAAATGCCAAAGGCATTCAACAGTAGACAATCAAGAATCAAACAATTCAGATCAAGCAATCTCAAATAATACGAGAATCAAAGAAACACGAAATAACAATAAGAATCAATCCATGTGCATAATCAAACAAAGTATCAGACTACAAATCCAAACCCTCGAAACTAAAAATCTACTCAGACATGAGTGAAATCAAAGTAAAAGAAAGAGAGAAGAAGCAAATCATAGTGATAGAAGAGTAGTGAAGAGGATTGAAGCTTCAGGTTGAGTCTCCTTCTCCAAATCGACTCCTCTTCAGCTCCAGATCAGCTCCCTTCCTCTTCAAATCGCCTCAGGCGCCAAGCCTTTCACTCCTGATCGGATCTGAACTGTCTCTGGTGAAAATCGCGGATCAATGGATGTCTCTGATCTGCGCCGGGCCTCCTCCATTTATAGACTTCTTAACGGGCTTCAATTGGGCCTGGCGCAGCTAAGTTGACGCGACCCGCATGAGATGTCATGCGACCCGCGTCAGGCAGCACTGATGTGAGCGATGAGGGTCGCGTCCGAGGTCGCGTCTGGCTGCGATGCGACCCGCGTCAGGTGGGACGCGACTCGCGTGGGGGAAGTCAGAACTCTGCCTGTTTTCGCCTATTTCCTGCAAATCAACCACAAACTGCAGCAGTACCATATTCTAATTGATTTTCAATGTAAATTATGCAAGTTAGTGGTCAAAAACATAAGATCTGGTCTGAAAATAGGTCGAAATAATAGATCAAATATAAAGACATCACTTTACATCAATGATTTTATAAAAATCACTTATATGCATGTCGGTCACTTTAATGCTGCATGCTGACGCAGCCATCAATTGCAATTAATTAACAGTGAGTGTTTTGCCAAAAAGAAAAAAACAGTGTGAGTGTCACTTAAATGCTTCCTACAATATTGCTAGCAGGTAGCATAGTATCATCATATACTGACAATGAAATGAAGCATGATTTGATATAATTTCTATTGAATATGGGTTGAGCCTAGAGAAAATGGTTACTCCAAAAAATTAAAGCAACAAATAGTAATAAAGTATTTCCCTGAGCCTCCAAGTAGAGTCCAAAATTTGTCAGAATCTCCGTGATTTTAATTTAATACAATTGTACCAATTACTGAAGAGCTATAATGAAGCTTGTCATCCAACGGTTCAGACTGTTAAATTCTGACCTTGCAAGATATACATATATATGTCTCTCTAAAATTTCCTACTGTACTATGCATAGTGTAGACGGGTCGATACTATGGATCGATATTGTTATTTTCAATGTCTAAAAAGTCGATCTGAACCGTCAACATGATATCCATATGACAATATGCTTGGTGAATATATTTTATATTTTTTAAAACTTTTTTACAATTAGTTTAGATAGGTGAAAAATAACTTGATCTTAAGTTTGTGCATCATTCGGAAGTAGTGATTTTTCACCTACCTAAAAAATGGTAAAAAAATTCTAAAAATATAAAATTTGATCAACAAATATATTTTCATCAACAGTAGTTCAGATCAGCTGATAGGACTATGCATGGTACCATAATCTCACTCTCGGTAACTTTGCAAACAATTTACTAAATATGACGCTTTTCAAGTAATTTAGATACCCAACGGTTGTGAAAAAATATAGCAAAGATTTCACATCAAAACTTCTGCTGCCAGGAAAAAAAGGTCCTATTGCATTCTTAGAAACCAATTTGTCTTGTCATGACTTTACATTTTGTTCATAGCTTATGAGGAATGAGATCAAGAACTTAAAAAATTCCATTTATTAATATACACTCAAATAAAGTAGGAGGTTTTCACAAAGCACTACATATCACTTTGGTCTCTTCCATGCGTGGGCTACAAAAACTGCCATTGCTTTGGCCTCTTCCCATGTGTTACCAAAAAGAAAAAGGCAAAGACACAATCAACACAACACAACACTGGGAAAAAAGGTTAGCAACCCTTTATTGGCAATTTGACATGACGAGACCCACAACCTCCCTCTAATTCTTCCTAAAGGGAGAGAAGCACTTATTAACCCTTCTCCTCTTCTCCATTTCTGAAATTAATGGAGATGTACCTGGCCTTGATATATAATACCGAATGTTACCGTGTTAAATGATCTTTGGATCCGTAATTAGAAAATAAAAGGTTAAACAAATTGCAAATTTAATAACAAATAGAAGAGAATTTAATAACAAATGAAGGTCCTATTAAATCCGCCATTGCTTGAATGTCTTAGCTAAAATCAAATTTGCATATCTACATAGAAAGACAAGACCATTTTTCTATTTTTTGAAATAGGAACTAATTATATTGTATATATCAATCATCATTATTAAGAAATGACTAACTTGACGTTCTATTGTTTGAGACAACTCTCCATTTCGGATAAAATGGAGAGAAGTCATTTCAGATTTACCCTACCTAAAAATTGCTCCTTTTAAAAACACATTGTATCCTCCTCTTACCTCCAACTCATAGCAAACCTTCCCAACCCCAAGTCTTCTCACCACTCTTCATTTTTCTCTTCTTTCACCACAATCTCTATTATGGAGGTACACTATTAATTCCAAATTGTTGATTCATAAAATTGTGTGTTCTTTGTCTCCTTTTTTCTTTATTTATTTGTATGTATGGAGACAGAGAAAATGTATGTTCAGTAACTGTAAAATATATGAATTAGACATTACTTTAAGAGCTCACTTGGGCTTCTTGTTTTCATTACTTCTTTTATTTTTATTTTTGAAGGATACCAAGAAAGGAAAGCAGATACCAGCATTTGGGAGTTGGAATTGGAATTTGTACAGTGATATGCCTATAACACAAAAATATTTCCAATCAGCCACATTTTTCTTGGGCACTGAAGCAGATGACCTCTTTAAAGTGGTTCATGAACCAACCAAACTTCATTTTCAAAATCATAACAAGGTTTGAATTTCCTTCTTATATTCTACCTTCTCTGCTATGCATGTGTCCTTTATTTATATTCTCTTTTCTCAGTTGTGAGTTTATATGCCTTCTATACCTTGGTACAACCAAAGTTGGCAGTTTATTAGAACAACTAGACAAAAATTGAGTAAAGATATTGACAGAGCTATATATTTGGCTTCATGCAACGCACCAGTGTTTTCATTTTGTCTCTATTAGTCGTTTGCTGCATTAAGTCGAACTAACTCTGTCAATATCTTAACTCAAAAAATCCAATTAATGACAATTAATTAATCTAACTGTCAAAAGAAAAAAAGAGAAGTATTTAATCTAGTTTGAACCTTATAAAAATTAGTAAATTCTTTTGTTTTTCTATTGCTATGCAGGGTACAAAGGGAACCGTTAGAAAAGAAGCAGAGAATAAATACAAGGAGAGAAAGCCTAAATGCATGGATAAGGATCTGTATGAGGTGCCACCAGAGCTCATCTACCAAGTCAGAAAGAAGGTAATTTTCAAATTTATACTTGCTACCCTTCAAATTAAAACAATATCATATATATAGCAATGATTTATTTGACTATTGTTTTTTATAATATTGCAGAAGAGGTTGCTAAGAATTTTCTGGACAGGGTGTCTGAGTCTAAATTGTATTGCCTAAATTGAGCTTTCAAGGGGTATTTCTTATATTATATACTTATTGTCTTCTCAACTTTTTTTGTTTTGTTTTGTTGTATTTTCTGTTTTTGGCAAATCTGGCATGTTGATTATCTATGTAAATTATGATTAGTGCTACTTGATATTGGAAGTGATTTGTGTTGAGACATTAGCTGTAAATTATCAAAAAAATTATCCATCTTTTTTTATCTTTTCAAGTGAAAACAGAACAAGGAAAAAGTCCCAGAAAAATTGTCTTTGACATTTAAAGAATCTTCACTGGCAGCAGCAAATATGGTAATTACTTCATAGTTGGGTCCAGCATGCTGATATTGCATGCTCTCTCAATTAATTGTTGAGCATTTTCGTTATTTCATTCTAGAACACGAGTTCATGGCGATGACTTTAGTAGTGTCTCGTCAAATATTTATGGTAGTGTTCAGCAACCATGGCTTAGAGCTCTTTAGTGCTTTAAGGAGTCTTAAGCTCACTGAACGGGTGCTCCTTTATCAAGCTTAATGCTACCTCCTTAGTGCTCTTTTTGCTCATCTTTATTAAATTTGTTCAAGTTTTTAAGCTATAGTTTCACATGGCTTAAGCATTTTATCAAGCTTAAAGTTTTTTTAAGAAAGTTACTTTTCAACTTTATTGTCGAACGGGTGCTCCTTAATGCAGCTTAAAATTTAAGCTTCTTATGGTTGCGGAACACAACCTATGTTATGAAGCAAGTAAACCTCTTCGGTCAGGTTTGATCACCTGTAGATTCAGATTTGATAGCTAGCTCGGGTTGGGAGAGGGGTTGGTAAGTATGATCAGCCCAACTCGATAATTCTTTCATTTTTTTTAAATTATTTAAAAGAAATGATCTAGCAAGAGGAATATTGCCAATCTCGCGCTTCCTAGTATAGAATTTTTGTGAGATTTTCTGAAGAAATTAAGTTGAAATTAAACTTTAGTTCAAATAGCTCTGTTTTTTATATCTCCATTATGACTTCGGTTTTTGTAATCTTGAAAAAATAATTTTTTTAAAACTTATATGAAAATAAAATTATTAGATATTAATATATTAGATAGTTTATCTAAGCAATAAAAATTATATATTATATATTTTATTTTCACCACCACATAAAAAGTTATCACTTTTCACTATTGTGTTTTTATAAATTAATAAGATGAAAAATCAATGTTAGAAATTATCCTTATCAATATTTTTGCAAACTTTGATACCAATCAAAATAAAGTCAAATGTGGTAATATTTTACATGCAAATAGAAATAATGACATAAATCATATCTATTGGTTTTATTTTGACATTTGAGTTTTGAATATAGTTATTAAAGTTTTAAAAAATGAAGTCATAATAAAAATACCAACAGTGAAGTTGTTTGAAACCTCCTCATTATTATACGTTGATCATTCGGGCAGTGAATAATATTTAACTAATAGTAAAAAAAAATCATTAATTTAGGAGTATATAAACTTAGAAACCTCATTTTACAAAATCCAAAAATTGTAATGTTAATTTCATTACTAACTGATCAGAAAATAATGAAAGTCAAGTTAAAAGTTGAAGCTTATTGAAAAATAAGTAGGATTTTAATTTATTTAATGAGGGACAATATTTGAGGAACTTAATTAAAGAAGAGTACGGTTAAATGCATCATTGTTTTCATGTCTCATTCATACCCCACATTCTTATTTCTATTTTTAATGTCCAAACAAGCGATCCGAACTGCTAAACATGATCTCCATATTAAAATGTGTTTGGAGATCAAGTTTTATATTTTTGGAGAATTATTTATTATTATTTTAGATAGGTACAAATCACTCTTTTTGGACCATCCAAAAAAACAGTGATTTTGTACCTATCAAAAACAAATTCAAAAAATTATAAAATTTGGTCTCCAAGCACATTTTAATATAGATATCATGTTGAGCGGTTCAGATTGCCTTTTTAGACTTTCAAAACGGAGATAAGTAGAGTGGGAAAAATGGCACGGCGGAGCCAGCTCCGTCACGGAACGACACGGTTACGGCGGCACGACACGTGTGTCAGTTATGTTTTGTGACTCGCGTGTCCCGTGACTATTCGCGTGCCATGTCCATCTTTTGAAACTTTGGCACGGCACGGCACGGCACGGCACGTGAAAGATTTAATCACGGCACGGCACGACACGTAGTCACGCGAGTCACGTGTAATTAGGACCATTAGATATTGATTTAATGGTGAATCTTGAATAAACTAACCTAAATTATGATTAAATGGTCACGCGAGTCACGTATAGTCACGGCACGTTTAGGCACGGCGTGACTCACGTGGCGTGACTATTCGCGTGCCGTGACCACCCTTTAACATTTTGGTCACGGCATGGCACGGCACGTGAAAAATTAACTTGGTCACGGCACGGCACGGCACGAGACCAAAATCACGGCGTGTTAATCACGACACGACACGGCACGGCACGTTTTTTCTACTTTAGAGATAAGGATGTAGGAAGTATGAATGGAACACGGAAATAATAGATCATTTTAACCCAAAAGCAAGTAAATAAATAAATTAGGCTTTATCGGAGCAAATTGTAATAGCTGAGGGACCATGAGAGTTTTCTTAAATTTATGTAACCTTTTTTTTTTTTTTATCTTGGTCTGAAGAACATGAAACTTCAGATCTCTTTATTTTTTTTATATATTAACGGTACGTTTAGCACGAGCCGGACACACTTTTAGGATGGGACAAAAATAAAAAGATACACTCTTAATTATCTTCATTATATTTTACTTGTATAGAAAGAGATGATATTTCATCAGGATGGAGATATAATTTCTCAAATATAAACATATTTTCTTATTTTACATGAATTATACATCATTTTACTGGAAATAAAAAATTTAACATTTTTCTAGTCATGGTAGTGCTTTATCCTATCATCAACTGAGTCACCTGGCTAAAAGTTTGCAAAATCATTAATAAATTAATTGTTAACAGTAAAGAACAATTCCATGGATATCTGAGCAAGTATAATCATATTCTCTTTTTCTCTCTGTTTGTGACTTTGTGTGTGTCTCTAGGTTAAAAAAGTTGGGGCTCTCAACATGTTGGTAAGCTAAAGCAGCTTTTGCATCATGCCAATTTCTATGGTTGTTTGTGTTACATGAGAAGTTGCTTTCTAGGCTTTACAAAAGCAAGAAAGAAAAGAATAACCAGATAATAATAGCTGTGTAGTTTGTTTCTTCTTCAAAGACACCTCGGCAGTGATGGTGATAATAGGATAAAAGATGAGACCTTTTGTTTTTTCTATTTCAATGTTAATACAAAAAATAAACCTATAAGGAATATTTCGAGGTTTTAATTATTAAATGTTCACGCTTACACAGATGTTGATGTATATTGCAAAAATCATGTATACATAGTTCATCTTTTTTAATGTAATAAAACTTTATATATAGTTCATACTTATTCTGATCAAGAAACATCAATCATTTCTCTCAAAAAAAGAAACATCGATCACTAAGAATCAGCAATGCGTTAATTTGAATTTTTGATGCATAGAAATGGGTCTATAAATTTTTAATGTACGTAAAATAATTACTTTAATTTGTACATGGTTTATCTTTTTTGTGTCAAAGTTTGTACGCGATAATTGTATACGAGCTAGTCTTTATTATAATGACAAAGATAATGTTTTCTGTAAGTCACAGGTTCAAAATTTAAATGGATAATTTATTAAAAATATTAACTCAATTGGATTGCTTAACCTCCAACTTTACTCAAAAAAAAAAAAAGCTATAAGCAAAATGTTACAAATCTTCTTCAAAACAAGAAATTGATTGGATTCCCAACTTTAGTCCAAAAAACTAAAAAATAATTATATGAAGTTATATATAATTACGGAACTATTAATTTATATGGGTGAAATTAGAAAATTTTGATTGGAAAGGCTGAAATTTAAAATGCATATTTTGTGGTTATTAGATAATTAAATTTTAAATTCAAGTCTTTACAACTATAAAGTGAAATTCTAATCACTAAATTACATGTACACATTTAACATTTTACAAAGAGGCCTAAACTATACAAAGATTTTCAAAAAATTTCAATAAAAATGATTAAAAAAATAGAATTACGAAGGAAACTAAGCACCTCCGGCCGTCTTAATACGCAAGTAAAAACCAAGCCATAATTAAGAATTACAAATTTACAGAAAAGTGGATTTTGGGACCTAATTATGATGAAATGGAAGGTAGTTATAAAAGCTGATTATGTAAGGATAGGTTTGCAAACATTGGCTTCAATTTTAAGATAAAGCCTGTGAAACCTGCTTGTGCTCACTGCTCAGGTTACGAGAAAGAGTTGATAGAGAACAACTAAGCTTTGCAAAGAGAATCAGAATAGAAGGAAAGGTCCCACGGAAGTCAATTATTTTGACCACAGAAAGTTAACAGCTACTTCACACATCTGCCTCTCCAAGATAAAGTAATTTGCAAAAGAAAAAACAAAAGGGACGGAAAGCTTTACATTTAAATAAACCCCGGTAATTAGAAAAAAAAAAAAAACGAATTGGGTATCATTTTGGACAAATTTTATTTAAAATCAGGTTTATCTAAGCTGTCTGATCTGCGTTAAGATTTGTGTGAACAAATTGGGAACATAATAAATTTAAATGGCCTCTGTAAATCTAAACCGTCCAAGCAAAAAAATCTGGCACTGGCTGCATTTTTTTCCCCTTAAATGATCTGAAATCAGTACTACAGACGACTTACTGACTTGGCCTCTATTTGGGGATAATTATTTTAGAAAGGGCTTCTGACAAAAACTAAAAATCTAACATTGGCTGCATTTTTTTTTCTTAAATGGTCTGAAATCAGTAAGTAGACTTCGTGTCTATTTGAGAATAATTAATTTAGAAAATATGAAGAGGGCTCAAATGACTCATTAATGTAGTGTTTTAATCATGCTTCATATTTTTATTTTTGTTTTCGAAGTTCAAACTGTTCGATTCAAACTGCTCAATATGATTTCCATATTAAAATGTACTTGGAGACCAAATTTTATATATTTTTTTAAATCTTTTACTATTTTTTAAATAAGTATAAAACATTGTTTTTAAATGATTAGAATCTTCTGAAAATAATGATTTATACTTATCTAAAAATATAGTAAATTTTTCAAATAAAATATAAAATTTGGGTTTCATGCATATTTTAATATGGAGATTATGTTGAGCGGTTCGACTCGACTATTTGAACTTTGAAAACGAAGATAATAATATGGATTATGATTGGGATGAGAATCTGCTGCTCTTCTCTCAGAAAAGTATGTTTTTGTTTTTCTTCATCCCAACCGTTCAAATATTTTCAACGGTCCAGATTTGAGTTGTGCGGATCTCAAAAGAACAACAAATTCAGATCCCAAAAGAAGAGCACCAAATTTGAAATGTTAAAAGTATTCGAACGGTTGAGATAATTCTTGAAGAACAACAACAAATTTGGTTTCGTATAATTGGGGCACTAAAACAATGGGCCATCGGACCTAAATTCTGGTCCAACCTTCGGCTAATGTCTTATCACGAGGAACAAACGTGGTCCTAAATAATTATAAAAAATATATTGGCAGAACTAAACCTGTGATAAAATTTTTTTTTTTGCAAAAGTATGCTACAACATTATGCTCCATCTGGAATTTTTATTTCACTCTACTGTGCAGGCTTGTTCGACTTGTAAAAAGGTACATAAACAGGAATGATTTTATATTTTTAAATGCCTCGTGTGTTTCAACAGTCTCATTCTTAAAAATGACTGTTTCTGAATGGTTTAAAAACAACAAATGCTACTGTACTGCTTAGTGCTGACCATAAATAAAAGTAACAGTCAAATAGTTACTGGTTTCAGTCTCATTTTGCTTTCTGCAGCTGTTTTTGAGCAAAAGCTAGTTGAAAATTGAAAGAGCCGTGCATATCTTAAATAGTTTGTCTAAGCCCATTTCTAACAAAGGCCTATTGGGCTTGTTGGCGATTAATACATCCTTCTGGGCTTAAGCGTAAATATTATCTAACTAAGACTTATTTATAGCCTACTAGTTAAGAAAGGCCCATAGGCCGACTAACAGATAAATAGAAGCTAAGAGATCTAGTCAGGCCTGCTATAGGCTCGGAATGTTATCTTCTCTTCTTTATTCATTTATTTTTATTTATTTTTTCTTACAAAGATTTAATTGATAATACATCTTTATGAATATCGTTCGCAATGACCTGTATCACAAAGACATTATGCTTTTGTACGGGGGTGAAAACAAATCAGATACGGAGCGGACAGTGGTAAAATTATATCCGTATTTGATTTTTATTTTCGGATACGAATACAGATCGGATAAATATCTGAATATGAATACAGATTAAATCAGATATTTATTAAAAAAATATAAAAATTATTGTTAAAAAAGAGTTGGACTATTGTGTTTCATGAAGTAAATGACATATTTTACTTCACGTTCATATTTTGTGATTCAAAGTTTAAACAGTAGATCCAAACCGTTCACATGATTTCCATATTAAATTGTGCTGGGAGACTATTTTACACTTTTTGGAAACTTTTTACTATTTTCTTAGATTTTTTTTAAATCGTTGTTTTCGATAGTTCAGAAATTTCTGAAAAACAATGATTTTAAAAATTCTAAAAAAATAGTAACCAAATTTAGAAAAAAATTGTAAAATTTGGTCTCCAAGCACATTTTATTATGGAGATCATGTTGAACGATATGGATTGACGTTTTAGACTTCAGATACGAAGATATTAACGTGAAGTAAAACATGCCCTTTACTTAATGAAGCACAATAGTCCAACTTATTAAAAAAACCAAAGTTTATAATATTTATCTAATTATAATGATGAATAAAATAAAAAAATTATAATATATATATTAAACTATACTATTCAGATAAGAATAATTAAAATTAAATATCATGTCCGTATTTATATTCGTATCCGCATGAATATTTAATATCAGATATCCGTATCTAATTTTCGAATATGAATAAAATATTATCCGCTCCGTTTTTAATCCTCCGTTTTCAATCCTATTTTGTACTAACGTAGGAGATTTTTTTATTTTTTATTTTTTGGTAAACTATCATAGGAGATGTTGGCCACATGAAAATAAATGAAGATATAAATTCTCCGATTCCATGGTTTGTGCCACCAAAGCTCTCAATCAACATCATAACACAGTAGAGCAGTTGCATAATTGGACAAGACAGAGGTTGGTGATCTCTGCTGGACCATTAAAAAAAGATTTGTAGATGATTTAATATTTTCTCTCCATCTGAGAAATAAAGAAAATATGGATGCAGTTATCATATTAGCTAATAGAACAGTAAGTTACTAAGTTGTACCAAGTTTTTTAAGCACTAAAAAGTAGACTTGAAAAGTAAGGAAAATATTCATAAATGAGAAATAAAAAAATATTTAGATATGAGGAAGGACATTGTAGAAAAAAAAATAGAGTGTGTCTAACTTGGGTTTGATGGATACATTTATAACTAAGTCGATTATAAATTTATTATTGAATGTTAAAAAGAACAAAAGAAAGGGTTCTCTGTCTACAAAGATTTCAACTTCATAAAAAAGAGCAGAAAAAAAAAAATCAAAGGTGCTGATTATTATCAATCTATAAAATCATTACCGAGGTGCTGGTCATGAATAAAATACTTTTATTCATGATAACGTTGTTCTAATGTTCCAGACTTCCAGTGTCATTCTCTATAGCGAATAAAAGTAGGTAAACATTAAACCTCGACGAATTGACCCGTTGTACGAGATACTTATTATGAATTCCATAGAAGATCTGGTATAACTAACTATAAGGATAGGCTTCTTTTATGTCTGTCCAGGATCAATGTCCTGATGCTTAGATAGTAGATACAAGGGCAAAGATACTCAACTGAAAGTTAAGGTAGACCCCATCATATCAATCAACCGATTAAGTACATTGATAGAGGTTTTAAGGTTGTCAATTTATTTTCCTTTATTATTTGAAACCCGCAGGTGTATTTATCGAATTTGAAGAGTCTGTTACATAGACCATTTACTGGTAAAAGAAGGAAATTTAAGAAACTGGTAAAATTAAATCAGAATGTGGTTGGTTAAATCTAGCTTGAAAATTTTGGTCTTCATTTGTAAAAGTTAAAACTTAAAATGTGGCATTTCGTGGATGATTTACATTGCGTATATCAACATAAAAAAGTTAGAATTAATTTGGTGCATGGTTTTGCTCATCGAACAATTTAAATTTTACAAAGATTTGAAGTAAATTATTTTGTAGCAGCTTTTAAATTATTATTTGTGGTAGGCCATTGTTTTGCACTAAGATATCTACTAAATTTTAGATTTCATTTTATACTTTTGAGTTACAAAATAAATCTATACACGAGCATTACGAAGCATAGAACATATGTCGGATAATATCCATATATTTTGATGATATTATAATTATAAATGTAATGGAAATTGATTAAAAAGTACCAACCAACACACACATAACGCTCTTTAACTACATTTTACAAGATTTTAATGCACAATATTAAAAAATACACGAATTAATAAAAAACATGGACAGTTCAATTCAAACATGTTTGCACGCATGTAGGGCTTTGTTTGGCTCTGTTATTGTGCGCGTGGGAAAAAAAAAATTTAGTTCAACTTCGTGTTTTCTGTCCCAAACGCACAGTAAATGTCAGTTTAAATTAGACATTCCTGTTCCCGTTCCGATCTTTTTTTTACTGTCAATATTTCTCGTCCTTTTTTTTACAGTCAATATTTAATATTAGATTTGGTATTTTTAAGAGATGTAAAAATAATTTAGTATTTAGTGATTTAGTAAAAAATAATAAAATTTTCTTGTCTCAATAGATTAATAAATCATTCCGATCTAAAATAATTAGTAGAAAAGATTCCAAACTAAAAATATCCACTTAAATTCACGTTGCTTATTGAGATTTTTTTGCTTAAAATAATTAGAGGAATCTGCAAAAGCATTGTTCCCTTGTATAATATGACATTCATGGGTAAATATGAATGATTTGAAATATTACTTCATTGTCAACCAAATTATTATCTTCCAAATTTTAAGTTTAAAAGTGCGTCATTAATATCTGACCTTTTTAACTCAAAAAGTTATAATTTGCCGCTATTTTGACAAACACAGCTAGAATGCAACTAGTTGCATATTTCATACATTATAACTTACACAAAAAAACCCCATAAACATCACATTGTAATTATGAAGCTGTCACATTTAGAAGCTTCAGTACTATAGATAGTTGGCTGCTTGATGGGTCACTGGTTAGGTGCCATGTACTATTCTATTGAAGAAACATATTTTTTTATTTTTAGAAATAAAAAAATTATAATTTGTCATAAATAAAATGACTTAAATTTTTTTCTCGATAAATAAATGGAACATAATCAATAATTTGGTCTTACTGGACATAGTCACATAGGTTAATGACACCAAATTGTCCCATCAATTTTCACAATTCACCATACCAACGGTCATACAATGTGAAAAATCAATACAACCAAACCATTGATTTGGTCTCATTGGCATATTCCCAATGGGGGTTTGGGTGAAAGAGAAAAAATGAAGGAGATGAGGGAACATGCTGATTTCACAGCTCCGGCTAAAGAACAAATCAATAGTTCGGTCCCAATAATTTTTGGATTTTCTGTAGCAAAGACATGTTATAACTTACTTAAACTACAGAGACCGAATGATTCGTTCCTGTCGATGTGATTGAAAAAAGTAATCTATTTTGTTTTCAATAATTTATTTTTTAAATTTCTAAATTTAAAAAAAAATTTGGAAGAAACAGCCCGGGCCAACATTGATGAAACGGCCATCAACTTAAAAAAAGATTCTTTTCCCGTTTCCTACTTTTCTAAGATAGTAAAATATAAGGTTTTGTAGGAGTTGCTAAAAAAAATAAAGAGCGATGGTACATTTTATTTTGCTTCTAAATTTATTATGGCCCAGGATGACTAAATGTAACCATTTTGATGTATCATATTTTCTTGGAATCGACTAACAGTCCCCCCATTCTGTCCCCTAAACGTCCCCCTGATTAACTGATGTGTAAAGTACAATAGGGACCACTAACTACATTAACTACTTGGAGACCACTTATGATTGAAAAAATTTACAACTGGCGCGCGTATGTATGGATACTTATGCGTGCAAGTATTATCATATAATATATTAAGTATTCATACCTAAGACATCAAGTATTAAAAAAAAAAAAAACTGGACATCAACTTTTTTTTCTCTCTAATTACACACTCATCTTTTACACGTTTTTAGAAGTGGATTTTTTTTCTCCGTTTAATCTCGTTAATATTTCTGACGATCTGTGAGGAATTTTGCGAATCTAAAACTACGGACATCTTCTACGTAATTTTCTCTTTCAAATGAGATCCATGATGAAGTACTTTTGGGTTTTTCGTCGTTCAAGTATTCATAACTCGTCATGTAAGTATTCATACCTAAGATACCAAATATTTCTAAAAAAATTGAACATATAAACTTTTTTTTATTTCTCTTATCACACACCCATCTTTTACACGTTTTTAGAGGTGGATTTTTTTTTTCATTCAATCTCGCCTATATTTCTAACGATCTGTAAGAAATTTTGCGAATCTAAAACATCAAGTATTCATACCTAAGATATTAAGTATTAATATATAATACATCAAGTATTCATACCTAAGATATCAAGTATTCATACCTAAGATATCAAGTATTCATATATAATACATAAAGTATTCATATATAATACATAAAGTATTCATACCTAAGATATCAAGTAGAGTGAGGCTATGGTGCTATGCATAGCACGGATGGGGTCCGTGCTACGGCTCAAAATTTGACTTTTCAAAATCCTAACGGTCGATCCAACCGTTCAATATGATAACCATATGAATATGTACTTGCAAACTAAATTTTATATTTTTTCGAATTTTTTTACTATTTTTTTAGATAGATAGAAAAATCAGTGTTTTCTGAAAATTCTAGACCATCAAAATTCTACCTATCTAAAAAAATAGTAAAAAAATTCGAAAAAATATAAAATTTAGTTTGCAAGTACATATTCATATGGTTATCACATTGAACGGTTGGATCGACCATTAGGATTTTAAAAAGTCAAATTTTGAGCCGTAGCACGGACCCCATCCGTGCTATGCATAGCACCATAGCCTCACTCAAGTATTCATACCTAAGATATCAAGTATTTAAAAAAAAAAAAACTGGACACATCACTTACTCATCTTTTACACGTTTTTAGAGGTGATTTTTTTTTCTCCATTCAATCTAACCAATATTTCTGACGATCTATGAGGAATTTTGCAAATCTAAAATCACGAACGTCTTCTACACAATTTTCTCTTTCAAATGAGATCCATGATGATATACTTTCGAGTTGTCTGTTGCACAAGTATTCATACCTAATTGAGCAAGTATTCATACCTAATCGAGCAAGTATTCATAATAGTGGTCCCGCCAGTAGGTATTGATAGTTAGACGGGGACCACTAACTGTTGGTTAAAGTAGTTAATTAATAATTAACACAATTAGTTATCATCAGGGGACGTTTAGGGGACCAAACAGCAGAGGACAAATATAATTACTCTATTTTCTTTCGTTCAGATAAAAAGTTGAGTTTTTGTCTCGTACATCAACTTTGATTCAACATAAAATTTTGTACAGTATATGTATATGTATTTTTTTTAGTATGAAATGAGGTTAAATTCTGAAATTATTTTACTACAGACATTGAGTTTCAAACCCATAATATTTTGCACAGGAATAATGTCTTAGTCAAAGTAAAAAATAAGGATTAATTTGGATATAACTAAAGAGTGAGGCTACGGTACTTTGCAAAGTACGGATTGGTCCGTACTATGAATTGTCCACCCAAACCATTCAATATGATCTCCCTATGAAAATGTATTTATAGATCAATTTTTATAGTTTTTATTAATTTTTTTTACTATTTCTTTTATAGATAGAAAATCTACTGATCTAAAGATTCTAGAGCATATGAAAATAGTGATTTTCTACCTCTCTAAAAATAGTGAAAATAAATTAAAAAATATATAAAATTTGGCATCCTAGTGCATTTTCATATGAAGGTCATCTTGAGCGGTACCAGATCGACTATTTAAATTTTAAAAATAAAGATATAAATTTATAGCACTTATCAATTTGCGCTTTGCAAAATACCATATATAGCCTCAGTCATAACTAAATTATATTTACGCTTTAATGTACCTACTTAAATTTGAATTTGTCCATCTATACTCAATAATATTTTTGTTGTAGTCCAAATCAAACCAATCCATTCATTTTAAACTAACTCGTGTATAAATTAATTAATAATCAACTCCACATCCGGATAAGATTTAGTGGCAACTGACGTAAAAAATTCTTGAATTTGGAAATTCAAGTTTTAGACGAATAATTATTGGTCACTTAATGCACGTGTTAAATTGTTGTCGATATGAAGTTGATAAATATGTTTTGTTGTTGACATGAGGTTAATAAAATTAAGCCTGGTGGATCCATATTTCAGTGGTAAAGGTCTCTAGTACACTTCTATCTTAAGAAATATGCTTAAGTTTACAATTCGATATGAGATGTCGAATTAAGTTGGGTTATTAACACGTTGTACATTTTGTTTGGAGAGGCAATATTTAATAATTAAAGTTAATAATTTAAATACATGGTCTTTAATTTTATCACTTATAAAGTCATTATGTTAAATTCGACACTACCCAATGTGGCTTAACATTGGGAAGTACTTCATCTTTTAAATTTGGTGTATTAAAACTCTGTTCTTATTACACTATTCACACTTATAATATAGTGCTGATTGCTTGTACAAAGAAAAACAGAGTTTATATGACAGCACTTAGTTGTCATGAAAATATAACAAACTTTCTTACTAAACAATTTCTCATAATTATTAATAACTATGTTTTCAATTTATTGAACTTGTCTTGTACAAGCTAATTTACAACAATTGTTGTTTGAATAACACAAAAAAAAAATACAAAGATATATGACGCCTAAGAAAATAAAACAACAGTTATGTATAATATTGCACAATTGAAAAGGAGATTCTTCTATCACTGAATCATTAATGGTTGTCACTTACTAGCAATTCTTAATTGGCCATTTTGGCTAGTAAGAGCAAAACTACTGTAACATATAATAGCAAAAATTGCAAAATAAATTTATTAACAATTGCAAAATCATTTGATAGCTAGGGGTTTTAAGTTAATCATTTGCAAAATCATTTGGTTTGTAAATTAATAGACGTTCATTACTAGTGCTTGCATGTGTTGATTATTTGTTTTTATTTATTGTCAGAAAAAAAAATTCAGTTAGAAAATTTACCTGCAACAATTACGCAAGCATCTAATTGTCCTGCTCAACTCACACCAACATTTTTCTGGGTCCGGATCCCCTAAAGTAACCCAATTTTTAGGTTTTGGATCGAGACCGTCCGATTCGAATCTGTCGCTCGAGATTCGAATCGTCGGGATGTGTGCGCTCCACTTCGGAATGGATGATCTCGAATTCGAATCGGACGGTCCCAATCTAAAACCCAAACATTGGGTTACTTCACTGGATCTCAATTCCATTTTTCTTAGAGGAATAAATACTCATATTATTATGCTTTTGCATAAAAAAAAATATCATATCACTTCAAGTATAAAAAAAATTCATCAGAATCAAACCAAAAAAAAAAAAGATCAGAAAGGGAGCAACTTAGAGGGAGGGGGGAGGGCGGGAAAAATTGGGGCCCATAAAGATATTTTGTTAATAATTTAAGAAGATGGGTACTTTGTTTGATGGTTCTTAAAAGAAGAATATTTTATAAAAGTTCCCATGCAGAATAACTATGGCCGATAGGGGTGTAAACGGATATGGATATCCGGGCGGATATCCGCTCCGAATCCGCATATAATCCGTATCTGGATTTAAACGGATACAGATATCGCGGATACGGATACGGATAATTATCAATTACCCACAGAAGATGCGGATACGGATACGGATACGGATACGGATACGGATATGGTTTTAAATTTTGATATATGTTTACTATCCGTATCCGTATCCATATCCGTATCCGTATCATGCGAGGTTTTAAATTATTTTGCCTTCAAGAGAATTTGAACTCATGTCATGTGAGGTGAAAGTCTAAGCAACCAAGATACAAACCACTACACCACACTATCTTTTGTTACTACTTCTTTATTTTGTTCTATATTCGTATTCGAATTCGTATCCGTATCCGTTTAAGGCAGATATGGTTTTAAATTTTGATATCCGTATCCGCTCATTGAAAGGCGGATACGGATTTAGTATTAGCATTATCCGCTCCGAATCCACTCCGTTTACACCCCTAATGGCCGAGCTACAATTTGAACCAACTTTTGTTTTTAACTCAATTCTTCATCCTTCCTTTGAATTCAGATCCTCTCCGATACCGTAATAGGGAATCTTTTACAACTACTGGATATGGACCGTTCTTTTTATTTTGGCACGAATCTCAAAGCATAATAATACTGCCCCTGTGCTAGCTCGAATCTCAAAACGGCTGAGAGTTAATCTCAAACCGTAAAGTGAAGGGAATCGTTTACAGTATTGGAGAGGATACATGTCCCCCTTCCTTTAGCTCTATAATAATAATATATAAAAAATGAACCACCAACAGTGAATAAATTGTCATAAAAATGCAACATTTTTCAATTTTGGCTTCAAAATTCACAACTAATAAAAATAAATAAAAACGTAGTGAAGATTTCGAAAAATAAAAGTATGATTGATTTGAAAAGAATGTATTAAGAGAAAAATTTAGAGAACTACGGTACTTTGATAATTATAAGTAAAAAGAGTGACAATTAATCTATAAGGTCAAAAACAAATGTACACGCTTTTTTCTATTTTCGAAATACTTTTTAATTTAATTTAAGAAATATTATTAATATTACCACGTTACCTTATTGTTAATGAATTTCACCGTTTATCAATTTTAATTTAATGATTTAACAAAATAGATCTGATGGTACAAATTAACTTTGACTGTATAATTGTATTGCATTATATCTCATTGTCAGCTCAAGTCAATGTCAAGACTGTTGGAGTCATGCCATTGTCAACTTTTCATAAACACTTAAAATAAACAAAAAAACATTAATCAGACATTCAATCAGGAACTGCACCTGGACCATTTAGACATCAATCAGGTCTAAAATCAACAAAATTCTCCCTACTCGAAACAACATTTAAATATTATAAAAAAGTTAAACTATATTTGTAAAAGAATTTCAGTATAAAAATTAAATTGAGCGATTGAGATTTACAGTTTGAATTTTGAACTCGAGATGTAAAACCATAAAGCAATTGAGATCCGTGCTCTGCACTGAAATTTATCTTTTAGCGGAAAATGGATGTACATAGTAGCGCAAACTGGAGAGTAGCTTAGCAAATTTTGAATTCCTCACGCTCTCCGTACACTACTTTCCGTTACACACATCTGTACCTTCTCTTTCATTGCCACACTACCTTTGAGCTTGCACACAACCCCACTTCCCTCTCTCTGTCCCTCTCTCTCGTCCCCATTTTCATTCTAATTTCTAACATACACCAGAAAACTATAATTAATCATACCAATAGAAAAAAGAGGAAGAGTGATTAATCACCAACCATACCTTTCTCTCACAAATTCAAAATTAAAGAAACTTGTAGGTGATATGGCGGGTTTCGTAGGCATCGTAGTCTCAGATCCATGGCTACAAAACCAGTTCACTCAAGTAGAGCTCCGCTCTCTCAAATCCCACTTCATTTCATTCCAGAAAAACCGCTCCAACCCCAAAACTTGCGATTTTACACTCAAGGATTTATCTTCAGCCATCGCAAACCTAAAAAACTTATCTCTGACTGAGGAGGAGCGAACTCGTTTTCTAGAAGAGAACTTGAGTGAATTGGAGATCCGACAGCTTGACTTCGAGCGATTCCTGCAGGTTTATCTCAAAATGCAAGGAAAGGCTGGCTCCAAGGGATCCACCACGTCAGCTTTTCTCAAAGCTGCGACGACCACACTTCTTCACACGATTAGTGAATCAGAGAAGGCGGCTTATGTAAACCACATCAATAATTACCTAGGGGAAGATGAGTTCTTGCGGAAATACTTACCAATTGATCCGCTTACAGATGATTTGTTTGAGATATCTAAAGATGGCGTTCTTCTATGGTAATGCAATTTTCTTTTACCCCGCGTTTGTTAGTTTTTGTATTTTGGATAAGAAATTGGAAATTTTGAAATAGGATTACAATCACAGCAGAAATTAATTCTGACGAAGTCAGAGAAGATTAGCAAATTTACAGCTGCCCAGTTTTTCTGAAAGTGGATAGAAGTTGGGATCTGTCCATAACAGGATTTAGATTGAGATGAATTTGTAAGGGTTGTTCTAAACTTCTAATTCTGATTCCAAATATGGTTTTTAATGCTTTGGTTTTTGAATTACATGTATTTAACAAGTAGGTCCTGTAGATTTGACCATTGAAGTTAGTAATTGACTTGAGCATTTAGAGCTTGGGATGCATAACTTCCCTGATTTAATATCTAGTCCACATGGGTAGTGGATTCATTAATTGATTATTCTATTATTCTTTTAATCTATGTCTATGTGATGCTTGAGGGAAAGGGGAAAAGGCACATGAGCGTTTCATCTTTAGGCACTTATCAGTAAAATCAGCAAATCACTCTAGTCTCCTGTTTTAACCTGAATTCTCGTGATACCAAGGAAGAAAAGAATGCTGATATATCTGTTCAGAGTCTTATGCAAGAGCTGGACCAGCTGGTATAAAGAAAAAGAAAGAAACATAATTTAACAATAACAACCCAACTAAAGAGAACAGAAAAAATATGAGATTATTATTAAATTGTTAAGGTTCTTTTTCTGAACTTCTAATATTTGGTGGTGAAGCAAGCTGATAAATGTGGCGGTACCCGGTACAATAGACGAAAGGGCAATTAACACAAAAAATGCACTGAACCCATGGGAGAAGAGCGAGAACCACACGCTTTGCCTCAACTCAGCCAAGGCCATTGGATGCACCCTCGTCAATATTGGTACACTTGACCTTGCAGAAGGAAGGGTATGTTACCTTTTGTCTAGGATGTTATTTTGGCTGACAAATATATACATGCTAAGTATCTCCAGCATGTCCTGCATTTCCATCATTACTTATGCACCTTTTTTAATCCAATATAATGTTAAATTCTGGTGTATCCTTCATGCCTCTTTAGCTTTTCTGAGTGCTTTCGCCTTTGTATCCTTCATGCACCTTTGTTTATTGTTTCCATCATTTGCAACTTCTTTGGCTTTTGTCTGAAACTATGACTGTAATTCATGTGGTGCATGCAATTTGCCCCAGTATTTAACAACTACATACTGACAAGTGGTGTCTCAGTTCTCCCTGATTTATTTTTTGAACGCTAATTAATTTTTTTTTTTTGTTTCAGCCACATCTTGTTCTCGGATTAATCTCTCAAATCATAAAGGTACATTAATTCACTATTAATAAGTAATAACTTTGCTTTCGGTTAGATGGTGTATTTTTGTGCTTGTTCATGTAGTAAATGTTTTTTGAGTAATTTTTTTGCCTAATCCAACTGATAGATACAACTTTTGGCGGATATTAACCTGAAGAAAACACCCCAACTAGTTGAGTTGGTCGGCAACAGCCAGGTACACACATAGATTCTTATATTTACAAACATCAGTTCATTTTTTTTAAATATTTAAAGAATACATGTTAAATTTCCTTCAAATAATAGGAAATCGAGGAGTTGATGAGCCTGTCTCCTGAAAAGATTTTGCTCCGATGGATGAACTTTCAACTAAAAAAAGGTGGACTTGCACGACAAGTCACTAATTTCTCATCAGATATAAAAGTAAGCTCTATAACTTATAAGATAAGAATGGAGATGTTACTAACTATTTCCCTTTTTTTATATTGTTGCAATCTCCATGCTATTCCAAGGCATCATAAGTTATTTCTTTGCCTGAGAATGTAAATGTGGAATGCACAGGGACCTAGATGATGTTATTAAATAAGGTATTTTTTATCATAGGTTATTTCTGAATTTTGTTCTTTACTCAATTTCAGGATAGTGAGGCATATGCATGTTTGTTAAGTGTCCTGGCACCTGAGTGCAGAACCAAACCGCATCCAATGGATGTAAAAGATCTACTCGAAAGAGCTAAGCTGGTGCTTGAACATGCTGATAGGATGGGATGCAAGCGATATCTCTCCCCTAAAGACATTGTTGATGGGTCCCCCAACCTCAACCTTGCTTTTGTCGCTCACATATTTCAGAAAAGGTACTGACACAATATGCATGATCTTTACATGATATCTTTGAAATTTCGGTCTTTTTTTGCTGAAGAACTGAACCAAGTTCCATGAAGTTTGGTCAAGTTTGATAACTTCAGCTTAAAGTTGATAGATGTATATCTTTTTTGGGAGCAACAGCATAATACTTTATTATGGCTAAGCCCTCCTGTCACACAAGCTTTCCAGGATTTAAACCTAGACCATCTTTATTTCATGGTAAATATTAGGAACTGTCAAATGTGCAAAATAGTGATTCATTTACTGTACCTTTTCTGTGGATAAAATAAAATTTCTGTTTGTTCATAGGGGTTAATTGCAATGACTACCAAATTTTTACAGCTTGTGGGTTTTGTTGTGGTCCCTATAATTGCAATGATAACTAACTTTTGCAACATGCTGGTGCAGGAATGGACTATCTACACAGATAAAGCAAATGTCATTTTTGGAATCTCAATTCGAAGATGATGCTCTCGTTTCTAGGGAAGAGAGAGCGTTTCGTCTATGGATCAATAGCCTCGGCATTTCCACCTATATCAATAATGTTTTTGAAGATCTCAGGAATGGGTATGTAACTTTGCTTGTTACAATTAATACCTGATACCAACCAGATTTGCAGCCCCGTGACCAGCTGTTAAAATTTAATAAGAAAGGTTAAGTCGAGCACAGAATTGACAAAATTGCCTCCTGACCTTTTATATCAACTTAACTAAATCTCTTCATGGATAATGAAGTTCTGATACCTGGAACTAGGATCAATCACCGACAATTTCATTTTCCTTCTTACCTGGTTTCTTGTACAAACGTTGTACAAACTAAATTACCCCTCCATTGTCCATTATTACTCTACAGAATTGCTTGCTCACCTTTCCTAGCAAACTTAAAATCACCATAAGAAGAAAATAATAGTCTGCTCTTAGTTTTTTCCTTTCTAATTTCTAATCTCTTTTTACTTTTGGTCAATTTTTGCTGTGTCGTTTCAACTCTTTCGTTTATTACATTTTTACTTACAATTAAACTAATGATCTATGTCAATAATGACGTCACAGATGGCTGCTTCTAGAGGCTCTAGACAAGGTGCACCCAGGGATTGTTAATTGGAAACTAGCAAATAAGCCCCCAATAAAGATGCCATTCAGAAAGGTGGAGAATTGCAACCAAGTTGTAAAGATAGGAAAAGAGCTCAAGTTTTCTCTTGTAAATGTTGCCGGAAATGATATTGTGCAAGGAAACAAGAAGCTTATATTAGGTACACCAATTTTCACCACATGATTCAGGGAATTTTGAGGAAAGAAGGAAAATTTTCAAAAGAACTTTTCGAAGTGAGGCTTAATTTTGCAATTGAGCTTTCAGTGAGTAGACAATCTTTTTCCAGTAGTAATTTTGGTTGGAAGTTTGTTTTGTATAAAGTGAGGAAAGCCATTACCTACCAAATATAAGCAATTTAATTGAATTATCACAAGTTTGAGCTTCAATAATTGTGTAGCTCTTGAAATTTTTATTTCTTGTATAATGTTCAATATATTAAATTGAATATCATGTCTTATTCTTTTCTTTTTCATTTTCTAATGCCAGCATTCCTGTGGCAATTGATGAGATACAACATTCTACAGTTATTGAAGAACTTGAGGTTCCATTCACATGGAAAGGAGATAACTGACGCTGATATTTTGATCTGGGCTAACAGTCAGGTCAAGAGTTCTGGAAGGTTCTCTCGCATGGAAAGCTTTAAGGTAGATTTACCATTATAACCTAAGCCCTTCCAATGCCTTGCAGAGTTTTCTCACTGATTTCTCCATAATTTGGTACTGGTTGCTTTTGTATGATGACGACTGGTTTGACTATTGTACGACCACAGGTTCTCCAATTTCCTGTTTTGCCATTTTACTCCTTTTTGTGGTTCAGTTGCCGTATTATGGGCAGATTAAATTTAGTTTTGATGGAAACAATTAATAGGTTCACTTCATGCAATTGACCCAATTGGAGTGGATACCATGTCTATATGGTACCACGAATTTAACATATCTACTTGAATTTCATTAACATGACAAAAATGGGCCTATCTGCGATTTTCTCAAAAAAGAAAATGCTTCCTAAGGATATCTGTCAAGTATTGTAGAACTAAGTATGCAAAAATCAGATTTTGCAGTTATTATTTAGTGAAATAAACTGTCTTATGAATATTTTTCCAGGATAAAAGCCTTTCAAGTGGAATATTTTTCCTTCACCTCCTCAGTGCTGTGGAGCCTCGAGTTGTGAATTGGAGCCTCATCACCCGAGGAGAAACAGGTATATGACTTGATAAAATAAAAAAATTAAGATAAAATTGGAGCCTCCTCAATCTTGCACCTATCATACTTATAAATTTGAAATATTGAAACAGATGAAGATAAAAAGATGAATGCATCTTACATCATCTCAGTTGCCAGGAAGTTAGGCTGCTCCATCTTTTTACTTCCTGAAGACATTATTGAGGTTACAGAAACACTTTTACACTTTTTTTCCCCAATATTTCAGATCGATCAGTTGTTTGTTTACTAGTGACATAAATGAATTATCAGCAGCATTTGGCAAAGACCAAAACTTCAGTTGGCATTTGCCAGTGCTAACCAGACTGTCAATTTTCTGTACCAGCACCAAGGATTTAGCCTAATTTTGCCTCAAATTTGGAATAAAAATACTGAAAAAGGCTGTGTTCTGCAATTTGTCCTCAACATTCCCTGAATTTTGGATACCTAAACTCTGTAAATAAATAAAAAATCTCGGAGGGCAAAGTTTTTAAAAGCAGGTAACTAGGATGGTGCAGGTTTTTGTATGATTCATTTGTGTAAAATTCTGTCCCATATCAGGTGAACCAAAAGATGATGCTAACACTGACTGCCAGTATCATGTATTGGCACTTAAAAAGGCCAGTCACTGACACCCGATCGCAGCAGTTGGATTGTGAAACTGGAAGCTTATCTGAGTCTACCTCCAACTTGACTTCTGATGATTCTGCATCTGACTCATCAGCAGATGACAGTGTAATATGATAACCTTGCATAACTAAAAATGTCATATATGCCCCTTCAATATGCATAAAATTAGGGCGTAATGGCCGGGTACTGTGATGCTTTGGGAACAATATCCATGGTACTTTGAGATCTTTAAGTGTCAATGATCAATATCACTTCAAAAGAAGAAAAAAAAAAGGCTTGATCTGACTCTAACTAAGGTTCTCTATAGCAAGATTTTAAATGTGTTTGGTGTGGTTTTGTTTTATTGTTTAGAAAAATTGGTTTGTAATTCATGAGTATGATTGATGTATATATATTAGATTCTTTGTAGTGAACCATCTCAGTATTATATTGTTTAAAAAAGAAGTTTCTGCAAGGTCTTTTGGAAAAAAAAAAAAAAGAGAGAGAGATGAATTCATTGATGTCTAAAATTACAGCCTGCTTAAAGGAAAAAATCAATGAATAAGTAAGAGAAAAATTAATTTGAGCGAGTATCAGACAGGCTCCAAAAATGCGTCATATGATCCATGCCATTTACAAGGATAATAATATTCCAAAACAAAGAATGAGTTAACTAACATAGCAATAACAAAAATAGATATAAGAAGTTTCCTGATTGTTAGTCTTGTTTCTTCTCCACAAACAAATTAGATGATTTTTCTGTGTCACCATTATTTGATTGCTCTTCCAAAAGAAGTTTCAATGGGGCCACTCTTTTTTAATATCAAATGTGTAGTCCATTTCCAGATAGCATTTTCCATCATCATCCACGAACTGAAATTTTAAAAAAATATGAAGACAGATAAAATAGTAAATGAGTATGTTTTCAGTGTTACCTTACAATAATGTGGAATTATCTTCTATTTTGCAGTAGATGGTCAATTCTTTCTTGGTTTTATCTGAACCAAATCATCTGCTTTAGTACCATTGACTAATCTTAATATAATCGGACAGTTACCTTAACAGCATTTCATGAAACCTACTGGACCACTTATTACTGAGGTACCGTTCACTGGTATTCTCTGTCTTTAGGCTGAACTCTAAATCCAACCAGTGTGTACTAAGAAATGCTGTATGGTCATGCTAGGTTTAAAATAAAGTTCTGCAGCAACCACATTTTAAGCAATTGGTTCTGGAGCGAGGAGTTCAGCATAAATTTCCAAGATAAGTACCTTAGTTTTAGCAGTGTAATTTCCACGAGCAAGGAAACCAGAAGGGGTTGTCTCTTCTTGCAATTCAATGACATAAGATTCCTTTTGAGGGCTGAATGTTCCCAACATCACCTTCTTGTAATCCACTGCCACAAGATATCATCATATGCAAAACTGTCAGTCTCTTCAAATTTAAGGAAAATGATAAAAGGAGCTAAAAGCACATAAACATTTTATTACTCTTTTTTGTAGTAGGCAAGTACCTATTTGTAAGTTCATGCAAAGAAGAACAATTTTCAACAATTTGCTATCCAAGAATCCCTATCTCTAGTAACAGTTTGTTTTATGACGTTGGCCGTTCCTGATGCATCTGAGAGGGGCGGATCTAAAGCCAAGCCTAGGGGTGTTTAACCACCCCTATGATTTAAATTTGTAATCATGTATATTGAAATTTAATTGATTTTTTTTTAAGTTTCTATGTAGTTCACCCTCATAAATTATCACATGTGTGCTATTAGCTTAGTGGCTAGAACTCCAACTTGTGGTGAAGATTGGGTTCAAGTCGCAGCCAAGCATTATACATTTTAAATTTCAGCCCCCCTCATAACTTGTATGTTGTTAATGAATTTGTATTTTTGGATTTCAATTTGTCAAGTTTGTATTTTGCATGAATTCTCTTTTTCTTCCCATAGGCATATTGCCAACTTATCTTACTGGTACAGCAATAGTCAACTTTGCTCAACAGCATCATACGATCACTATTAATAACAAAAAGTATAAGCACGGTACTGAAATCGCAAGCGGCAATGAATGTTCACAATTATTACCTCTTATATTTTTCTTCCATACAGTATTGGTGTATCGGAGACCAGAGACAATATTATTGGCTACCGTGATGTTGAACTTGAGCCGAAACTTGCTTCCATCTTTGAGTACAAAAGCAGGTGTCTTGGAACCTCCTTCAAATGGAATCGGAAGAATCAATTCAGCGCGGTCCGGTGTCTCAATTGTCAGGTCCAGTATCTTAACCTCTGGGTCGGGGTTCTCTGAGACCATAAAAAATGATAGTGTCAGTAACATTAAGGATTATGCATCTTGAAGTAATTGTGTTATTTCTGTTCATTAACTTTGTTTTATTATTGCTTCTTTCGACCTTTGATCAACTGTACCATTGACTCAAGCCTAACTATGGCCTATGAATGCCTTGGATTCAGATTATTTGTTTCAACCAATACAAGAATAATATCTATGTTTTTTATTGATAGCATAAAAAATAATTAAATTTGTACCACCATTTTTTGAAGAATTCAATTCATGCCATAACCACTGAATTATTTAGCGGTCTGCACGGAAGCACCCGCTGAATTATTCAGCGGTTATGTTTTTGGCTATTCAGTGAATCTGTTGGTAAATCGTTTTTTTTTCAATATCATATTGTGTTTTTCATTTTTTTACTGTTTAATTTGTACTTATGTTTATTACTCTTATTTTATGGTACTCGTATTACTGACTGATTGTTAGAAGAAGGCAAAAAAAAAAACATAATAATAAAAGATAGTAGACAATAATAATGTCAATATCCAAAATAATTCAGCAGGTGCTTCCATGGAGACCACTAAATCGTTCAGAGGTCGTGGCATTTATTGAATTCTTCGGAAAACGGTGGTACATGTTTAATTTTTTTTTTTGATGCTGTCAATAAAAAATTGGAAGAATAATATATACCTCCTACTTCAGAAAGATCAACATTGGCGAGGAGCGACTCCTTCCACCTTCTCAAGCTCTCATCATCCTGTCCATGTTTTCAATTACCATGTCACAAATTCCCATCAAATTAAGTCATCGCATCACCAAAGAAAAAAATGTCACAAGTTCACAACAAATATTGCCAGAATCTCAAGATCAAATTGAGAAATTTTAAATGTACTTTACTGCTAGATAAATGACACAGCCACATCAATTTATATGCAATGACAGGTTTTTGCAGTGTTATAATTTAAAAATTGTATGATGTCTAGCAGAAAATATAATTTATTAAGCATATTATACCATACGCAAAGTCGTATGCATAATTTCTGGTATCATCCTGAGCAAAATCCAAATCATTAATCATGTAAAACTTATCTCTTAAAAAATACAAGACATGTCCAATATATTTCCTTAGTAACTGTTACAAAATAAAAGGAGAGAATGTGTAATTGATCTCAGATTATTCTTATCATCGATCAATATGGAAATCCAGCTTAACCTTGGATCAGACATAGCAATAAGCAATTAGCTAGCTGTTAGTCTTAAATATAGAAAGTATTATCTGTAAATATGTAATTTAGGATCTATGTGATATTTGTTCAAAAGAAAACTACCAACGGTAAACAATGACTGCCGCCTATAAATAGGCTTGTACTCAAATCATGTTGAATCATCAGAAAATAGTCAAAAGTTCTTTCAATATTACTTTGTCAGTCTCAAATTTTAATATGGTATGCAAGATTCGATCCATGAAGGCCGAAAGAAGGGAAGAAGAAGAAGAAGAAGAAGAAACAAAACAATTGAGGTTGAGACTCTACTGAGGAATCAAGAACGACCAAAAAAAAGAGCTAGCTTAAAAGAACTGACCAATGAAGCAGTCTAGGGGAAAAAACAATACAAGCCAGCTTAAGGAAGAGTCAAAAAGACCAATCAAGCAACAAAGATGCAGAAACACTTGCCCGCTTGAGAAAGAGTCGAAGAAAATCACCTAAGCGGTAAAGTGTGAAGACGCTAGCTAGCTAGAGAAAAAAATGTAGTAAAAAAAAATTATATACAGCTTGGGCTCTATGGATGTTACAAAATAAGAAGGAAAGAATGTGTGGTTGATCTCAGTCTCACAGAGTATTCTCATCATCGATCAATATGGAAAGCCAGCTTGACCTTTGCTCGGTCATAGCAATTAGCTGTTAGCATCCGTAAAATATGTAATTCGGGATCTATATGTGATCTTTGTTCAAAAGAAAACTACCAACGGTATACAATAGCTGATGCCTATAAATAGGCTTGTACTCAAACCAGGTTGAATCATCAGAAAAGATAATTAAAAGGTCTTTCAATTACTTTGTCAGTCTCAATTTTTTTGTTGTTGTTGAAAAGCGCCCTTAGGCATTAATCCTTACACCTGTGATTACAATCTTTACCCAGTCCGACCCTAAAAACATTACAAGGCTACCCCTGACTAAAAATTGGACAAGTGTGTCCTATGCAAATCAAACCCTGAGTTCTTCCCTCAGTCTCAAATTTTAATAGTAACAGATTGTGCAAATTTTTATCATTCTCGATTTTGATCTTACCTAATATCCATTTAGGTTATTTGCAAATTAATAACAGCCATCGAGAAATGAAAAGGTAAGTTGAACAAAAAGTGATGACTGGATTGTTTCAAGTAAATATTTGACGAATATTTTCGGCTAATACATCAACTCTCAGGAAAAAAATATTGTTAAATGGTGGGCTAGAATTGTCAATATATGATGCAATAGTGAAAATCACATCTAACTCGGTTAAGGCAATGATGTGAATGATGTTAGTTTGAAACCAGTTGGATGTTTTCAGCCAAATAATTGATGTAATAGTTTTCTTGTTCTCTAAAAATATCTATTGTAAACAAAATGTCAAATGATATATAATACTTGTGTCTATCGTATATTGGGTATTTGGGTGTGATTTAAAAAAAAAAAAACTCGCTCAAACTAGAGAAAAAATAATGAAAATGAAAAGTTGATCAACAAAATAAGGACCTTATCCATCTCCAGCTGTTCCTTGAGACCGACTACTGGCCCGAGAATAACAGCATCTTTCTCATCCTCCTCTTCCTCTTCACCATCGTCGTCATCTTCATTATTCACGTCCATTGCTTCGCTGTTCTTTCGACTATGGTTGTTGTTTATTTTCTCATCTTCATTCTTTGGCAATGCACTTTTGTTCTCTTCCTTGTCCATCTCTACGGTCTCCTTTATTTTCCTTTTTCGTTTGGTTGGTGTTTATCGATTTTGTTGTGTTGTATATATAGAATCCTAAAATGGTGATGTAATACAAGAGACAATTTATAGAGAGAGAGAAACAAAGACGGAGCTAAGGGGTGGCTAGCGAGGGCCCAAGCTCCTATTTTTAGAACTGCAGTGTATAAGCATTAGAATTATTTTCCACCATAGTAATAATCATTGAATATGCTGGTAAAATATATCTATGAGTAGATTTTTTTTTTCTTTATACTCTCATGAGACTTCACATATATATAACTGAATATCAACTGCATGCATCTATTTTCGTCGGTGTGTATATATAAATAATTAAAAGGATATAAGAGTTTGATTACTCTGGGTTCAAATTATCTAAACCTAAATGCATAGAGTTGTGCTAAGGTGTTTTGTAAAGTAAAGATATGTTGTTATCTCAGATTTAAATCTCTATTTTTTAAATTAGAGCAACCGACTCTAACAGCTTAATGTGATCTAGCAGAATCTTTTAAGAAACTAAATTTTAGATTTTTTTTTTTTTACTATTTTTTGGATATGAAATTAGATGGTCCAAGATTGTTTAGATAAAGAACTTTCTTCCTATCCAAACAAGCAGTGTAAAAACAATGAAAATTTAATGTAAAATTTGTATCTCCAACGAGATTTTGATATGAACATCACAATGGAAGTGCCTCGAACCAACTATTTGAAAACTGAAAATCAAGGTTTAAAACTGAAATAGCTGTACATCTTTACTTTGCGAAGCACCTTAGCTATATATTATGATAATTAATGCTCCATTAATTATATATAGTTTATCTTCTTGTTACTATATTACTTAAAGTAGGAGTAGAACTAAGGTGTTCTTAAGCTCACCAAGCCTCTTTGTGAGCTTAACTCAAAAACCTATCAGATTGACTTCAAACGACACATCCAAACAGTTGAAACCGTTCTACTTCACGAGTGATGCATTTACGTATCAAATTTATAATTTTTCAATCTAGTTTAGTACAAATCAAGCGGTCACAAAATATTGAAAAATGAACTCATTAAAATTAACTTATAAATCATCTTTTTTTTATCGCTTGTCTTCATACTAAATTAATTCAAAAAATTTAAAATTTAACATGTAAACGCATCACTCATGAAGTAGATCCAACGGTTTGGATACGTCGTTTGAAGTCTATCTGATAGGTTTTTGAGTTAAGCTCACAAAAAGGCTTGGTGAGCTTAAGAACACCTTAGTTCTACTCTTAAAGTAGATTAATTATTGTACAATTTGTTTATCATTATATATTTATCTGCCATTATTATTTGTTTATTAGATTCAATTTCAACAATGATGAGTTCATATTTGAAAAACTCAACTTCCTTATAAATAAATTTTAGTGATTGTACGTGCATTGCTATTTGTGAAAACTTGTAGTTCTCTAAATTACAATTATCACTGAATGCACCTCTAAGTTGAACTCGATCGTAAAGTAATTATATTATTAAGAAATAATTTTTTGTCGCATCACGTGAATAACAATAAGAAAAATTATGTATTTTCAATTTCTAACCCCTCTCTCATTAAAAATTATGATTGTATTTTCATATTTTTTTCAGAAGCTGCTAGCTCGGCCCTAAGTAATGTTTGTACAGGCTCTGACAATAACTTTTCATTTTCATCTGTAGCGCTAAGCAGAGAATGCTTGAATTAGAACACGGAGAATTTTTGTGTGGATGAAAAATATATATAGTTGGATTAGGTCTTCAGCTTTGGACGTGGTGAGACAGGGGGAGGAGGTGGTTTCAAACACTTGGTTCAAGAAGACCAGGTGCAGATGTAATTAACCTGAGTGTCTGTTAAACACTAGCTAAACTTGGGAGGAGATGAGATGCGTTTAAAGTTTAGTTGAACTGGTTCTAGTAATCTCGTGTGCAACCTCCAAATGGAATTGGGGGCGGTCTTGTGGGTATCAAATCAAATTCAGTTTGATGTTTGGTCGAAATTGTTTATTTGTGTCAAAATTTGTGCAGACATCTTTAAGATTCAGACAAATCAAATGCACATAAATCTTAACATGGATCAAATGGCTCTGATTAAGCATCGAACCACCCCTCCTCCCTCTCCACCTCCAAATATGCTGCTCCACAAAGATATTACTCTTTTCCGAAGACATTTCATTGGGAATCGGGGGCAGTCCATGCAGGGGCGGGGGCAGTCCATGCAGGCGCGGAGCCAGACTTTTAAGCTATGGGGGTCAAACACAGATTGGGAGTCAATCATATAAATTTTTCATTCTTAGTGGGGATCAATCTTACCGTACTCGTAGCATTTTACTCTACAATATATAAAAAATCATATAGAAATAAAAAAATTAATTAAAAATTAATGGGGTCAATTGACCCCCATTCACCACACATGGCTCCGCCCCTGAGTCCATGATCCTCCGGTCGAAACCGTTCTATTTGCATCAAGATTTGAATAAATCAGGTGTGCACGAATCTTAATGCAGATTAAATGGCTCCTACCGGACATTGAACTGACTTTGATCCGATGCCCATCAAACACCCCCAACACACATTTAATTTACATAGCACAATAGAATTAATTTAATCTTTAACCGCTGTCAGAATAGAAACGTACGTAAGCACACATGTATAAATTTCTAATGTAAATCTATCGGATGAGAAAGGCTTGGGTCGGATGCCCATCGGACTCAAATTTGGGTCCAATGGGTTTCGGGACCATCCGATCCTCTTTAAGATTCGTGCGCACGAATTTTAAAACAGATGCAAAAGTTGCGGGCACGAATCCTAAAGCAGATTGGACGGTGAGCGAACCCGTCGAACTCACTTTGGGTCCAATGCCCATCGGACCCAAATTTCTCCCCTATCGGATATATTGCCGCCAGACTCAAATTTCAGTTAATTGGTTTGGCTCAAGTTTATAATCCTTTGCTTTCATTTTTAATCTTAAAAAAAAAAATTGGATCAACGCTAACTTCGACTGAAATGACAGTATTGTTTACACAATTTTCACCAACTTATAATCATCATTCACAAGTACTGTTTTGTAGATGTTGAAATAGTACTACTTACAAGTGGTTACAATTTGAAGTACAACTATGCAAGATGCTCGGTACGTATATTTTATGTTCTACTTTGTCGTTATTAACATCTCGCATAAAAGAACAACTTTCTAAATAATTAACGGTATTGGAGAATAAATATAGATTAATTAACAAACCAATCTCATCATTTACTTAGGCCCACCATTCATGCAAACCGTGTATATTCTCACCACCCCATGTGCCTTCTTCCAACTGCCGTCCAAAGCATTACCTACATACTTACAAATATGGACAGGCATTGATTTGTTTGGAGATGATTAATAATTTAATTATACAAATTAGCAAAGAATTATGCTGCATTGTTTAGTTTGGCAGCGACGGCAGGTCATTAATGGCTTAATCAATCAAGCTATATATCAATTTGTCCATGGTTTATAACTTCATATGCCATATTATAAGAATGGACGAAAGTAGACCGAGGAAAATGGGTGCTAAGCAGTAAGCACCCTCCTATAAATTATAATATTTCAATTTTGTCCTTAAAAATTTTAATTTTACAAAAAAATATATTATTAGCTTCTCATAAATGAAATTGCAAAACACTTATTTATCCAGCATCTATCTCAATTTTTGAGTTCCATTCCTGATTATAAGCTGAAACTTCTCACAGGTGTATATTTTTCTGGGCTTGCTGGATTCATCAATGGAGTGTGATGAATGTTTATCAAAGTATATTATTAAATTCTGTTACAAAGGAAAATTAGATTTTTGATCTAGAATCTATGATAAGAAACATGTTTGATCATTGCCAAATATTCTGAAATCCCTCAAGTAACATCTAAATTTAATTTCATCTAAAAATTTGAGTGCTATAACTACTATATATATATGAGGGATGCTTCTATGGGCATAAGGACCTATTTGTAAAATGAGCATATTTTTATTTTCAAAGTTCAAACAGTTGATCCGACCGTTCAACATTATCTCCATATTAAAATGTACTTGGAGGTCAAATTTTACATTTTTCTGAATTTTTTTACTATTTATTAAGTATTTTACAAAACTAGTCAAATTCAGACCATTGAATTTTGTACCCATCTTAATAAATAGTAAAAAAATTCAAAAAAATGTAAAATTTGACCTCCAAGTACATTGTAATATGGAGAAAATGTTGAACGGTCAGATCGACTGTTTGAACTTTGAAAATGAAAATATGCTCATTTTACAAATAGGTCCTTATGCCCATAGAAGAATTTGCCTATATATATATATGGCAAATTCTTCTATGCACCTAAGGACCTATTTGTAAAATGAGCATATTTTCATTTTCAAAGTTCAAACAGTCGATCCGACCGTTCAACATTATCTCCATATTAAAATGTACTTGGAGGTCAAATTTTACATTTTTTTCAATTTTTTTACTATTTATTAAGATGGGTACAAAATTCAATGGTCTGAATTTGACTAGTTTTGTAAAATACTTAATAAATAGTAAAAAAATTGAAAAAAATGTAAAATTTGACCTCCAAGTACATTTTAATATGGAGATAATGTTGAACGGTCGGATCGACTGTTTGAACTTTGAAAATGAAAATATGCTCATTTTACAAATAGGTCCTTAGGTGCATAGAAGCATCCCTCTATATATATATATATATATATATATATATATATTTTTTTTTTATTACGATTAAGTCTTTATTTTAGTTATGTGATCGTTCCAGTGGGATCCATATCCTCGACGGTACCGTAAAAGATTCCCTTTTACAATTAGCTATTTACGGTTTGAGAATAACTCTCAGCCGGTTTGGGATTCGGGCTGACTAAGGAGGCAGTATTATTGGGCTTTGAAATTCGTGCCAAGTTAAAAAGAACGGTCCAGATCAAGTAATTGTAAAAGATTCCCTATTACAGTACTGCACTGGATATGAATTCGTTCCAGTGGCCATCCAACCAACCACCCAAACCGTGGCACCTTCTATGCATGTTATGTTTAGCACAAAAAAATTGGGTAGAGAGGTCGATGTGTTTTCCCTGAGACACGTAGCACAATATTCTCAATTTTCTTTCTTTTAAGTATTTGTTTAACACCTATGGGCGGCTTGTCTTTATGTGAAACCCCTTCTCATCTTTGTCTTAACATGCTCCTAATTCTCTATATAGAACTCTCTATACTACTGTTATTCCATAAACTAATCTACTAGAGAGAGCCACATAGAGAAAGAGAGAGATGAAGCTAAGTCCAAAGAGATTGTTTAAGAGAAATCCTAAGCTAAATGAAAATGAGGAAAAGAGTGGTGCCGGAGTGTATGACCGGTACAAGACCGAATGGGAGGTGAGGCCAGGAGGGATGCTGGTACAGAAGAGAGTTGAAGGGAGAGAAGAGGGGACTATCACTGTACGAGTCTCCACCGGGCATCAGTGGCACGACATTTCCATTGGTGCCACCTCTACCTTTGGTAAGCCCAAGTCATCATTTGCTTTACAAAATTTATAATTTTGAACTATGTAAAAACACTAAATGAGAATAAAGTAGTACAATGACGGGTCACAAAAATTTACATCAACCAAAATTCTCAGCATTTGTTTGGAATTATTGTGATATCCTTTAGGCACGGAAATTTCGGCCGTGTGGCCTATGCTCCCAAGAACATTTCTGAATTCAAACTTAAAAGAAATTTCTCCCTGTTATTTCAAAATCATATTGGCCTTTTCTTCTGACTTATCACAAAACTAAATTATATCAAATATTAAAAAAATGCAGGGGAGCTAAAGGTGCTATTGTCCCTGGAGACAGGCTTGTGGCCCAGAGAGCAGAGACTCATATTTAGAGGAAAAGAGAGAGAGGATTGTGATCATTTACACATGGTAGGAGTTCAAAATATGGACAAAGTGCTCCTTTTGGAAGACCCAGCCATCAAAGAAAGAAAGCTTAGGTCAAGCACACTTGCACAAATCATGGGTGTGCCAGGCAATTCTTTCATTAGGGCTTAGCTGACATGTTAGTTTGCTCACAACAATTCTTTAGAGCTTTCAATGACGGGTCCTTCTGTGTTCTTTTGAGTAAATTTCATACAGTTGTAATGTAAACAAATGCTGATTTATGCAATGACTTAGAGAACATGATTTGTCAGATTATCCCATATCTAATGCGAAATGTATCCTAATACAAACTATTTGCTAACGAGCACCTACCTGTGCTAAAAACAAAAATAATAATAATAAAAAAATTGTCTCTCTTTATTCTCTGAAAAGAAAAAAGGACCTGATCTGATTATAAAAAAAATACGCAATAATATGAAAAAGGACAGTCTGAGATATTAAATTTACAATTATAAATAAATCTATCTATCATGAAGATTTCACTTTACTAGCACAAAAGGTTAAATACTTTGATCTCTCAGCGTAGTAACGTTTCACTTCCTTCATGGCTGCCAGGAGCACATGTAACGTAACCGGGGCGAAGAAAGGCTGACAAAGTATAAACATTAGAAAAAGTTTAGAAAAGAATTTATATTTCCGAAGGTACTTAAATTGAACCTTTATCTGGTATTAGTAACTTCTGGTGGGATAAATTACGTTTAAGACTAAAAGCACAGGAATCATAGGCAAGAACAAAGAAGTTGACACAAAAAGCTAGAATGGCCAAAAGAGTTGAAATCAGCATCATTACAGGTCCTTCAAATGTGCAATTAAGCACCAAATTAACTTGTCAAGCCTTGATCTGGAAGCTAATTCAACTTAAAATACCTCGAGTCAATTCAACATTGAGTTACCCCAACAAGACCTAAGTAACCCAAAGGGTGCAACTAAACCTCGAGTTAACCCAATAAGGCTATATCGTCTGAAGTAACCTTCAACTAGTATTAAATTTGATTATGTTACATAACAAAAGCTAACATTTACCTCAATTACAAATTGAAACACCAACAAGGCCAACAACAAAAACAAATTAAAAACCATAGTGGGAACTTTTGGTAAACTGATACAAGCAATGCTGCCAGTATGCACGGGTTAATACCAGTAAAGGACAAAAAAATGCTAGAAGTTTAGGACAAGACTAACCATGTAAATGGCAAAGTAATGTTCCATGGAAGAATAGCTGATTGACATGATAGATGGATGAAAAAATGCATCCTCTGCTAAAGCCCTTGCTCTGGTTGATGACACTATAAAACAATGAAATCAAGAAAGACAAGAAAATTAAAAAACTGAAGCCATAATTTCAAATTTTCAAGTGTAACAAAGTCAACATGAAATTAGAACACTCCAAAAACAAGTCCCACAAAAAAGAGGTATTCCCAAATTCCAATGATAACAACAGGTGGAAAACAATGAGGGCATTTTAGTCATCATAGGAAAAATATATAAGATGACTTTTGAGGGGAAGATTTTTTTTTTTAGACTTCCAAGTTTGGAAGGTATGTTTCCCAAAAAAAAAAATAAGATAACACGTTGAGTAAAATAAATTTTCACATACAAGCTGAGGCATTGTTTATCCCATGAGAGATGTTTCTCTCAGCTAAATTTGCAGCTTCAAGTGACAGCTCTACCTGAAAAAGTCAAACTTTACTAACCTCTGTAATATGTTATATAGCTTCATACCAATACCAAACCTACTCATGATGGCACGGGTTAAAGCCAACCAACAAAACAAAAAATCAAGCCTAAACTAACTGTCAAATGCTGAATCAATTCAATTTAAACCTCAATCTAAAATATAAAGAAAAAAATGGGAATTGCAAGAAGAAAATTATCAGACCTAACTAAAGAGAAATAAAATAACCTGTTTTCCGATTTCATCCATTACAATCATTCTTGGAAGCGATTCCACCTGATAATCACAATTATGTCAGAAATCAAGAAGAGAAGAAAACCATGAATAAGCACCAATTCATCTACAAACAACTATAAACTACTAAAAGACAAAAAATTCTTACCAATCTAGAGAGAGATTGAAGTGTGCTGAGGCCCGACAAGAGATTGAAGCAGGTGTGCTGTCGGTACAACAAGTCCAATTCCCTGCAAAATTTGAGGAGACGGATATAGTACTTCATTCTGGTATTGGCCTGTACCAAACTGATTTGTGATTATGCCTTACGTAGCCTCCAAATATCCTGATTTAGGCTCAAAATACCATCAAAGAAATTTGCACCACTTCAAACTTCAATAAACCCATATCAGCCCCGACTTGACATCTTTTCAGGTACCTGATCCAAGAGGGCAACATCCGGACTGTTCATCCTAATCTCAAAGCTGACTGGTCCCCCTATAAAGTTGCCAGTGCATCACTGGACTGTCCGGATGTTGCTCACTCTATCAGCTTCTTCTCAACCTTTAAAGCTTTAATTTTGTCCAATTTACCCTCAACTGAGCTATTAAGCTTTTCGCTAACCAAATTCATCCTCAACTCCCAACTAATTCTTAGTCATGCTTTACTTTACCAAGCCAGACACAATTTACCTCAATTGTGAATATAATTCACAGAGATAAATATCCCTAAAGAAGTGCACAAAATATTATTGAAACTGCAGAATTGTCCACACAAACACACATACACAGCAGCAATCCATGAAAACAGTAAAATTAAGTCTGAATTAGATAAGTGGAATATGGCTTATTCCTGACTTCATTTCAGCCCTCTCACCTCCTATTGAACTTCTTAAGAAAATATCCATCACGCTTAGCAGTCAGAGAGAATGAGAACAGGGAATATCAAAAATAATATCTTACCAGTCTGTGAAACCTTTCTCACTTGCCAGAAACTTATATATTGGATTTGATTCAACATAATTGGAATTTAGTCCAAATAGAAGGCGGAGCTGCCCAATGAATACTTCAATTATCTTCTCAAGTTCCTGTATAAATTTTCAATAAAATAACTTACCAAAAAAAAAAGATACCATATCCGCCCTATACAAAAAATAAAAAATAAAGAAGTAGAAACTCAGACAAAAACTTGTACTGTGTAGTTCAAACTAAGCTTTTGAAACACCTTCAATTCAATTTACTTTTCTTTTACTATAGAATTCAATGACAATGTAAACTGACCTGGGGGGGCAATGAGTCTCTGACAAGAGGGGTCCCTTGAGATTGCAAAGAACACCCAGGTGGATTCCATATAGCAACCCCTCCCCACATCTAATCACATATAATTTACAAAGATCACTTAATCTAAATGTACACTAGGAAAAAGGAGGTTCAAATATATAAAAGCAAAGTATCAGTATTACTCACTGGAGATATAAAAGAATTTGTCTTGGACTTCTCTCCCTCGGGGGTTCTTATGTAAAGAGGACATTCACTTGCAGATGGCACATACCTAATACAAAAGAAAAAAAGAAACTGAAAACGTCCCCTTCAAACTAGTAATGATAGGATAATCAATATCATATTATAAGATTACTATATCAGTGTTAAATGGAAACCAACCAGGACCTAGATTTGAATTCTTGAGAAGTAGCAGATTATTTGCAATTCACAAGAGTTCTTTTGTTTAAAATAGTAAGGTTGATCAAACTTAAACAGTTTATTAAAATAAGGCTTAAAAATACAAAAGCAGGAGGTTGTATGCTGAACCTTTGAAAGAGAGAGTAAACCAATTTTTTGTTTTTGCAATTCAAATAAGTTCGGACCTTCTTTGCTAGTTAACACAATGAAGGGTTTTGCAAACTTCTCAAGAAAAATAAAAAGAAAAAAAGAAAAGAAAAAAGGAAAAGGAAAAGAGAAAAACAAGTAGAACTAAGGAGCAAAACCTATGATAATCGATCGGTCAAAACTTGGACCAAGACAAACTGCGTGTGCCACATAATACTGAACATTTCAAAGATTGGTTTTGGGCTGTTTTGTATTCACTTTGATTCTATGAATGAAATGAGCTTAGTTTAGGAGCAACCATTAAGCTCAGGCCTAAATGACACTGGACCAGCAACAGGTACTCAAACATAGTACCTAGCTTAGAGTTGAGTATAACAGCAAAACTATAAGCATTAAGTGAGAGAATATACACCACAAACTGAAGCACCTTGGACCGTCCTGATGCTGAAAGAGAAGTATCCAAATGCCACTCATTTGAGTTTACCTATTAATAATATTTGAACTATTTTACTTTAAGAAAAAAGAATATAAAATAGTAGATCTTTAGTAGCCCTACATACTAAAAATTAAGTGAAGTTTTTGAATGAGCAAAAAGGAAAGGAAATCTGTAAATTACATCCTGACAAGTTCACTTCCTCTAAATTTTATCTGTGTGGCTACTGCAAAATCTCAATTTTGAGAAATTAAGAAACTCAGCTCAATATTGATTTGCATGATATGTTTTTAATTTTTTGCTGAAAAGAATCATGAAAATCTCTTGCTAGGTACACGTATTGGTGTATTGGTACATGGAATTTACTTTCTCATAGATTCATATGTATTAAATTTACAATCATGAAATACCACGTCTTTATAGCAGATAAGGAACATACAAAGAAAGGCAGGTCCCTGGTATTAACCACGTAAACCTCCAATTTATCATCCCAATATGATGTTGACGACTTCGGTGCATGGTACAAAACCTAAGATAAAAAAAGAAGTTAACAAAATCATAAAAGTTTAAAGAATCTCTCATACATTTTAGAAGCTTATAACTTCATAATATCTCCAAGTCTATTCGAACAATTGATTGTTTGAATGAATTAAAGAAACAAACACACCTGACTCTCTATGGTTATGTTTGCAACAGGCGCCAAAGCCTCCATAACAGGTCCCAACAAGACCTCTCCAGTCATTTGGAAACCCCTGGATGAGAAAACAATACTCCCTCAGATTCTTTTTTAAAATTAATACAATAAAAAAAACACCATATAATACAACTATAATCAGAGAAAAACTGACTATATATAGGTTCATACCAATCATAAACCCAATCACTCGGATTCGAATTAAGCAAACTAAACGAGAGAACAACATTCCCATCTGAACCGACTGGTACATGCTCTCCTTTACCGACCCCTCCTCTCATGAAATAATCTCCAAATACTGTACCAATCATTGAACCAACACTTGCGCTATCATCAAGCCTCTTCAGCACCATCCAGGCATGCCGATGTTTCCCAACAACCACTCTCTCTCTTTCCCCTTCCATTACAAATACTGAATAAACCCTCCCCGCACATCCTCCTGTTCTCTTATTGACAGTTGACTGTAACAACTCATCTACTTCCCTATCATCTCTATCTGCAATTGCATCGACCAAACCTGCGCCACCACATCGCCACTGACAGGCATCAGAAGGGGCATTGCCTAAATGATGACAGCTGGATCCCGAATCAACGGTAGCCGAAAATGTGAAATTACAGTTACCACATGTTTGGGTAGTAAGGTGTGCATAGAGCTTTTCAGCAATGGCGAGAGAGAGGGAAGAGTCGGGCTGTATGGATGGAGAGAGAAAGATGGCTTGGAAGTGGCAGGGGAAGGAAGGAGGCTTGGACTGGAGATGGTCGGAGAGGGAGGAAATGGCGGCGGAGGGAAGAGGCGAACGGTGGATCTCGGTCGATTTGAGGAGGAACGGTACACCTAAGAGGAAGGAGACGAGAATGGAGACAGTGAGGAAGAGGCGCTTGGTGCCCGGTTTCGTCGTGCGTTGGTTTGATTCGGTACTGGTGCCGGCATCAGTACCAGTACCAGAGCTGGTCTCGTCCGCCATTAGTAGGGTGAAGAAGCCCAAGCTGCCCAATGACGGATCGTAGTCCCGAAGTAATCCGAGTAGGTGAAGGGACGAAATTACCCTTGATATCCTTGTCCTCTTGTTAAGTTTTCTAGTATCCCTCAGGTACCATACGTACCCAAGGAAATTCGAACCGAGCGATCGGGCCTGCCTTACATGCATGGAGTCCTTAAGATTCGTGCCAGGTTAAATAAACATTCCAGATCTCATTCTACCAGGTCAGGTACCAGACTGGATCTGAATACTCCATGGCTCCATGCGCTCGCAAAGAAAGCAAAGGCCAACTGGTTCGACCGGGAAAGTTGTGCGAGTAAGAGAGAACGTGAATTTTCTGTGTATAACTCCTACACAAAATTTTGAAGCGGGTCAGGAAATTGAAGTAACTACTAACTAGGAGTCTAGGTCTCTAGGACCTTTTACTGGCTTCGTAGAAAATATATACGAACGTGGAACACAAGATCAAAACTAGATGACAGTCGAACCTTTTATTTTAAGTTCCGAAAAATATCGAATTAGACATTTAAATTGATGTGATCGGAATTTAAAATTTAAAAGTTTATAAAAATGCTGATATTATAGCACCTATATAATTTTTTTAAACGCTACATATTTCAAGCGTCCAAATCTTAAGGAACGCCACAGAACAGATAATTTTGCACATCATTGAGTTTAGCCAATTTCTAATTAACACATGACATCCACCTTTCATCTAATTAATAAATTTTAACTGTATTAATTTTCTCAACTGTAAATCACAACTTTTTATTAATAAAAATATTTTATTTAATTAATTGATTATGTCTTTTCTCTCTTGACCTTCCCTTTCAAAAATAATAAAACGAACAAAAAATTTCACTTCACAATACCTATGAACAATAATAACAGAGGATAGCAGGAAAAAAAACATATACAAAGCGCTCATACATAAAAAAAATATATGATAAATTTGTATATTTAATCAAATCAAATCATGTTATAGAAAAGAATTTGTATATTTAGTTAAATTAATTTATATTTTTCCTTCTCTATATATGTACTCAACTAATTGTCAAAATTGTATACTTAATCAAATTAAAGCTTGACAAGTATACAAAGCATTCATAGAATAAAAAATATGATAATTTTGCAACAACAAAAAAACAATGTGACTATGTCAATTTCATGTCTAGCTATTACCTGAATTATAATATCATAGAAATGTTAAATAACTCCTTACACAAAAAAACAAGCAAAAATATAAAAAGCCAAAAAACATGGTCTCTTACGGTCTTCCTTGTGATTTACAGTTCAAGAAATTAACATTGTAAAAATTCATTAATTAGATAAAAGATAAATGTTATGTGTCAATTAGGAACTGATTAAATTCGATAATGGACAAATTTTTCGTGACCACAGGTGAGTAGAAGATTCGGTTTCTGTCTTTCTGGCCAGTCCATAACAGATGGGCTTCCAAGCCTTTATTTTTTGGGCCGACATTTTTATTAATATCCAAAGTTTAATACAAATTATTATTTATGCCCAGATTTTGGTCCAACATCGAAAAATGCCCAAGCCGGCCAGAAAATGGCCGGCTTACGCCCCCCCTAAGCCGGCCAGTTTTCTGGCCGGCTTAGTCTTTTTTTTTGTTTTACGCACATAATTTTCTATTAAACTTTGGATATTAATAAAAATGTCGGTTTAATCTTGATGAGTTTATTTTTGCTGTTTAACGCACTTATGTAATTGTTTTAAATATTTTTTTGTTTATTTTCTGTGTTGTACTATTATTTTAATGTTGTAATATTTTATGTTTAGCATTATCATGATAATTTATTTTATCTGTAAAATATAAAAATAGTACCATAAAAGCACACATACAAAAGAACCGAAATATATGATAATCCAAATATACCAAACATAAATAATATACCAAATATAAATAGTACAAAACTAGTAAAAATACAACTAAAACTGAGAGGGGGTATATCGCTGAGGCGGTACGCCGGCGTTCGCCAGGCGCTCGCGCGGCCAGGCTCTGTCTCTCTCGGTCTCCACACTAGCATCGGCAGACCTGAGTATCTGCTCGGCGGTATCCCATCTGGCATCGCCCGTGGAGACTGGCTGTACTGGCGGAGGTGTACTGAAGATAGATGCGGCGAACTCAGTCCCAAAGGCAGGCTAAGTATGAGACCCGCTACCACTAGCCTCTCCATCATGCGGCACTGTGCTGAGCTGAAATCCTCATCAAATACCCCGAAGTCCTGGAGACTGTACAAGAGGGACTCGTACTCAGAAGTATCGGTCCACGCAGGTGGTGGCTGTGGCGGCATCTCTGCCGACCCTGCAATCATACACATAAATTATTAAATTTGATCTGAATGAAGAAATTTATTAAAACCTGACAGATACTGAAGTATGACATACCTGAGTCTGCACCAGACGTCCATGCTCATCGTACCATGCCGTCCACCCAACACTGGACAATACCCAACGATGGTAGTCCCACTCTGGATGTGAATCAGGGGAAGATGGCATATTATCTAGTAGAACTGGGCTCGGTCGGATCTACCTCACAGAGTTGATGTTCTCTCCGGCGTCTCGCAGCATACTGATGATCTTTCCACCGTGCCCGGCATCCTCAACCACATTCTCATTCTTCTTGAGGACGCGGTACCCAAGCCGTCTCCAGTTCTTCTTTCCCAGCATGGCGATCCCATGCCCGCACTCCTTGATCGCGGCCAGAAGCTGAAAAAAATTTGGCATGTCAGATCAAATCTTGATGAACTACTAAGTTAGAGAAAAACTATGTAGTTTTAAGTGCATTACCTGGCGAGCCCATGCACGGCCGTTGGGATGGTAACCATCATCAGTTTTGATCCTGTCGCGGAGATGGGCACCGTAGTCGCCCTGTAGATAGACACCCTCCATGCAGACCTGCGTGTACCAAACATCGTACCTCAACTGGGGATCCCCCTGGGTCTGAGCGATCGGCTCTGGCTCTTGATAGAAGTCCAGATACTGAGGATCCTCGGCCGTACTGTAGTATGCATCAAAATGGGTGCTCTAGTTCTTATCTAGTCGCCCTCGGTGGTTTATCCTGTAAGGAAGACGTTAGTTGCAATACAAAGCTATCAAGTAATATGATGTATTTGACAATAAATACAATAGACTACGACTTACCTGTGCAGGTCTCTGTGCGTGGACCTCGGCAAAGATGGGTCTGTGGAAATCAACGCCGCTCGACCAAACTGGCGGAGCACCCGATCTGGATAGTGGTGCTCCACTATCCAGAAGTGTATGAGTGGACCTCGGTAGAACCACATCTCCCGCTCCTGCTCGTCACCCACATTGCCCGACAAGAGGTTCTCCGTGTACAACTGCTCGTACGACGTCCACTCAACAAGAGCTTCAGGCAAACTCTAAAGCTCTGACCGGACTGGCCTGATCCCAACGGTAGCACCGTGGGTCCAATCCAAGTAGTTGTGGAAACCGTGCCACTTCTTGCCGTATGCCGGGTATCTTCACATATTCAGCTCTCCCCAATCCGGTGCCTCATTGGGGATAGGACGGCCCACCGGTAGCCGTGACCACGACCAGTGCTGAAGCAGGAGTACCGGCCCGTACATCTGCTTCGCATTCGGCTGCATTTTCAAGAACATTACAGGTCAGTGTATTTTGATGGATTGATTGATTAAATAATTTACACTAAAATAAGAGTTGGTGACTTACCTCACTACTACGGCACAGGTGGGAGTACAGATACGCCAGGACAGCCCCACCCTATTTGTACGGCGACAGCCGCTCAAGGTCTGTCAGCAGCTGGAGATACATCATCGGCATCTGGTCACCGCTGGAATCAGGAAACATGACAGAACCAAAAAGATCCATCACGTAGCCCCGTCTATATCTGTAATACAAAACATATAAAAATTCTAATATAATTCTCGTATTAGAAATTGATTAATAGAAACAAGTTATAAAATTTACCTCTGAATCTCCAGCTCGGTGGAATCTGCCGAGAGACCCGCGCTGAAGTGCTGCCGTAACCTCGTCATCCGCAAATAAAATTTGGACCTCCCATTGTCCCCAATGATATGGAAAGGATCAGCTCCCAACAACTCACCGACATCACCTACGAATCTGGTGCTGTCAGATACGCCGCCGACGGGTGTGCCACGGATAGGCAAACCCCAAAGAGCACTCACATCCTAGAGAGTCACTGTCATCTCTCCGAATGGCATGTGAAACGTGTGCGTCTCGGGACGCCATCGCTCCACCAGTCCAGCGATGAGAGATGCATTGATGATGCTTCTCTCAGCCCGCACGATGTCCACAACCTGGTAGAGACCCAGGTTGACGAGGTACGGCTCCATCACCTCGTAGTACTGCATGTGAACGCACCGCAACTTCACATCTAAAAGACCCGTGTCCTGCGTTGAAAAAGATATTCCGCATGGTGATAACATAATAAAATTAAACCCAACAAAATTTAAAGAAAATATAAAAAGGGGAACGTACCTCACGAGAAGCCAGTGAGACTCGGTGCTCGCTGTGGGGAATCCACAGGAGAGGACTGATGTGCTCCGTGTTGCTGGTACTGATCGGCTCGTCCAGTACTGGACGCTGGGTAGATCGTGCTCTAGGCATCATGATGTCTAAAATAACCTAATTTCGGTAAAATTACGCTTAATTAGCCTAATTATGGTAAAAAATGCCAAAATATCCTAAATATTGGTCAACTATGCTAATTAAACTAAATTACGTTTAATTAGCCTAATTATGGTAAAAAAGACCAAAATACACTAAATATTGGTCAACTGTGCTAATTATACTAAATTACACTTAATTAGCCTAATTATGGTAAAAAATGCCAAAAATATCATAAATATTGGTCAACTGTGCTAATTACACTAAATTACGCTTAATTAGCCTAATTATGGTAAAAAATGCCAAAATACCCTAAATATTGGTCAACGGTACTAATTACACTAATTACGCTTAATTAGCCTAATTATGGTAAAAAAGACCAAAATATCCCAAATATTGGTCAACGGTACTAATTACATTAAATTACGCTTAATTAGCCTAATTATGGTAAAAAATGTCATAATATCCTAAATATTGGTCAACTATGCTAATTACACTAAATTACAACAAAGTACTCTAAATCCTAACACCTAAACCCTAAACCCTAAAATAAATAAATTTAAATTTAAATTAGATAAAAAAAAAATTAACTCAAAGAAGAGCTCAAATCCGGTTGTGAGATGAGAGAGTTGTGAGGAGGAGAGAGAAAAATGGGGTATATATAGGGTGAAATGCAGGTTTAAAAAAAAAAAAAAAGACTAAGCTGGCCAGAAATGGCCGTCTTAGGGGGAGAGTAAGTCGGCCATTTTCTGGCCGGCTTGGGCATTTTTCGATATTGGCTCAAAATCTGAACATAAATAATAATTTGTATTAAACTTTGGATATTAATAAAAATGTCGGTTTTTTGGGGGGGTGAATATTCTCTACACTGCTTAGAAATTTTCCAGCTGTCATTGAATTTTTAGAAGGATTTTCTAAGAACAGAAATTTCGATGAGACATAAATATTTACAGAGAATAATACTCTGTATTAGAATTTTTTCTGTTCTGGACATGAGACGATTCTTTTTTCAAGACATGTCAACAAAGTAGTTGGATTATTATATATATTATATTTATTACACTTGTATTTTCAACCCAAAAAAAATCGTCTGATAGATAAAATCAAATCGATTCGAGTATAAACCCGAATTCAAACTCACAAAATTAATTGGAAAAAAGGACTCGCAGCCATCAAAATGTGATATCATATCATGATTTCTACATTATTTTCTTCCACTTTATAGAAGGGAGTTAATATTGAAGCAGTGTGAAATAGGATAAAAGTTTTTCATAAATTGCTAAAAAAATGACCTCTATTTCATACAACCAAATATATCCACTCACAAAAAAACCAGGAGGCCACATGTTCAAAATTTGACCGAGAGATTTCTTGGAATATTTAAAAAAAAAAATTTAACTCATTCTTTTATCTCAAAAAACAAATATATTACACTCATCAACCGATCTACAAAATTACAACTGTACACATGGTAGTGAAACAACAACACCTTGCCCATCATACAGAGTATCTTACATATAGTTTCATGGAAACTCTAATTATATATGCTGCTGCCATGCCTCTCTGACACTTGCGTATTTGCTTTTATCTAGAGACCGATCAGAAGGCTTCAAAATTTTATGGAGTCTGTTATAGTTTAAGACTCATGGAATGCTCTCCTCCTTCCTTCATCTTCTTTACTAACAACGACATTACTTTAACGACCTTCATTTTGCTCACAAGAAGGTCCCATTTGCCGGCTTCCGATTTTTCTTGCATTTGCTCTGCCTTGACCTTAAATTGCCTGGAAAATTATAAAGAATAAATTTATAAGCATGAGATGATCAATAACAACAACAACAACAACAAAAAATTTGTGGTACCAGGCAATACTAAGTAACTTCATATTTCTCAAAGAGTTTATTCCATACTGTTTCTTCAAACTTATTTCATAACAGTAACTAATTATAATATCAATAAGTTGCCAACAGCAATTTGCATTTAAATTGCATGTTAATTAAATCTGATTTTATTTACCGCAATAAATTTTGATATATTATGATTTAGCATAACAGTTATGAAACTCAATGAGCAGGAGACGTGTGCTTAATTTAAGTGCTATAGATCAATAGTGAAAATTTGGATAAAGAGTTTTGAGAACACATACATGCAAAGAGGCACCTTGCATGAGGCAGTCTGGTCGCACAACGCAGAATGGAGCCGCAGGAGTTGCCACATGCGACGGCAGCGCATGCAGCTCTTTTTGTGGCAGGATGCAAAATGGCGGATCAGCAGTTGGATGCCTCTGCATGTCTCAAATTTATCACACGGACTATGTGCCGGTGCCCTGTCCATGGGACCCACCTCAGTGCAACCTTCCTCGCAGATGTGGCCAAGGCAATCCATGACCTCATTCAGCTCCAAGTAAACCTGCCGCGTTGCCCTCCTCCTCCTCTGTCGCTTGCGTTTCTGTGTATCACAAAAACTAAAGAATCACAACAATGTCTACTGGTAAAGCAAGATTTATTAAGTTCAGGCCTTTAAACTTAAAAAAAATTAAGCCCAATTAATTTCTTAACCCAGACTTTAGTCTTCTATTAGCACAACTTACAAAATTACGACACCAAGGCCTAATTGGGTGGCCCAATCCTAGTGTGGCCCAGATACAATGGAACATCAATTTCCTTTAGTACTCTTTATGCTATTAATTCTATGGTGGTGCGGAACGGCCGCAATGGGTTTTGTTTGCTTCATCAGATGGCAAATCGAATGGAACGTGGGGGGACGCGTGTAATATTGTAACGCACACAGCACAGAGAGGGGGGACGTGTAATAGTGTAACGCACATAGCCAATATCCTGGCCTTTAGCGAGGGAGGGATGTACGAATGAATGCATCAGCCATGGCGTCATAGCGTCAGGCCATACAGGCCGTCGTTTTGATTCCAGACTCTATTAGGCGGGTTGGTATGTAAATCCCTGTGGTAACTTTCCTGACATGGGGTAATAGACAATAGACACAACAATTTGGATCCCACTAATTTGGAAAAGCGTGATTGCGTCCAGGGGCGGAGCCAGACTTTCAGATTATGGGGGTCAAACGTGAATGGGGTCAAGTATATAAAATTTTTCTACTACGAATGAGGATCAATTTCACACTATCCATAATATTTTACTTAAATCTATATTAAAATAGAGTATAAATAAAAAAAAATTCAAAATAAATGGGTCAATTGACCCCATTCACTGTATGTAGCTCCGCCCCTGATTGCGTCCCACTAATATGCAAGTGGACAGATTAACATGTTCCCTATAGGTCACGTTTGTATTTTCTTTGTAAAAAGGCGAATGTAACTATGCAAGTGATGTAACTGATGATGTTACACAGAAATGACAGCTGCTACTTGTCTCCCATTAAATGCGCACAATTATTGCGACAAGATTGGAAATTTGCGTCAATTACTACTTTGCGAATTTACTGACTGGTCAATTTCAAAATGCAATTATTAAATAAATATCAAACAGAAACTTACCAAATCAGTTTCATCCATAAATTGAAGAATGTCAAGTTCAAGCCATGGATCATTCTCTTGCATAAATCGCCACGCATCTGTATCTTGCACCGCAGCAAAATCCTTGATTATAAATTTCAAACAGCGCAGATGCAATCTCTGTGCATCACATAAACGCGACAGTTGTAGTACATCTAAAATTGTTTCGGTTGTTAGGAGATTTGCTAGCATCATTTCACATGTTCTTTTTAACCAACTTGCTTGATACACATGTGACAGAACCAGTAAATGCATCCCGTATTTTTCCACATCTTCTTCTATCATAGACCTAATAAAAAGCATAAATCATATAAAATTTATTAATGTTTCGTGCAAATGTAAAAGTTGTAAGTGACACTGATTAGTTTAATTTTCGTATTTATTAGTTTATGACAAAAAGATTAGTTCTTTCTATTTATAAAAAATAAAGTCCACTATAATTTCCAAATAGAAATAATGTATAATATATTTCATGAACAGTTCCCTTTTAGTTAAATTATAATATTATAAAAAAATATTGAGTTATGTTTAACTAATTCAAACTTTTGCATCATGATCGACCTGTGTTTGTATGGTTATATCAGCTTATCCAGCGTATGTATAAAGTCGGATTCAAAGAATAGGTCAAAGGCAAAACCAAAGAATAAAAGATTTTTCCTCAGTTCGGTTCTTTTGAATAGACCACTTGATTAGACCAGAGATAGTTTGTAAAGAATTGTAAACACAATTGCACAAGAAAATTTGAGTCCTCTGTTTCTCTTCACTTTGACGTGATGCTATTGAGTTCAATTTCTTTGATAACAATGTCCGAATTAATCAAATAGATAAAAAATTTACCTGGATTGGAGAGATCGAACGAAAGCCACGACAGCCTCATGCGGCACGCCCAAGATTCTAATTTTAATTCCAGTTATTTTCTTTGATTCCTCATTTCTCCTTTGCTTTTGCTTTTCCAATTGCAGCATGCGCTCCAGTACAAGGGACGCTGATGCCTGGAACAAATTTCAAGTCGAAATTAATCTCTCAAATTCAAAAATTATGTTCCCAAATTGCTTCAACTAAATCGCAAAAAAGAAACAGCTTATGATAAACAATAAGCTTCTAATCCGACTTCAATCCAATTTTGATAAGTTTCGAATCCGCAAAGAAAAAAAAATGATTTGAAAATCTACCAGGAGAGATGAATTGGCAGTTATCCTCCGTCCGCTTGATGTTACTATTTGAACAACATCACAACTGGTGTCGTTAATGTCAGTCACCATTCTCTCTCTTTTTATTTTAAAACCTTGGCAGAGAGTCACCACTCTCTCTCTCTCTCTCTTTTATTTTCTCTCTTTTTCGTGGAGAGCAATAGTAAGCGCCTAATGCGAGGTAGTGCGATGCTCTGTTTTGTTGTCGTCGGTGAATGGAGACATTGCCTTTTGTCCAGCTTATATAGAGAGGGGAGCAAGAGAGGCCCGGTCCGAAATTATTAAAGGTAATTGGCGCGTTTGACAAAAGCACCCAGGTTTTATTTGATATATATAATTTATCCTTGCCCTTCATACTGTCCATTAAATAATCTAAATTTTCATTGACAGAAGGTAAATTATAATTTTTAAAGAATGACCTCTGTAAAGTTGGGAAAAAAATGAACGACTATAAGTACTCCTTAATAATTAAAATGGGTAATTAGTAATTACGCGTTAGACAAATTCACTCAGATTTTATTTAATATATAATTCATCCTTGCCGTTCATATTGTCCAAAAAGATAATTATATATGTTCAAAGAATGACCACTGGAATGTTGGAAAAACATGAACGATTTATTAGTACTCCTTAATTATTAAAATGTAAAATTCAAAATGATATGTTATCTTTCTCCAACATTTGTCTCACATAACACGCCAGTGACACATTATATTAGTGAATATAGTTTTTAATAATAGATGTTTGCTCCAGATAAAAAAATTATATATCTATATTAGGTGATGGATTAAGTTTTCATTTTTTCCGATGAAAAACCCAATCTTACAGGTAAAAATATATATCAGGATAATATAAGATCAATATAAATAATATTTTAATAAGTTAGTACACAATTTTTATATGAGCACAAATTATAGTTTAACGCTTGCATATTACTAAACTGTTTATCAAACGATAAGAGTGAACTGCTACAGCTTAAATTAAATGAAATATTTAAATTCATATAGAAAAACACATACACTGATCAATTGAACACACAATAATTGCTTTCAACGTAATGCTTCCTATACTTGCCTAAAAAAAATTAAGGTCATTATTAAGCATGTTATTTGAGTCATCATTTTTTATTAGCTGACACTGGACTAAACATTGTAATTTTCAAATTAAATGATATAGTCAAGTCAATATCTATATATTAACTACTATTTAAAAAAAAAATCTAGATCAACTCGATTAATTGGACGCTTTTTTACAATACACTGGAAACCAAACTAAACTTGGCTACGTAAACCTGCCAAAACGAGGTGCAAAGTTAGGAGTTCCGAATCATTCTTTTCATTTTGTTGAATTTAAAGAACGGCGGCAATTGGTGAAAAACAACAAAGTGGATCATGGGACCCCTTTTGCGATAAAGCGCTATTTAACAAAGATTAATTAGTCCTAGTGATGATTATGTGATTAGTGACGCAGAGAGATGTGAAGAGGCCATAGCGATTATATATGTAATTAGTGACGCTTTATGTCTCGGCGAAGCGAGAGGCCATACGGATTAGACCAACCGTTCGGATCATCTCCAACTGTAAACTGAGTCGACAGATCAATTTGCCAATGCACAGTGAAGAGCCATATATTAATTTCCATTATTGGGTTTTAGTTAGCATGCGGTGAAGAGTGAAAACTAATTAGAAAGGCGTGATAAAAGAGAATGAACTATGGAACTGAAAATATATTTCGTACACCGATTATATATTTTTATATTTGCAAAAGGAAAAAAAATAGATACTTTATAAATTTAAATAAATTTTCATAGAATAGTTAATAAATTGAATAAATTTGTAAGTTTTTGAAATTTAGAAGGGTAATATAATATTATGAATTTTAGAGAGAAAAATACGTAATTTTAATATTTAGTACTACGAAACTGTTTATCAAACGATAAGTATGAACTGCTACAGCTTAAATTAAATGAAATATTTAAATTCATATAGAAAAACACATACACTGATCAATTGAACACACAATAATTGCTTTCAACGTAATGCTTCCTATACTTGCCTAAAAAAAATTAAGGTCATTATTAAGCATGTTATTTGAGTCATCATTTTTTATTAGCTGACACTGGACTAAACATTGTAATTTTCAAATTAAATGATATAGTCAAGTCAATATCTATATATTAACTACTATTTAAAAAAAAAATCTAGATCAACTCAATTAATTGGACACTTTTTTACAGTACACTGGAAGCCAAACTAACCGAAATTTTTATTTATAGCACAACTTAAAAATAAACCAAAAAACCACCGTTTTTGGAAATTTCAAAATGTATCATGGCCACACCGGTGTTGTGCAGACCCATTTAATAGAGACCGCACAATGCCGGTGCGGACCCTGAAATGGGTCCGCATGGTGCCGGAGCGGACCCAGGGCCGCATAATGCCGGAGCGGACCCTATTCTTTTATATTTTTTTATCAGAAATGTTTATTTGTTTGGTTACGGTTTTGTTTTTAAAGTTGTTTAATTGTTTTTGTTTTAAATGTCATTTAATCTGAAATTTTTGTTCGTTTGTCTGATCAAATATAAAGAAACACTTATAATAAATATAAATGAGTCGTATAAAGAAGCATACAATAGAACAATATAATGCTAATGTTCTCACGAGTACATTAAAAATATGTCTAATAAACCGAAAATTAACAATGTTCTTACGAATACAATTAAAACTAGATAAACATCAAATCCATTGATAGACTCTCAACCTGCAAATTTTGAAATAGTGACTGTTAATCTGATTGTTTCAATATTTTATTAAAAGTTAAAATTGATTAGTAAAAAAAATTAACTACCTCGTGCATCTCGAGCGGCTCTGTTCTGTCTTTCTTGTGTATCTCGGTTGGCTTGGTGGCCTCTTCTCCTCTTATTTAGTAAGTCCAACCACATCAGAATCATGTTGTGTCGTTTTCTACCCAAATAAACATTTTTATCCTTCGAACAAGGACAGGGCCCTCGTTTTCAGGCCATTCCGACTGGTTTTCATACACATGCCATTCAGCCTTCCATGTGTTGATCAGTGTCTGGATGTGGTAGTAGTGACTTACAAAGATGCTAGGGTTGATGCTTCGGAGATGGCACACGGACAGAACATGAGAACACTGTATTATGTCCAATTGAGGATTCTGGCATGTGCATTCCACAATGTGATCATCTCTGATGATCACCGTGTATTTGAAATTGGCCTTGGTAAATCGGTCAGAATCGTCAGATATGAAAGCGTGAACTCTCTCTTGTGTGGAGGTTACCTCAAACTCGTTGTAGTTGCCAAACCCCCCAAGCGTTTGTTAATAAGCTACGAAAAATTAAAAATAAAGAAGAAGTCAGATTCTTTTAACGAAGTTGCTAAAAAATTATGAAGAAAAAACTACATGTAAAAATATCTGATGCACACGACGCGAAAACTGTTGACCTGCCAAAACGAGGTGCAAAGTTAGGAGTTCCGAATCATTCTTTTCATTGTATTGAATTTAAAGAACGGCGGCAATTGGTGAAAAGCGCACCAAGTTGGATCATGGGACCCGCTTTTTGATAAAGCGCTATTTAACAAAGATTAATTAGTCCTAGTGATATTAGGATATTGATTATGTAGTTAGCGACGCAGAGACATGTCTAGGCGTAGCGAGAGGCCATAGCGATTAGATTAGACCGTCTGTTCGGATCATCTCCAACTGTACGCTTACAGTGAAGAGCCATATATTAGTTTCCATTATTGGGTTTTAGTTAGCATGGGGTGAAGAGTGAAAAATAATTAGAGAGGCCAGATAAAAGAGAATGAATCATTTGTCTATGGAACTGAAAATATATTTCGTACACAGATTATATATTTTTATATTTGCAAAAAGAAAAAATGAATATTTTATAAATTTTAAATAAATTTTAATAGAATAGTTAATAAATTGAATAAATTTGTAAGTTTTTGAAATTTAGAAGGGTAATATATTATGAATTTAGAGAGAAAAATACGTAATTTTAAAATTTTTACTGGATATATGTGAAATTTTGCCATTTTTATCCATCTTAGGTCTGATAGTCATTTTTAAAGATAAGTTTCTAATATTTTCTCGTGATCTTTCAAGCACTTTAGGATATATATATATACTTGATTATGAAGATAGACTTGTATGAAATGAAATAAATATTTGTCCGTTTTAATATAAAAATAATTTTACAACTGTCGAAAGAAATTTTAATTGACCAAAAATACTATCTTAAAATTCAAAACTCATGATCCAAAAACAAATAAAAAAAACACCGTTGTCATACTTGTCCGAACCAAAATAAACCCTTGTCATAACAGATTAATTAAATTAAATTAAAAAATCAGAATACGTAATCAATAATTTCTATATTTTTTAAAATCATATCAGAATAACGTTTTAATCAATAAATCAATAACTCTCCTACAAAATATAGAAGTTTAGTGTATGGAGTATGGACGGTTATCATAATTAGTAGGTAAAATATATCTACTTTATTCAAACTTTCTTGTATTTACTCGAATGTAATATAACTATATAAAATACATAAGAGCATCTACATCCCAGCAACTGTCACACCCCCGGACAACCCGCCGCGCATTCAAACGCAAGGCGTTAAGCACATCACATACATTATCAATAATACAACCAACAAGCCACTATATTAAACATAAAAGGAGTTCACAAACAAATAGAAAGGGAAAATATGTCAGACATGGCTAGTCAAACAGTTACAGCCATGTCTACACAATATATAGTTCATACAAATATAATTTTAAAACAAATAGTGGCTACTTTAAGAACTTCCGCTAATTCCTCACTCACGGCCTTCCTCCATGTCTTCTTCTCCATTTCCTGGAACTCACATAAAAGGTGGTACGGTGAGAGATCGAACTATCTCTCAGTGCGGGATTTAGTTCCAGCCCGGTGTTTTTACAAATCAATGCATTTGATATCCCAAATAACAATAAAGTAAAGATTTCAAAATTTCCCCCAAATTTCCTATCAATTCAGATATGCAATCATTTCAAAACAATTTTCATCCCCGCCTCTTTTAAATTCACGTTTAAGGTTTTTAAATTCCACACTCTGGAAATCCATGCCCGTACATAGAAATCCGGCGAATCGCCACACAAGGACGACCCGTTCAATCACACTCTAGATGGGCCATTGCGGGGACCCATCCGGCGAACCGTCACACAAGGACGACCCGTTCTGTTCACATTTCACACTCTGGGGTCTGCCACACACGGACAGCCTGATTTTCAAAACACATGCTGAGCCGCCTCGCACGGACGGCCCTAAATTTAAAGAAAACAATTCCTTTACCTTCCCCATTCCCAATTCACATTCACAATTCCTGTCAATTCAATTCCATGCATCAAGAATTCCTATCGTGCAATTCTAAACAAAATCAAACGAATGTTCGACATTCTCAACATGCAGTTTATCTACCAGATTGGGAAAAAGGATTACCTACCTTAATCCACGCATTTCTTATTATTTGTAAAAAGACCAGGAACCCGCACCTGTTGTCGTGGAGCAGTTTACTGTTGTCTCTACTTCTCTCCTTATATCGTCACTCGGATCTAGACCACGAAACATGATTTCTAAATTAATATTTATACATATCTCTATTTAGATAAGTCTGTTACTAAACCAACTTTTATTAAGTACAAAATCCGAATATCATTGATACGATTTAAAAAGAAATATATTTGTTAATTGACAATTATAATGGAAATGGTATTTCATGAGGAATAGGATTAAATTATTGATAAGTTTCTATAATATAATTCTTTGTAATAAAAATAACTTTAGGGTTATCGGTGAAAAATTACCATAAAATAAATAAATAGATGCAAATCAAGAATTTTTGGTGCACTTCGGTGGAAAGTCTAAGAGAAATTAAACTATGAGATTTTATTATCATATAATTAATCTACCGACAATTCTGACATCCACATAATATACGGTTTTAAGATATACTTATCATTTAAGAAATAGTTGAAACTATGCAATTTAATTATGAAATTTCAGGAACTATTGACCATTGAAATAAATACTAATTTCCACCAATTATTAACAGATTTTAGCAAATCATTAATACATCCCAATAAATAAATAATTTCAGAAATTATATAACTCTCAGAAATTTTATCAACTAAATATGATCTAAAGATTATATCAGAAAATAAAATAGAGGAATCTTTACTTTTCAGAAATTATAAAACTTCTCAGAAATTCTAATCAAATAGATAAATATAATATAAAGATTATATAAATAAGATAAAATAGAGGAATGATATCTTCAATCGGTGAGTATAAGAGATTGTCAAATCAATTTAGCAATAATTGAACATTAAAATTAATTACGAATGAAAGAAAATTATAAGTATAGATATCTAACCTTTTCTCTCTTTCTTTAATCTTCTGTGAAAATTTAGCAAAGAGAGGGTACGGAACAGAGGGGTTATTTAATTATGCAAGCAGTTATTTATAATGGGAGAACTTGATAACTCAGAGGGAATAGGCGCTATTCACAGTTATAGGGTGGTTATTTTATGGGAGTCATTAATTCAAATTGGAATT